>OX422209.1:612448411-613048411 GCA_949130495.1 Sambucus nigra
TAAATGACTCGTTTACTCCAATTCGAGCCAAACATACTTAAAAACATTCGGGAGCCGAAATAAAACCCAATGACAGTCATTTTGACTATCTCGACCCTTCCGGGATCGATGGTACCCTCAAAATCATCATCCGAAATACTTTAAAATGCCCTCTATTTTTGGACTTAAATTCCCAATTTTAAAATTCTCCAATTTAATTAAATTTTATTTTTCGAAAAATTTAAATTTCTCAGCCTCCAAAAATCATGGGGTATTACATACTTCCCCCCTTATAGAAATTTCGCCCACGAAATTTAAGACATGCCTAGGGCCTCAATATCATCTAGTCCTTACATAAACCCTCAGGATCATTATACCTATCCTTTCTAGTTCTCACGTTGAACCATAAAGATTTAAAACCAACCTACTACCCAGGGAGCCCATACACCCCGCACCCGAGCTTCCACTCGTAAAATTATAATCAGGTCCCATTAGCCTCAAATCGTAATATAACCCTCGGTAATATAATCTATAGCAACATATTAATTATACAGAAGTTTGAAAATCCCCAATGGTTGAACTCTCCTCAATTCCTAACACTAGCCACCTTCGTGCGGGGGAGGTCTCGCAAACGAAATCCAAACAAGGAACCCTCCCAATACACTACTGTGTAGCTAGGTCGGGGATTGAGATTAGTTGAAATAGGGTTAAGGTTTTATAAAAAAAATCATATTTTAGATATCGCCCGAGGGCCTATACAACAATACAATATAAATTAATCCAGCGTCTTTCGACACGCCAAACAAACACCTCATGCTTAGGACACAAGGTCTCAACAATGATAATACTCTAACCAATACCTAGTTCTCAAAACTAGCACAACTATAAGCTAAATTATCCGCTCAACATAAGTCCACTAAACTCTAAACTTCTCAGCTATACTAATCCCCTGCATTGCCTCAAAGAGTTTACAACAAGGTAAGTCCTCCCCTTATTGGGTTCCTATAATTTCACTCCCGTACCTATCCATAAAACAATAGTCTTACTACCACTACTCAACAAACTTCGACATTCCGCACTTCCAAAATCTAATATTATAACTCTCGACTATCTCTTCACAAGACAATTCATTTCCTCAAAAGATGCCATGCAAAGGCCATACTTACTCACTCCTTACAGGACCATCGTTCTTCCTAAACCTATTTCTCCACAAGAGAAACAGTTTCCTCAAAGTCCTTCCTAACCATCTTGAAGGACAAAATGCGATTGCGACTACGGAAAACTCCCTCAGTCCCACTCAATGAAACTGAGTTTCCAAATTCTTTCTCCCTCTTCCTAGAAGGCAATACTCCCGATATTGGGACAACTCCACACACCTCTCAACGGGAAAAGTCACCAATGCTAGGTTTTCTAACAAAGGTGATGGGTTTCTCCATCTAAGCCTCCCAAGGATTACACTAATCTCTCCTCAGACTTACTTTACTAAGTCCAAGGTTCGCCATTCGAGTAAATTTTCCTTTATTACTCAACTGCCGATAAATCACCTCACACCACTACGAGAAATCTCCTCAATATCTCCTCCGAAATCGGGGAAAACAAATACCCCCGATTAAAGCTTACCCAAAATATGCTATTGGTATCGTACTTATAATCCTATCCTTTCCTAGACGACAAAAATATAGGCGACGTCTGAAATGAAACAAGAGCAATTGTTATCAAAACGCCAATCAAGTGAATATACTTCACAGAAGAAAACAACGCAATGAACACAACAGTCCTATTTGTAAGGCTTTATGTCAAGAATGTTAACATAAGAATGAAGAAAACTCGCACAGATCCTAAGGACTCTAGAACCTGATGCTCTGATACCATCTGTAACAACCCGCTGAAAATAATAGTGGGTGGCCAGCTCTATACTACATTAAATCAGGAGTTTCAAATGGTCCAGTCTTAACATCAACTGTCACTACTATATAATATAGGACTAACTACCCGATATCATATAAGTGAGATGTTAACATTTAAATAAAATGTACAACATACAACCAACTAACACTACTAATAAAAGAAAGAAAGATGCATTAATGAACTATGAGAAATGAAATGCTAGAATGAAACGAAATAAATAGCTATAATAGAATGTACTATAAAAAGTAGAAGCGAATAAGTTGTCGGGTCACAGCGAATACAATAACTGGAATGGAATAAATATAAACATGTTCATAAATATCCCTTGGGTACAGACCCGATATACAACATGAATCCCACCTAGAATTTTAAAGAAGTAGGAAGCGACTACAAGATACATCCTCCCACAGTCCGCACCTGTCACGACTCCCAAGACTCTAGATAGAAGGTCATCCGGCATCCATGCGGTAGGACACCTGTAATAGTATATATATATATATATATACAGGCAGGAGAAAAAAGTAAACGGGTCAGAGCCTGAGTTGTGAAAAATATTTAGCAAGTGTGTTAACCGTGCATAATAAATATCGGTGCACATATTTCATAATTAAAGTGGAATCGCACTCTCGTGGAACCCCAACTCACCTCTCATCTAAAGGCGCGCACCTATTCGCGTCCTCAATTTTATCAGTTAAATTACCCCAATTATAAGGACAACCTAACTTGTCATAGGCCTAGCCTATACCCACGAGATTTGCCTTACTACCAGAACCCACTCTTTCTAAATACACTTAATTATTTTTACAAACATATATGCCATATTAGGCTTAATGGATTACGGTTTATAATTTAACCAATTATAAATCTTAATAAATTACCCATATGTATTTGGGTAGAAACATATGATTTAATTTCGAATTAACAAGCAGGCAAAATTATTATTGACACAACTTCCCTCCAATTTCAACGTTGCGTTGCGTTTCGTGCGTGGGGTGTATCGCAAAGCGAAATCCAAACAAGGAACCACCCCGTTACACTACTCCTTGTCAACGTCGATCCTGGAGATCCATTATGCCACGCATAAATATCGACAGAACTTCTCTCTATTCGCAATAATGTACTACATTTCGTGCGTGGGGTGTCTCGCGAAGAGAAATCCAAACAAGGAACCACCCCGTTACACTACTCTTTGATAATGTCGATCATAGAGATCCATAATGTCGTACATACCATAATTGGCAGAACTTTTCTCCAATCTCAACACTGCACGGCGTTTCATGCGTGGGGTGTCCTGCAAAGCGAAATCCAAACAAGGAACCACCCCGTTACACTACTCCTGGACAATGTCGATCCTAGAGATCCATAATGCCATGTATACAATATTATACTACTACTACACGAACATCACCAACAATATCCTTGGGATGATGTAACCAAAATATTCCTTAAATGAGATACATCAACCCCCATCCATCTAGTACACCATAATCATCCAAGATGTACTCAACAAAGATTCTATATCCTTTCATCTATAGGATATATAAATATATATATATATATATAGGCATTTCATTCTAACCATATATATATACACAACATCATCCAATCCCATGACCATGTATACATACCATATATGATGTGCAAAGGCCATGCACAAATAAATACCCGGCTATATATAGAGCCGATAAACTGCATCAATGCTATCATCTTCCCAGTGCCCGGCTCACGTAGCAATACTGGGGCCACCATGGTGGGACTAAACGACACCCATCTTGTGGTAAACTCACGCACACGACGTCCTGAGAAGCGGTCATAGCTCCAAATTGGCAATGACACGAAACATACCCACCACGTCTCATCCTAAAAATATAAAAATTAAAATCACATAATAACACACGAGACGACTATGACCTGGTGAATATCCACACCCTGCTTTTCTATCTAGGATGCTCACCCTCTACGCGCGCAACTTCCCGATGATAGCATGAGCGGGGTATGCTTAACCAAATAAGTATATATTTCATTCACATGCATAATATATATACATTCATATGATCCAATCATCTAATTAAACATTAAACCATCATATACGGTTTAAATATCCATACCACGTATGACCACAACATAAATATATCCATATATTCATATTTTTATATATGCAAGTTAATTCTCATTCATGTGTATAAGATATCTATATACACTCGGCTATAAGTATACATAATCCTCAATATACAAGCCGTCACCTCAAACTCATTTAATTTACCTCGATATGTGAATACAATCCTTCACTTGAAACATATTCCATCATTTTTCCTATGATGGATAGTCTCCCAAAATCATATGTATATATCTATACATATATATTCAACATTTGGGTTAACACTCAAAATTTTGTGTAGGAAGCCATCACTACACATACCATCTATATCCGAGATCACATTAAAGACTCCAGTAATAATTTTGACTATCGGAATACATATAACTAATAGTTTATAAACCTCAACCTCAATCTTATTGTCATCAGATAAATCCCATTTCTTAGGGAAAATACCCGGTGTAAATCACACACCGATAAACAACAACTACTCCAACTAGATTTTCACATTCTACTCTAGTTCGAAAATATGATCCTGTAGCTCTCGATTTCGACTACGGTTCAATCACTTTTGTGAATCCCCTAGTCTAGGATCTCTCGGATTTATTTATTAAAATTTATCATTTCTAAGGGTAGGTAATCTCTCTCTTCCCTTTGACCCCAAATTGTATCTTAATACTATCCTATCCTTATAAGGATTTGACATAAATTTCGGCCTAGAAATTTCACCACATACATGTATATATTCTTCTCCAATTATTCCAAGAAGTCCCCACTATCATATACTATGTGAGAGACCCCCCCATAAGTCTCCAAAATATCTCTTACATCATAAGAGAAAGGTTCAATTTAATAAACCCAACCAAAAAGGGCTAGAGGTCATCCTAGAAAACCCCCCTAAAACAGCCCATTAAGGAAGACCCTAAGAATAAACTCCAAAAGAAAAAGGGGAAAAAGGATTTCCCATTCTATGGATAAAAACAGGGGACCGGTCTCAGACCCCCGGTCGACCGCAGGTCCAAATTTTGCCTACGAAGAAATGCAGTAGGCTTTTCCCTTAAGGCGCGGTCGACCGGTCCCCAGACCGCGGTCGACCGGCCATACCAGTTGCCTTGGTCGAATTTCCAATTTCAGCAAACCCACAACCCTCAAACACTCACATATCATCCTCAAGCCCCCAAATAATATTTGTAATAAGAAAATCCATCCTACATCTCATCCCAACCATTTATATGTCATCAAACCATACATAAACATTTATTTAAATATTTAAACCCAAAAAATCTAGTTTTTGATATTTATACACAAAATCCATTTCTTTAACCCACAAATTATGAAATGAAATACACAAATAGCTATTTAGCAAGATTAAACACTTGCCTCAGATTTGTAGAGAATGGATCGTCCTCGATGTCGCGGTTGGGCCGAAAATCTCCAAGCTTTTCTTCCTCTCTCTCTCTTCTTTTCTTCTTTCTCTCTTCTTTCTCCCTCTAGGGCTTTTTCTCTCTTTCTCTCAAATGAGAAATGGCTTCATTCGTAAGCCTTAAAATCCCTTAAAATATTAAACCCAATTTAAAATGTTAATACACAATTTAAATGACTCGTTTACTCCAATTCGAGCCAAACATACTTAAAAACATTCCGGAGCTGAAATAAAACCCAATGAGAGTCATTTTGACTATCTCGACCCTTCCGGAATCAATGGTAACCTCAAAATCATCATCCGGAATACTTTAAAATGCCCTCTATTTTTGGACTTAAATTCCCAATTTTAGAATTCTCCAATTTAATTAAATTTTATTTTCTCAAAAATTTAAATTTTTCAGCCTCCAAAAATCGTGGGGTATTACAGTGACGGGTTTAGGAATTTTATAAACACTTTGTTCTAAACCCTAAAAGAAGAAATCTCCTCTTTTATATCTTCATCCTCCCTCAAAACCTTAACACCATTAGAGATGTATTTTCAATCCAAGTTTTGAATCTTTAAATCGGGTTTTCTCGAGATTGTTCAAGAACATCTCTTTGCTAATTTTTCGAGAGGAGTCCAATCGTGTAAGCATAATTTCTTCATCTTAATCTCAGGTATGAATACTCTATTACTTTTCTTTAGTATTATGGATTTTAAGTGTCGCCTAAACCCTTAATCTTGTGTTTTTTTATTAAAATCAATTAGTTACTTAATTAGAGAAAGTGGACACTTAAATTTTGGGGTTGTTTTTATGATAAATTTAAATATGATTTAATCTTTGAAACCCTTGGTGCGTAGGTTAGATTTTTTAGTTTGTATGGTTTTGGGTGTAGGTTCTCATGTAGAATTTTTATGGGATTATTTATATGGTTATTGGGACGCTCTCACACTTATAAAAAGTAGATGATTTATAAAAGAAAATGGTCGTGTCTTATTAAAGATGATTTTATGTTAATTAATTTAACATTATTGAATGGAATTAATCATGTTGAAATCAACGTCGGTGTTGTTAATTGATTTAAATTAAATTGGGACCTTTTTGATTAAAATACTATGTTGTGCATATTGAATTGTGCTTTGTGTAAATTGTTTTAGTCACTTTTTCCATCGAGAGGATGAGGGGATTTTGGGTAGTATTTTTCTCAACCCTATTTTAGGTTTCTTACTAGGTATGGGACAAGTGGGTAGTCCTTGGTTAAAATTTATACTTGCTAGGTATGATATTAGTTAGTGTTAATTGGTAGGGATTTTATATTTCGGGCTGGGGCAGATTTTTACGCTATATTGTCATTTCGTTAGCCAGCGCAAGAGACTAGGACGTATTTTATATTGGTGATTTATCATATATATAGGATAGGATGTATGTGTACTTGGAGACCCTTAGTTATGGGACTAAGGGGTATTTTGAGGATATCACGTCGATTAAAAGGGTGAGGTAATTTATAAATTATGAAAGTGAGAAAATGAGAATTAATGCCTAAGATAAAAATGGGTATTAAAATTTATGGCAACATAATGTGTAAGGGACCGACAGTTTAAATGGGTCAGCGAGTGATTTTTGTCGTGTCGTGTGTGGAACCTTGTCATGGAGCGAGGTCGACAGTTTAAACGGATCAGAGGCCATTTGACAAGCGAAAGTGTAAAACTTTGGTGGATTACCACTCGTGGCGGGAGGACCGCTTTAATTAAGATAAAAATTGAGGAATGATTAATTGGGTTAATTTAATTAAATTAATATCGTGGGACTTGGGAATTTAAAATCATATTGGTGTGCTTTTTGGAATGGAAATTTCTGAAGGTAGTTAGTAATTTATATTTTTTGCATTTAATTATCTCGTTTAATTAAAATACTCTATTATGATATTTATTGCGTATAATGCAAATGTTTGGATTCAAGGATCCTATTTGAGGGGATTAGTGTGTATTCATGCTCGAGGCTCTGACCTCGTGGGTTGACTAACTTTTCAGGAAATATTTGGAGAAGCTACTTAAAATTATTTGAAGATTTGCTTGGACGTGCAATTGGAGTTACTCTACCTTATGCGATTTGATTAGTTTAGTTTTCCATTCCTTCGTATTTACTTTGAGACAAAGTTAATGGTTTTGATTGGTCCATTCGGTTCCAAAGTTGTTATGGGTTTTATTCAATTATTTCACTGGATTCAGTTGGAGATTATTCAGTTTCATATTATTAGAGATTGGATTTACTTTGAGTTTAGCATGGAGATAGATCTTTTATCGCTTAGTTGGATGGTTTATCTTTTGGGACTGATTATCATTTATCTTGTGGATTAATTTTATATGTCTCATATTTGTCTCATGCTAAGAATGGTATTTTATTTACTCACGCCCGACTTAGTTTTGGGGGAGGCTGACGCTAGAATTTAGCGGGGTGTGACACAAAAGTGGAACAACGGTGATTAAATGGATTGTTGCTATATATTGGCTTCGATGAGAGATGTAAAGCAACACCAGCATCTGAATATATCAAGTGATTAAGACATGATTCTGAACCTCAAAGACATGTTTGAGGATCAAAACCATTCCATAAGAGTGTATGTTATGTCAAGGAAGGTAAACATAAATATGTTTAATGGTGATACTATTAGAAATCATGTTCTAAAGATGATGTCCATCTCAGGATAACTGGAAGTCTTTGGATAAGAAATTGATGAGAAAACCTAGATCAATTTTCTGCTCTAAACACTCGCAAGTCCTTTGAAGAGGTTTATCCTAAATTTTTATACAAAATTTTGTTACTAATTTTTGGTGTAACTAGTTAAAGAACTCCAAGGTGTGGAGAATAATATCAACAAACAATGGGATGTTATACATGTTGCTGAGAGAGGCTCGTCTTCTTCTTTTACGAAAGGTGGTGGTGGTAGTAGTAGTAGTAGTAGTAGTAGTAGTAGTAGTAGTAGTAGTAGTAGTAGTAGTAGTAATAATAATATTAATAATAATAATAATAATAATAATAATAATAATAATAATAATAATAATAATAATAATAATAATAATAATAATAATAATAATAATAATAATAATAATAGTGATTGTGATTGTGATAGTGATAGTGATAATAATAATAATAATAATAATAATAATAATAATAATAATAATAATAATAATAATAATAATAATAATAATAATAATAATAATAATAATAATAATAATAATAATAATAATAATAATAATAATAATAATAATAATAATAATAATAAGAATAATAATAATAATAATAAGAATAAGAATAAGAAGAAGAAGAAGAAGAAGAAGAAGAAGAAGAAGAAGTCTTAGGTACAACCTATGGTTGTTAAAACAGTGGTTTGAGACTTACGTAGCTGGGAAACATATGAAAGTAAAGTGTTATATTTGTAATAGTCGGGATATTGGAATAATTAGTGCCCAATCTAATGGGGATTGACATAAAAAAACTATTTCCCTAAGAACTTCAATTGATGAAGTTTTAGAAAGTAAACAAAAATAACTAGATTCAAAGAATGAATATAGTGTTAGGATCACGATATCATTGTAGATCTTGTAGGTGATCTAATATAAAGAATGATTTGATGAAGAAGATGATGTTGTTGAATTTTTCCATACTCCAAATCCTTGTAAAGTATGATGGAGGCCTAAGATATTTTAGCATATGATTCTCCCACATCAAGCTATGTGTGTGGGCACTTCCAGAGATGAAATATTGTTGTAATATGAGATAAAACATTTTCTCTTTCTCAAACATTCACAAAAAGTTGAATAATATTTCCCCTTCCCTTGCTAACCATTTTGATTGTCACGAGCAACTTAAACCCATTCCCTTAGCCCATATAGATACGTACACGAAGTGGGATTAGGCTAATAAGGGTTTTAAAAAGATTTTTGGGCTTAAATGGATTATACTAAGAATCCAAGACAAATAATTAAATTGTCTTCAAAATAAAAATAGGAAAATCCCATATTATAACTCGTAATAAATTTTATTCTCCGTTTAATTGTAATTAAATTTACTAAATAAATACAATTGCACTCCAGTTTAACAATCTCATAATTAGTCGAATAATGAGATCTTATTTGCAAAGTTAGATAGGGCATAATATGATCCACCGTGTAAAGCATACAATACCTACTTGTTGGGATATAATTCTCTACGAATCAATTTTCACTAATATTTTATATAGTCCTTGATCTCAAACTTAACTTAGCTGATATACGTCACGAATATTGCATATTTGTGCACTTTATCTTTGTGCATTCTAGAACTTTTACGTTATTAATGCCTATATTTATGCTCGTTAACTAGACAACCTCGAATTTGGACATATATATGTTTTGCAGGTGTTAATTGTGCTTTTGTAGTTATTAGAATGCTAAAAGTGAGGTTTGGTTGCATTTCAGAGAAGTTTCGTCGTTGGACGCTACTTCAAGGGTATTTTAGTCAATCCACACATCATCTCAAGCTCATAGAAGTTCCACGGATGCATAGTTCATTGAGCCAGCATCGCATAGCCACAAATGGCACATCATTTCGAGTTCGGACAAATAAGCTATGATCGTTTCCATTTTGAAGCTTTCGTCCCATGTGATGAACACATGACAGCAAAAAACAGAGTACTGGTCGACCGCGCCCCTGTTTTCGGTAGACTGCATACTTGGATTTTGCCTTGCGAAGTAACCAGTGGGCTTTAACTTAAAGGGCCGGTTGACCGGTCCCTGACAATTTTCTCCCAATAATTTTCCTTTTCTTTTCTTTTTCCCTTATTTCTTTTGTAACTTACTATATAAACCAAGCATGGTTGGTTTTTGTATATATCTTCCAAGAATATATTATTTAGCTTAGGTTTTGTCTTGGTAGCTAGGGTTTGGAGAGTTTTTGGGTGTGCCATTTTCTCTCTCCTAAGGTTTATCCGTATAGTGGGTTTGCCCGTCGCGGTTGTGTAAGAACAGTAGCCATCATCTTCTTCATAAATCCAACTTCCATTGTTTGTATTTCTTAATTTATTTACTTGCTTTATTTTATTCCTTTCTAGTGTAAATTTACTTGATTTCTTTCAATACATGTCATTTACCATGCTTTCTAGCTAATTTAGTCTAGGTTGTGTTGGATTGAACTCACCTAAGGGTTGATTGGTTGCTTTGCTTTGGAGATGGAGTTTTACGGGCTTATTTCTAGTGTGTTGTACAAGTTATTACGCCTAGGAGATTTAACGGGGTATATCATGTATGCTCCATATTTACGACCTTGCGAGCATAATTTTCGGGATATTTATTGACGCCAAAATCTTATTAGACGTTTATTCGAATTTAGGGGTGTGACAACTCTGGGTTTAATTAACTGTCGAAATGAGACGCAATCTTAATAATTCGTCGACTCATGTAAACATTTATACAAATTATCTCGGGGTGAGGTTTATTCGACGTAACCAATAGTTTTTGTACGCTTCGTTAATCTTAGTTTAATTTACCTACGCCTATATTAATCTTTTCCTTTTTATTATATTTTCTTTTTAGTTAGCAAAATTACCTTTTACAATTTTATTGAGAAGTATTAAATCCATTAATATTCTAGCAACTTATCTTTGTGGATTCGATACCCGGACTGGCCGATATACTCCGTAAAAAGAGTGTAGTCATAGTTTAGGTTTTTGTATAGAGTTGGTGAGCCGAAAATAAAACGATCGGCGCGTAGATTACTCTTGCACTGCGGCGAAACCCGACCTATCAAATGGTGTCGTTACCGGGAATGAGTTTATTTTAGAATTCATTTCATTTAGTATTTCGTAGTATTTTCTTTCTATTTGTATTTTTTTTTGCTAACCTTCCTGTAGGACTTCTACATTTGAGAACCAAAAACCGCTTGAATTTTTTGATTGTGCATATTTTTGTGGAATTCGCTGCTACGAGCCATTTTGGGGGTAAGCATGCCTTATTCCAATCCTTTTGGTAATAATTATGATAATTCTCAAAATTTTCGTAAACCTATGACTTTTGGTCAATACTTAGAGTTCCAAAAAATTGCAAATTCAAAAATGACTTTGGGCGAGTATTACAAAAGTCAAGCTCTGGAGTGCGTGTATTTTGAGGATGATGATAACGATCTTGGGCCTTTTACTCCTTATAATAGGGATTTGAAATAAATTGAAATAGATTTCAAAATTCTTATAATAATTAGTTTGAGTATAGGTCCGATAATAATTTTCAAACTTCTCATTTTCAAGAATCCGTGGCTCGGCCAATTACTTTCGACGAGGGTTTGTACATGCTTGAAAATGAAAAAATTAAAAATCGTTATCGGGAAGAAAATCATTTATGGGAGCATGAATTGGATTTATTATTTGAATTCGATGATGATTTTTCTTTCGAGACTTATGAAGTCGAGGAATGTTTTGAACCAAATGAGGACATTGTGCCTACATTGGAACAAACCATTCTTCACTTGGCCCATGGCTTAATTGAGAATGAAAGTGAGGATGAAATGGACGTAGTATCCATTTGTAATGAAATGATTTCTTCTTTTCCCCCCAAAGAATAATGTTTCATTGAAATGATCTTATTTCCTTCGAAACTCAATCTTCAAGCGATAATGACTCATCTCTTAAGTTTGAATATCTTTCCTCCCACTTTTTATTCTCCGTTATCACATCGTCACAAGTACCCGACGAATCGGTTTCCATCTTTAAAGTGTTCTGACCCTTCCCATTCCAATTTCAAAATATTTGGGAGAAAATTCAATTTTGTTTTGGAACCCATGTGTTTTTTTAACCCGTCTTATCCAAACACCCCATCATCCCTCCAAAATTTGTAATTGGGATGGTTAATTTCTTCCGCCATACACATGCCTTCCGTTATTCGAACAGAATTCCTATTTTTCGGAAGGCATGCATGAAAGTGAGGGTACACTGATTTTCCCTCAAAGTCAAATCATATTTTGGGTGGACCCTCAAAAATTTAAACTTCTAGTGTACAGTTAATTAGTTAAAATTGTAGGTTGTAAATAGTTAGTTTTTATATTTCTTATTTTTTCTTTATTCTTACTTATAGTCTAGTGTAATTAGTTAAGTTTTTTTTATTTGTTTTTGCTATGCTTATTACTAACATGTTTTGTAGAATCATTGGATGTGTACTTTTCGAAAATCGCTCCATTGTGGGTAATATTGTTCTTTTCCTCTCTTTAACTTTGTTCTTAATTTACATTGAGGACAATGTCAGGTTTGAGTTAAGGGGTGTGGGATATTCTATCCATTCATTGGTAGTTTCCATTATTTGATTATATGTTATTTCCAAACATGCTTTTCTAGCAAAAAATTTAAAATTTTCAAAAAGATTTTCTTTCTTGTAAAAAATTTAAAAATTCAAAAATATTTTCTTTCTTTTTTCTCCTTTTTTTGGGCATTTTTCCTTTGTTTCCGATGATAAATTTCAATAATTGCACGATCCAATAGACAACTCAATGATGCATGTTCTCGATTTTAGAAGTTAGTAGACTTTACTCCTCAATCACTGATATTATGAATAACTTCATGAATTAAACTTTAATCCTAAGAGCACATGCACTTTTCTTGCTTTTTTTATTTGGTTTAAGATTTTTATAACTCGGTAATCTTTTGTTGCATTGTGTATACTTACACCGAGTGAGCTTTGGGATTTTCTTCATTTGTGAGTGTTATACACTATTCTTTCCTCTTTTAAAACCTTGCAATCGTTGGTAATCTCATTATTCTTTCATTTGATAGTTCATTAATTGAGTTCATATATGAAATGTATTACTTGAGCATGATTTTAAAAGTTTATTTAGACTCGAGAATTGCGTAAACTTTATGAAATTATCATAGGCCATCTTTGTCATATCACCCATATTAGCCTTGATCTCATATATGTTTCCCCTCGTCAATCCATTTGAGCCTAAATATTAGCCTTTCATTTCATTACCTCAAATCCCAAAACCAACTCCGAATTGGAGTTATAAACCATGCACATTACCTTCCATACCTTTGTTTGGAATGTTACTTAGGATTGAATGATGTTATTATCTTGTGGTTGAAATTGAGGCATGTGAGAGTGTGAAAAGTAAATAAAAGAAAGTAGTGAAAAAGAAAAGAAAAATTAGGAAACAAAAGAAAAGAAAAGAAAACATGAGAAAAAGAAGAAAAGAAAAGAAAGAGAAATTTCTATATGTTGTGTACATTGTTAAATAATCTTTGACTGCTATCCAATTGTTATATTTAATGCTTGATTATGGAACTTGTTTTCCATTTGCGTTATTGCGTGCATTCTTCCCATTATTCTAAGTTTTTATTTCGAAAACTTTGAATCTTTACATACATATCATTCGTTTCGTACCCTAGCCTAGAATACAATACAACCCTATAAAGTCCTATGTGATCTTAGGGTGAATTTAATTTAAAAGTTAAAATATTTTTGATAATCTGTGAAAATACATTTTACCTCCTTTAATGAGCGGTATCTTTCATTGAGATTACATGTTTTTATATCCTATATAGTTTTCTTCATGTATGACATGTGCGCATGTTCTGTGTGTTAACTCCTTGTTTCGAGTGAATTCACTTGATTAGTATAACGCCCAGTGAGGATTGATATTTGCATACTTTAGTGTTTATTTAATTTATTTCAGTTTTAGTCGAATCATATTTTGCGTGTGCTCGCTCCCCTCCCACATTTTAAGGTTTCAATTCTATGAGGTGCATTCTATAATGTTAATAATACAAGCTTCGGTGTGAATTCATTCACTTTGCTAAAATTGTGTATGAAATCTTTGTCGATAGTGTGGGGCTTTTTGTGTGTGATTGGGCATAGTTTTAGGAAACCATATGATGTTTGTGTATTTCATCCCTGAAAACCCTTACGAGACGACACTCGTCCACTAGGGTAATATAGGGGTTTAACGGCTTATTGCATATGCAAAATGCAATCGTGTTCCCTACGAAAGTGGCATTTATATTTCGATGCATATATACCTTTTTGCATCGTCTTATGTCGACTATTTGTGTTTGTTTCATCACTAGGTACTAGCAATGTCTTAGTTAGGGGGTGTGATACGTCACGAATATTGCATATTTGCGCCCTTTATCTTTATGCATTCTAAAACTTTTACGTTATTAATGCCTATATGTATGCTCGTTAACCCGACAACCTCAGATTTGGACATATATATATTTTGTAGGGTTTAATTGTGCTTTTGTAGGTATTATAACGCTAAAAGTTAGGTTTGGTTGCATTTCGGAGAAGTTTCATCCCTAGACGCTACTTCAAGGGTATTTTAGCCAATTCACACTTCATCTCTGGCTCATGCAAGTTCCACGAATGCGTGGTTCATTGAGTTAGCATCGCGTGGCCATAAACGACGCGTCATTTCGAGTTTGAACGAATAAGTTATGTCCTTTTCCGTTTTGAAGCTTTCCTCCCATGTGAAGAACACATGACAGTAGAAAATAATGTACCGGTAAATCGCTCCCTTGCTGCTGGTCGACCGCATATTTGAATTTTTCCTTATAAAGTAACCAGTGGGATTTAGTTTAAAGGACCGGTCGATCGGTCCCTAACCCGCGATCGATCAGGTGCAGCAGTTACCCGACAATTTCCCTTTTCTTTTCTTTTTCTTCAATTTCTTTTGTAACTTACTATATAAACCAAACATATTTTTATATATATATCTTGCAAGAATATATTATGTAGCTTAGGGTTTGTTTTGGGAGATGGGGTTTGGCGATTATTTTGGGTGTTCCATTTTCTCCCTAGTAGGGTTTATCAGTATAGTGGGTTTGCGTGTCGCGGTTGTGTAAGAACACTAGCCATCATCTTCTTCATCAATCCAAGTTCCAATGTTTTTATTTCTTACTTTATTTACTTTCTTTATTTCATTGCTTTGTAGTGTAAATTTACTTTCTTTCTTTCAATACATTTAATCTACAATGCTTTCTAGCTAATTTAGTCTAGGTTGCGTTGGATTGAACTCACCTAAGGGTTGATTGGTTTCTTTGCTTTATTGATGGAGTTTTACGGGCTTATTTCAAGTGGGTTGTCCAAGTTATTATGCCTAGGAGATTTAAAGTGGTATATCATGTATGCTCCGTATTTACGACCTTGCATGCGTAATTTTCGAGATATTTGTTACTGCCAAAATCTTATTAGACTTTTACACGAATTTAGGAGTGTGACAACTCTAGGTTTAATTAACTATCGAAACAACAGGTAATCTTAACAACTCGTCGACCCATGTAACCATTTATACCAATTAACTGGTGGTGACGGATATTCGATGCAACCTATAGTTTTTATTCGCTTTGTTAATCTTAGTTTAATTTACCCACGCCTAAATTAATGTTTTCCTTTTGTTATCTTTTCTTTTTAGTTAGAAAAATTACCTATTACACTTTTATTGAGAAGTATTAAATCCATTAATATTCTAGCATCTTGTCTTTGTGGATTAGATACCCGGACTCGCCGATATACTCCCTTAAAAGAGTGTAGTCATAGTTTAAGTTTTTGTATAGATTTGGTGAGCCGGAAAAAAAATGACCGGCGCGCAGGTGGCTCTTGCGTTGTGACGCGACTCAGAAAGTGTCTCTAATGTGCATTCTCTCTAGGCTCAAGTGAAAGTCTGTCCCATTAGTAATAATCCCGGTAAGTCGGGATCGTATCCACAGGTAAATAGGACAATGAAATTGTGATGACGTTGGATATACTAGGAAATCCTAAGGCTGGCTCTAAAGGAAAGATAAAAATGATTTGGTTTGTGGAATAACTACACTAGATGCAATTTATGAAATTATGAAAAGATGAAATTATACTAAATTACCTAAAATACTAATGAAAAATGATTTAAAACTTTAAACTATATGATGAGAAAAACAGGACGGGAAAACAATCCCCCAACCCTAGTGTATTGCAGGTATAATACTAATCATAAATTTAAATGATTAATTAGGCCCAGAATTTAGTACTCCCAGGCATTATGTATATGAGGTTCAAGCCCACGCCATACTTAATCAGAGGACGAGTAAATCGGTATTACGATAATTACACTCGAATTGCATTCTAAAGCATCCTGGTTACCCGGAAGCAAACGAGATCCAAAGATCTACAATTGTCATGTGTCTATGCAATACAGTCTTAATAAATCACTAAATTCAGAGGATTAATGTTATACACATACAACTACTACATCGGGTTTGGTTCCTGCATCCCGACCCTTAAAAGTCTAGCCTACCAAGATGAACTAAATGAAAACGATTTTGGAATTGCAGGAAGTCATGATTAAACTAAGGAAAATTGGTAGAATGATGTAATCAGGAAATTAAACAGAGGAAATTACTCACTATCTTACCAAAGCACTCAAAGCATTAACTACAATTACTGGTAATCACTAAAATCTCAACAATCTTCAATCTTGGAATTAAAAGAATAGACTATCTCCAAACTAGGGTTTTCTGAAAAGAATGGAAAATTAGCTAAAATTATTCGTCCTAAAAATGATAAAAACTGGGGTTTATATACCCTACAAAATTTCAGGAGTTTGAGCTGCACTAGGACTCTCCATTAGAAAATGATAAAAAAATAAAACTCGACAGCCGGACCGGTCCGGGGCTTAGGCGGATCGGTCTGCTTGGAAAGCGGACCAGTTCTTTATTTTTCTGGTGGATCGGTCTGGGGCGGACCGGTTCTTTTTATTCCCTTCCTTATTCGGTTTTCCTTCGGTCCGTGGTCCTCTGGATTGTTGCACTGCGGACCGGTCCGGCCCTCCAGCGGATCGGTCTGCCTCTTTGACTTTTTTCTTCAACTTTGATGGCTCATATCTTTCATACCAGGACTCCGATTGAGGTGTCCTTTCTTCCTATGTCCTCAAGAACTTGAAATATTAACCTTGTCTTTAGGTGCCTCATCCGAATTTCAGGTAGAAATTATACTTTTTCTCTTTTGACCTTTTCTTCTTTTCTTTCTTGATTCTTTCGGTTTCTTTCTTTCGTTATTGACATTAAATACCTGCAAAATTCGTACGAAAAACCAAAAACTTGGTGTACTCATTAGGATAAGTCAGTAGAAAGATTATGAGATAAAATCAAATCGATTACGTTATTCGAGGTGATAAAAGTAACAAAATTAAAAGAATAAATTTGGAAGAATTTATGCCTAATCAAATCCCCCTAACTTAGAACTTTGCACGTCCTGAGCAATGTAAAAGAATCCTAGCAAGGCTCAACTCTTGAAAAATATTTTATTGGGATAGAATACCTTTTTCTCGGGCAAGCGCTTTCATTTAGAATATGCAACAAGCCTTTAAACCCCTAGGTCACCCTAGTAGGACGAGTTGTGTCTCGTGAGGGTTTGCATAGAATATACCCACAAAATTCGACTCAAGGAAAAATCAAAATACACAAGAATTGTATAACTCAAACTTTCCCAGAAAATAGTCACCATCAAGTCATATTTACAAGTCTCGAACCGTAGTGTGTGTGTGCGAAGCCAAAAATTTAATCGCGAATTTCCACCGATTGATCATTACGTTACTTATCCGAAAATTCGATTTGACTTCAAATTCTCATGGAATGCTCTCTCAAACGAATCACATGTATTGTGGCTATTCTCTCGGTATGCGTGATATAAAGAGTAAATATAATGGACGCAAAGTCACGCATAGAAGTAGAAAGACGGAAATTCTATAGTGATAGGATCTCATCAATGGATTACAATTTTAAAAACGGGAACATTGCCTCTTATTCGCGCATTCAATCTCTTTTATTATCTTTTGGTGTATTAGCTCTCCATGCGGCAACCAATTTCGCAATTTAGACTCGATTAGGACTTTTTCGGGTTTTAAGGTATATGGGGTAAAAAGAAAATGGTAGGGAAGGCTGGAATTGGAAAAGTCATTTATGATGTCCATTTGTTCTTTTTTCAGGCAATTGCTCATTTTTTCTTCTGTTTTTATATTTTTTTGTTTTTCACTTCTTTACTCTTCTTGCTATTTTTGTTGAGCATAACTATTTTTTTTTCTTGCCCCTTTATATGCACTTAAATTCTGAATTTTTTCATTTTTCGCAATTCCGGGTTATTTGGGTTTTTCGGGTTATCAAACGAAAGGGAAAAGTTTATTTGGCTCAATTTGGGTTACAAAAGGGGTGATTTTTCGCTACTTTTTCTGGACAATATTTTTGGTCGACAAACGAGAGCCTACATCATTGTCCAAAATACCAATTGCGTTACCATATGCGTTTCGGGATGAATTTAAGTTTCGAGATCAATTATGGCACGTTTTTCAAGTCAATATCACACACATTTTTCAGAACTGATCAAAATTAAAGAATTTAGATCCTCGACAACTTTTTAAGTGCTGAAAAGAACCTTGAGTTAATAATTAACTCAAATTGATTTAAAAACTCGCAAAGAGTGATAGGCTCGAATCTCACCGGCTTTGTTAATCTCTACACTTATTCGTTAAGTCGTCAATTTTCGATCAATATCCATCTTTGGTCAATTTCGGCTTTTTGTATGTTGAATTTTACAACTTGAGACTTCAATCCGACTTTTAATGATATTTTTTAAAATTCTGAATTCCAACTTTTATTTATTTTGAACAAAAATATTTTTGGGGTTTTCAAAATTTTTTGATTTTTTTGAAATTTTTGGGCATTTTTGAAAATTTGTGAAGTTTTAAAAATATGCACTTGATACCCACCTAACTTAGACTTTTGCATTGTCCTCAAGAAAAAAAGACTAAAAGCTAAATAAGACAAAATAAGAAGTGTGATAAATAAAACAAAAAAATGGAGAAAATGCAGATTTTATAGAAAATGGGATTGTGGTACAATAAAAGGGACAAACATGCAACCATGTGAAACAGGGAAAATAAATAAAAAAAAATCTGCCACACACAAATACAGCTTCACTATGGCAGGGGTTGTGAGGAATCGGGCGCGTCGGGGCCATAGAAGTAGGAGGGCAATGGTTCATTGGGATCCCCTTGGCGTCAAGACATGTCCGCTTGGAACCGAAACATCATGTTCATATCGTGACGGTAGTCAGTCAAAAAGTTGTCGAATCGCATCTCAAGAGCCTCCATACGGTTCATGAGGTCGCTACCTGCCCATTCAAAATCAGGGTCGTCTTCTTCGCCCGTCGACTCTTCATCAGGACCTACGTCACCCATTTCCACATCTGCTCCGGATACCTCTTCTTCCTCTTCGTCTCTCTCGCTTGAGGTAGCCTCATCCTCGCTATCACTTCCCAGCCTTGGCCGAAGGATTGCTAGCTATTTGGAGCTCTTAGTGCGGGTCCCCTATCCAAAAGGATCGGGGAGGAAAATTCGATCGAGCGGCGTCGCAATGCCAGCATCCTTGAGGATGGAGGTAATCAATCGTGCATATGGAAGTGGGGTTGCACCTTTCTCATCTAGGGCAGCGACCATTATGTCAGCGTATAGGGTGCGGGCCAAGTTAATGGAAGTGTGTGGGTCAAATAGGTGGTAAGTCAATGTGGCCTGACGGGGCCGCATTGCTGAATCGTTTGACATTTGCAAGATGTTTGCACACACTATTTGGAAGGTGAGGCGTGCTTTCTCATTGAGGGGACCCACCGCTACAGTTTTCCCCGTCCATACACATCCGGGGAAATGCGGTATATGATCAATTCTTTTTCGACCGGGGAGATGTTCCTCGGGTAAGTGAATTCTTGAACGTCGGGAACATTGTATTCGACCAATTTAGCCGTGAGAAGGGCCAACGAAAAGGGGACGACGGACCATCCACATAAGCCTGAGCCTCGAATTGGCCCATCCAAACAAGGGTTCCATAAAAGGAGTGGACCTCGACTGCCGAAACCGCTTCATATGATTCATTAAGGAATCGGCACCAACCCCTAGCCATGAAAAGGGCAGTGACGGAGTTGGGCAGACTGATCCATTGGACAGCGCGCTCTAAATGGAGTTTGTGATCCGGACCGAATAACTGATGGCACTAACATTCCTCTTGGCGGGAACGGAATTCACCATGGCCGGAGGGGAGAATGTCGGTGGAATCGTATTTGGTGGGGGCAGGGCATTGGGCCATGACAACAGGGAGAGGTTTTGCTGGAAAAATTAGGGAGAGAGAATAGAGAAGGGAAGTAGTTGAAGGTGTGGAGGGAAAGGGGGAGATGGGTGGTTATTTATAGGTGAAAGGGTGTGGTTAGGGCTTGGAATTGGAGGGAAAAGGTTTGGAGGGAAAAGGGGGTGTATTGGGGAGGGAAATTGAGGGGTTGGGTGTGGGGGGATCGAATTGGGAGGGAATGAAGGGGATTGGGGAGAAGGGGGTGAACCTAGGGAATGGGGACAAATTCTACAGAAAGCGGACCAGACCAGACCCGTCCGGTCCTTTAGTATGCGGGCCCATTCGACTACCGGATCGGTCCGGCCAAAAAATAAAGGGATCGGTCGGGGGGAACCGGTCTAGCCCAAAAAATAAAGGAACCGGTTCGTCTCTTGTTTTTGATTTGGATTTCCCCCTAACATAATTTTGATCACTCTTCTCCAAAAAATTTCACTTTCACCACATACTCCCTATCAATTTTGGACTAAAAACCTCTCGATATCAACGGTCAACCCAATATTGACTCAATTTCCTGAACATGTGAATGCTTTCACCTTAATGTACCCTAATCCTATGTACTTTCACTACGCACGCGACCCTCATCTACTATACATAAGAATTCACCCCATACGCATCGGGGGTGCGACGACCTCACTGTATCAGTTTACTCTACCTCGTAAACGGGGTCTGACAACTAAACGGTGTCGGCTTCTTCCACACACGCCTCTAAATATGGCTTTAGGCGTTGTCCATTTACTTTGAATGTATTTCCCCCTTTCAAATCGTCTAACTCAACAGCTCCGTGAGGGAAGACATTCTTCACAACGAATGGGCCAGACCATCATGACCGCAACTTTCCTGAAAAGAGATGAAGTCGAGAGTTATAGAGAAGCACTTTTTTCTCGGAAAGAAACTCTTTGCAACGAATGATGTTATCGTGAGCGAGTTTCATCCTTTCTTTGGAAATTTTAGCATTCTCATACACGTCATTGCGTAGCTCTTCTAACTCATTTAATTAAAGCTTGCGAGCTTCACCGTCTTTATCCATGGCATAGTTCAACTTCTTAATTCCCAATACTCCTTGTGTGCTAATTCTACGGGAAGATGGCAAGGTTTTCCATACACAAAGAGGAAAGGAGACATGTCGAGTGGATTTTTGTATGGAGTATGATAAGCCCAAAGCGAATCGTTCAATCTAAGTGACGAATCTTTTCGGATAGGATTGACGGTCTTTTCAATAATGTTCTTGATTTCCCAATTTGTTGATTCGACCTGCCCATTTGTTTGTGGGTGATAAGTCATTCCAACCTTGTGAACGACGCCATACTTTGTCATTAGCTTCTCGAATGGCCTATTGCAAAAGTGTGTGCCATTATCACTGATTATCGCTTTCAGAGCACCGAAGCAGGAAAGTATATGTTCCTGTAAGAACTTTATCACCACTTTGTTATCATTTGTCTTGGTAGCTATAGCTTTCACCCATTTAAAAACGTAGTCTACCGCAACAAGGATGTATAGGAAACCAAAGGACGAGGGGAAAGGACCCATGAAGTCAATACCCCAATAGTCGAAGATCTCAATAATGATATGGGGGTAATAGGCATCATGTCTCGTCATGTAATAGCTCCCATCCTTTAGCACCTATTGTAATCTTTACAAGCATCGTTCACATCCCGAAATATTGTGGGTCAATAGAGGCCGCATTGCAGAATTTTAGGGGCCGTCTATTTCGTCAAAAAGTGGCCTCCACAAGCTTCCGAATGACAAAACTGAATGACTTTGGGGATCTCATCATCCGGTACACATCGTTAGATGATTTGGTTGGCGTAATATTTAAACAGGAAAGGATCATCATAGAAGAACATGCGCGACCAATTAATAAAGCTCTTTTTATCTTGCAGTGTCCAATCAGGAGGGACGGCTCTCGTGACAAGGTAATTCACTATGTATGCAAACCAGGACGAAGAAGAGGTAGAAAAAAGTTGCTCATCCAGAAAATATTCGTCTATAGGTATGGGA
The DNA here is from genome assembly GCA_949130495.1 of Sambucus nigra. Lineage (NCBI taxonomy): Eukaryota > Viridiplantae > Streptophyta > Magnoliopsida > Dipsacales > Adoxaceae > Sambucus > Sambucus nigra. The sequence goes on from OX422209.1 coordinate 612,470,958, forward strand.
TCACTAGGTACATTGGACGAAAGCAGTGATAAGTGGTCGGTAACGACGTTTTCTACCCCTTTTTATCTTTAATGGAGAGATAGAACTCTTATAAGAGTAGGATCCACATTATGAGGCTCGACTTTGCGTCTTTCTTTGCATGTAGGTATTTCAATGCCGCGTGGTTGGTGAAGCAAGTAATGGGAGAACCGATAAGGTATGACCGAAATTTATCAAGGGAAAAGACTACCGCTAGCAATTCCTTCTCCATGGTAGAGTAGTTGAGTTATGGTCCGGTAAGAGTTCGACTAGCGTAGTAGATGACGTGAGCCTACTTATCTTTTATTTGGCCCAAAACAGCCCCGATCGCATTATCACTAGCATCACACATAAGTTCGAATAGTAACGGCCAATCCGGAACTTGCATGATGGTATCGGACACAAACATGGTTTTCATTTTTTTAAAAGGGCTTTGACATGCTTCCTTCCACTCGAATGGGGTGTCCTTTATGAGTGGGTTGCTTAAGGGTATAGAGATGGCGCTAAAGTCCTTAATGAACCTTCAATAAATCCTCGCATGGCCCAAGAAGGAGCGCACGTCTTTGAGCGATTTTGGTGGGGGAAGAACAGCTGTGACATCTATCTTTGGCCTATGAACTTCTATCCCTTTGGATGATACTACCTGGCCAATAAATATTCCTTCAGTGACCATGAAATGGCATTTCTCCCAATTCAGCACTAAGTTCTTTTCCACACATCGGGCAAGCACTTGTTCGAGTTTTTCCAGATAAAGATTGAAAGAGGTGCCAAAAACGCTGAAATCTTCCATGAACACTTCGAAACCTCTCTCGACCATGTCGTTAAATAGGCTCAATATGCACCTTTGAAAGTTCGCGGGTGCATTACGCAAGCCGAATGGCATACGTTTGTAGGCAAACGTACCAAAAGGGCAAGTGAAAGTCATTTTCTCCTGGTCAAGTACCTCAATTTGGTTATATCCGGAATAACCATCAAGGAAGACATAGTAAGGGTGTCCCTCTACTCTCTTAAGCATTTGATCAATAAATGGCAAGGGGAAATGGTCTTTCCTAGTTCCCGTATTGAGTTTCCGATAATCAATGAAAACGCACCACCCGATGGTGGTACGTTGGGGAACTAGCTCTCCCTTAGCATTTCAATCACTGTTATGCTCGACTTCTTCGGGATGACTTGAATAGGTCTCACCCACTTGCTATCCGAGATTAGGTAGATAATCCTGGCATCATATAATTTGATAATCTTGATTCTCACTGCTTCTTTTATATTGGGATTTAGCCTTCTTTGCATTTCTCTTGAGGGCTTGGCATCCTCTTTGAGATGGATCTTGTGTGTGCAAATCAAAGGACTTATCCCCTTCAAATTAGCAATGCACCAACCAAAAGCACTTTGGTGCTTTCTCAAAATTTTCAACAGTTTACCCTCTTGCTCTTCGTCTAGGCTAGAGGAGACAACAACAGGAAATGTCTCATCCACTCCTAAGTATGCATATTTAATATGGGAGGGAAGTTTCTTCAATTCAAGGGTTGGAAATTTGTTGCTGGAAGGAACCATGTGTGTATCCCTCAGTGGTAACTCCTCAAATCTATAAACCCAACTAACATCTCTCCCGTCCTCATCCAACGCTCTCTCATTGAGTAACTCTCTTAACTCCTCAACCTTCCTCTCGAATTCGGTGTACGATCCTCATTCTCGTATCTCGACACCAAACAGGACCCTAAGGCATCTCCACAATAATTCTTCTTAAAGTACTCCTCTACTATCTCATCTATGAGGCTCACCGCGTGAAGATCATCTTCTTCCCCCGTATGTTGGGCTATATGGAAGATGTTGGTTTCTCAAGGTCATGTTCCCAAACGTGAGTTACATCTGCCCATTCCTAGTGTTGATAATAGAGTTAGTTGTAGCTAAAAATGGACGCTCGAGAATGATGGGAACGTGATTGCTCGAGGCGAAGGAAGGCTCCGTGTCCCAAATGACAAAGTCTATCGGGAAGTAGAAAGTGTCAACTTAGACGATCATGTCCTCAACTACACCTCATGGGATCTTCATAGTTCGATCCACTAATTGGAGAGTAATCCTTATGGGCTTGAGATCTCTCAAATCAAGTTTCCTATAAATGGAATAAGGGAGGATATTGACACTTTCTCCTGAATCAAGTAAGGCTTTTTCGATTTTATTTTATCCAATGATGCAGGAAATGGTGGGTGCACCGGGATCTTTGAATTTTAGAGGGAGATTGTTAAGTAGAATGGAGCTCACGTTCTGTGCTTGGAAGATATTCTTCTTTACCTTCATCTTTCTCTTTACCATCATCAAGTCTTTGATGACTTTGGCATAAGATGGTATTTCCTTAATGGCATCGAGGAAAGGTAAATTGAACTTTACTTGCTTTAGTACGTCTAGCACGTCACCACGTGGGTTTCCTTTATGGGAAGCAATCAACCTTTGTGGAAACGGTGCCTCAGAGGGTGGTTTCACTATTACCTCGAGCTCATTAGTGTCTTATTTATCACTCTCATTCAAGGGTACATCTTCGGCCTCTTTCGTGCCAGATGAAATCTCCTTATCTTTCGCTGTGTCGTGTGGGGGAGGTGATAAATCAACGACTCTCCCACTACGAAGAGTGGTCACAACTTGACATTGCTCCTGATGTTTAGTAGAGGTGGAGCTAACACTAGTTTGACATGGGGAGGTCTTTGGCGCTGGGCAGGAAACTTGCCCTTCTCTTAGACACTCAACGAGGATTGTATCTTTAACGGATTTGCATTTATGTCACTGATCAGGTGATCATATCTAGCATTGGTTGCAGTTTGGCAATTGATAAATTGATTCATAGTATCCTCGAGAGTTTTCCGCGGTGGAGGGATATATGCTCCTTGAGGTGGTGGTTTTTGCACATGTCCTTGCATGTGTGGAGCTTGTTGAAAGTGTTATGGTGGAGGAGGGACAACATGTGAAGGAGGGTTCATCGCATCATGTTGTTGCCCATAGATAAAACCAGGATGGTTTTTCCATGAAGGGTTGTAAGAATTCCCATGCGGAGCACCAAAATTACCCTCAAATCCTCCTATACCACTAACTTGATATTGAAGCATCACTTTATAGGCGGGTATAGTCGGGCATTCCTCGGTTGAATGACCCACCTCACAAATCATACACACCTTCTCTACAGGGTTTGGTATGGATCCAGTTGGTCCTTTTCCATATATATCGCATAGGTCTCGAAATCCTTTCTAAAGTATATCTAATTGACTGTTCATCATAGAATTCTTATCTACGTGAAATAGGCCGGACACCGACTGAGTGGAGGTCACTTGACGATTTTGATTTTGAGCATTAGGATCAGAAGTATCCTAGGATTGGGTAGTCTCGGCGACATACCTCAGGTGAAGCTCAGCATCATGGACATCTAGTTCGACAAACGAACCACTACCCATGGTTTCAACGAGTTGCTTGGAGTTACGGTTCATCCCATTATAGAGAAAAGAAATTATTTGAGCTGTATCAAATCCATGATGGGGGCATGAAGTAACTAAATCATTGAAACGCTCATAACATTGATGAAATGGCTCATTTTCTGATTGTCTGAATGGTTGAATTTGACCCTTTATGGAGATTGTTCGATCTGGTGGGAAGAATTTCTTGAGAAATCTAGATTACAACTTGTTCCAAGATGGGATCGAGCTTGGAGGTAAAGACCATAGTCAGGTCTTAGCTTTATCTTTTAGCGAGAAGGGGAAGAGTTTGAGGTGGATCACCTCCTGTGTGCAAGTTTGATCATTGAGAGTATCACACACATCCTCAAATTCCATGATATGGAGATATGGCTTTTCAGAATCCATACCATGGTAATGGGGTAACATCTGGATCATCCCATTTTTAAAACGAAATTACCCCGCATTATATGGGAGTATGATGCATCCCAGAGTGACAGTGCGCTCGGGATATAAGATTTCTCTCAATGGGCGATATGGGGCCTCTTCCTCACTAGTGGCTGCACTACTGTGTTGCAATATCTCTCTCTATCTCTTAGCGACTCGGTGTCCTCACTCGTTGTAATCGGAGTGTGCTCGCAAGTGTGTCCTAAGAAACAAAAGAGATTGTTATTTGAGATTGAGTGTGATGGTGTGGGAGGTGGAATCCAGAACTATGGGGCGTTAGGAGTGTGGGGGCTATCAGGATCGTACTCAACAATCGGATTCTCGTGAATGTGTGTTGGAGTATTATGGGGAGTTGGAGTGAGTTCAGAATTTTGCATTAGCAGTTTAGGATAGATGATGATGGATCTTTTTGTGCTTTTTGAATTTTTTATGATTTTAGATTTTTTTTGAAATTTTTGGTCAAAGTTTTAGATTGACTCGGTCTAATCAAAAGTCTACCTAATTCCCCGGCAACGGCGCCAAAAACTTGACGTGACTCAGAAAGTATCTCTAATGTGTGTTCTCTCTAGGCTCAAGTGCAAGCCTGTTGCGTTAGTAATAAACCCGATAAGTCGATATCGTATCCACAGGGAAATAGGACAATGAAATTGTGACGACGTTGGATAGACAAGGAAATCCTAACTCTGACTCTAAAGGAAATATAAAAACGATTTGGTTTGTGGAATAACTACACTAGATGCAATTTATGAAATTATGAAAAGATGCAATTATGCTAAATTACCTAAAATACTAATGAAGAATGATTTAAAACTTTAAACTATATGATGAGAAAAACAGGACGGGAATACAATCCCCCAACCCTAGTGTACTGCAGGTATAATACTAATCGTGAATTTAAATGATTAATTAGACCCGGAATTTAGTACTCCCAAGTATTATGTATATGAGGTTCAAACCCGCACCATATATAATCAGAGGACGAGTAAATCGGTATTGCGATAGTTACACTCGAATTGCATTCTAAAGCATCCCGATTACCCGGAAGTAAACGAGATCCAAAGATATACAATTGTCGTGTGTCTACGCAATACGGTCGTAATAAATCACTAAATTTAGAGGATTAATGTTATACACATACAACTACTACATCGGGTTTGGTTCATGCATCCCGACCCTTAAAAGTCTAGCCTACCATGATGAACTTAATGAAAACGATTTTGGAATTGCAGGAAGTCATGATTAAACTAAGGATGATTTTTGTAGAATTATGTAATCAGGAAATTAAAAAAAGGAAATTACTCACTAATCTTACCAAATCACTCAAAGCATTAACTACAATTACAGGTAATCACTGAAATCTCAACAATTTTTAATCTTGGAATTAAAAGAATAGAATATCTCCAAACTAGGGTTTTCTGAAAAAAATGGAAAATTAGCTAAAATTCTCCGTCCTAAAAATGATAAAAACTCAAGTTTATATACCCTACAAAATTTCAGGAGTTTTAGTTGCACTAGGACTCTCGATTAGAGAAGGATAAAAAACCAAAACTCGACAGTAGGATCGGTCCGGGGATTAAGCGGATCTGTCCGCTTGGAAAGCGGACCGATTATTTTATTTTTCTAGCAGATTGGTCCGAGGTGGAGCGGTTCTTTTTATTTCCTTCCTTCTTTGATTTGCCTTCAGTCCGGGGTCCTCTATATTATTGCACTACAGACCGGTCCGGCCCTCATGTGGATCGGTTTGCCTCTTTAACTTTTTTCTTCAACTTTGACTGCTCATATATTTCATACCGGGACTCTGATTGAGGTGTCATTTCTTCCTATATGCTCAAGAACTTGAAATATTCAACTTATCTTAAGGTGCCTTATCCGAATTCTGGGTAGAAGTTACACTTTTGCCCTTTTGACTTTTCCTTCTTTTCTTTCTTGATTCTTCCGGTTTCTTTCTTTCGTTATTGACATTAAGTACTTGCAAAATTCGTACGAAATACCAGAAACTCGGTGTACTCATTAGGATAAGTCAGTAGAAAGATTATGAGATAAAATCAAATCAGTTACATTATTCGAGGTGCTAAAAGTAACTAAATTGAAGGGATAAATTTGGAAGAATTTATGCCAAATCACGCCGCGGCAAAACTCGACCTATCAAATGGTGTCGTTGTCGGGGATGTGTTTGTTTTAGAATTTATTTGATTTACTATTTTGTAGTATTTTCTTTCTATTTTTATTTTTTACTTACCTTTTTGTAGGACTTCTACACTTGAGCGCCAAGAACCGCTTGAATTTTTCCACCACGCATATCTTTGTGGAATTCGCCACTACGAGCCATTTTTGGGGTAAACATCTCTTATTCCAATCCTTTCGGTAATCATTATGATAATTCTCAAAATTCCAGTAAACCTATCAATTTTGGTCAATACTTAGAGTCCCAAAAAATTGCAAATTCAAAAATGGCTTTGGGCGAGTATTACAAAAGTCAAGCTTTGGAGTACGTGTATTTTGAGGATGACGATAAAGATTTTGGGCCTCTAACTCCTTATAATAGGGATTTTGAAACAAATTTCAATAGCTTTCAAAATTCTTATAATAATGAGTTTAAGTATAGTTCTGATAATAATTTTCAAACTTCTCATTTCCCAGAATCCGGAGCTCGGCCTATGACTTTCGGTGAGGGTTTGCACATGCTTGAAAATAAGAAAATTGAAAATCGTTATCGGGAAGAAAATTGTTTCTGGGATCATGAATAGGATTTATTATTTGAATCAGACGATGATTTTTCTTTTGAGACTTTTGAAGTCGAGGAATGTTTTGAACCAAATGAGGACTTTGTGCCTACTTTGGAACGAACCATTCTTCACTTGGGCCATGGCTTAATTGAGAATGAATGTGAGGATAAAATGGATGTAGTATCCATTTGCAATGAAATGATTTATTCTCTGCCCCCCAATGAATAATGTTTCATTGAAAATGATCTTATTTTCTTAGAAACTCAATCTTCAAGCAATAATGACTCATCTCTTGAGTTTGAATTTCTTTCCTCCCCCTTTTCATTCTCCGTTATCACACCGTCACATGTACCCGATGAATCGGTTTCCAACTTTAAAGTGTCAAACCTTTTCACTGATGAGGAGTACTTGCTCATGTCGGCTTCCATGAATGCATCTTTGCCTCCATGTGCACCCCCTCCCATTCCAATTTCAAAATATTTAGGAGAAAATTCATTTTTTTTAGAACCCATGGTTTTTTTTCACCCGTCTTATCCAAATCCCCCATCCTCCCTCCAAAATTTTTAATTGGGGATGGTTCATTTCTTCCTCCTTACACATGTCTTCCATTGTTCGAATGGAATTCCTATTTTTTGGGAGGCATGCATGAAATTGAGCGTACATCGATTATCCCTCAAAGTCAAATCGAATTTTTGGTGCACCCTCTAAGATTTCAACTTCTAGTGTATAATTAGTTAGAAGTTAAAATTGTTGGTTGTAAATAGTTAATTTTTATTTTTCTTCTTTTTTCTTTATTCTTACTTATTGTCTAGTGTAATTTGTTAATTTTTTGTTATTTGTTTTTGCTATTCTTGTTACTAACATATTCTGTAGAATCATTGGATGTGTACTTTTCAAAAATCGCTCCATTATGGGTAATATTGCTATTTTCCTCTCTTTAACTTGGTTCTTAATTTACATTGAGGACAATGTCAGGTTTTAGTTAGGAAGTGTGGGATATTCAATCCATTCATTTCTAGTTTCCATTATTCGATTATATGTTATTTCCAAGCATGCTTTTCTTGTAAAAAATTTAAAATTTTCTAAAAGATTTTCATTATTTTTTCTCCTTCTTTGGGCATTTTGCCTTTGATTTCGATGATAAATTTCATTAATTTCCCAATTCAATAGACAACTCATTAATGCATGTTCTCGGTTTTGGAAGTTATTAGACTTTACTCCTCAATCATTGATATTATGAATAACATCATGAATTAAACTTTAATCCTATGAGAACAAGAACTTTTCTTGCTTTATTGATTTGGTGTAAGATTTCTATAACTCAGTAATCTTTTATTGCATTGTATATACTTACACCTAGTGAGCTTTGGGCTTTTCTTCGTTTGTGAGTGTTATACACTATTATTTCCTCTTTAAATACGTTATAATCGTTGGTAATCTCACTATTCTTTCATGTGATAGTTCATTAATTGAGTTCATATATGAAATGTGTTACTTGAGCATGATTTTAAAAGTTTGTTTTGACTCGAGAATTGCATAAAATTTATGAAATTGTCATAGGCCATCGTTATCATATCACCCATACTAGCCTTGATCTCACCTATGTTTCCCCTCGTCAACCCCTTTGAGCCTAAATATTAGCCTTCATTTCATTACCTCAAACCCCAAAACCAACTCTGAATTGGAGTTATAAACCATACACATTACCTTACATACATTTGTCTGGAATGTTACTTGGGATTGAATGATGTTATTGTCTTGTGGTTGCAATTTAGGCATGTGAGAGTGTGAAAAGTAAATAAAAGAAAGTAGTGAAAAAGAAAAGAAAAAATAGAAAACAAAAGAAAAGAAAAGAAAACATGAGAAAAAGAAGAAAAGAAAAGAAAGAGAAATTTGTATATGCTGTCTATATAGTTCAATAAGCTTTGATTGCTCTCCAATTGTTATATTTAATGCTTGATTATGGAACTTGTTTTCCATTTGCGTTATTATGCGCATGCTTCCAATTATTCTAACTTTTCATTCCGAACACTTTGAATCCGTACATACATATCCTTCGTTTCGTACCCAAACCTAAAAAGTCCTATGTTATCTTAGGGTGAATTTAATTTAAAAGTCAAAATAGTTTTGATAATCTGTGAAAATACATTTTGCCTCGTTTAATGAGCGGTATCTTTCATTTAGATTACATGTTTTTATTTCCTATATAGCGTTTTTCATTTATGACATGTGCGCGACCCTAGTTTCTATTTACATTTCCCTTTTATGACCGCATGTTTCGTGTCTTGACTCCTTATTTCTATTGAATTCAGTTGGTAAGTGTAATGCCCGGTTATTCGATTTATTTAAGTTTTAGACAAATCATATTTTGCATGTGCTCACTCCCCTACCACATTTTAAGGTTTCAATTATATGAGGTGCATTATATAATGTTAATAATATGAACTTCTTCGTGAATTCATTCACTTTGCTAATAATGTGTATGAAATCTTGTTTGATATTGTTGGGCTTGTTCCGTGTGATTGGGCATAGTTTGAGGAAACCATATGATGTTTGTGGGTTTCATCCCTGAAAACCCTCACGAGACGACACTCGTCCACTAGGGTAACCTAAGTATTTAAAGACTTATTGGCAATCTCTATCCCTACGAAAGCGGAATTTTTATTTCAATGCATATATACATTTTTGCATCGCCTTATGTGGACTGGTTTTGTTTGTTTCATCACTAGGGACTAGCAATGTCTTAGTTAGAGGGTGTGATACGTTAAGAATATTGCATATTTGCGCCCTTTATCTTTGTGCATTCTAGCACTTTTATGTTCTTAATGCCTAAATCTATGCTCGTTAACCAGACAACTTCGGATTTGGACATATATATGTTTTTCAGGGGTTAATTGTGCTTTTTTAGGTATTTGAACGCTAACAGTGAGGTTTGGTTGCATTTCAGAGATGTTTCATCACTGAACACTATGTCAAGGTTGTTTTAGTTAATTCACACTTCATCTCTGGATCATGGAATATCCAAAGATGCATAGTTCATTAAGTTGGAATCGCGTGGCCTCAAACTGCACATCGTTTCGAGTTTGGGCGAAGAAGTTATGACCGTTTTCGTTTTAAGGCTTTCCTCCCAAGTGAAGAACACATGACAACAGAAAACAGAGTACCGGTCGATCGTGCCCCTGCTGCCGGGCGACCTCATATTGAGAGTTTTCCTTGCGAAGTAACCATTGGGCTTTAACTTAAAGGACCAGTCGATCGGTCCCTGACCCTCGGTCGACCGGGTGCAGCAGTTGCCCGATAATTTCCCTTTTTCTTTTCTTTTTCCTTTAATGATTTTGTAACTTACTATATAAACCGAACTTGGTTTGTTTTTGTATATATATTGGAAGAATAGATTATTTAGCTTAGGGTTTGTTTTGGGATCTAGGGTTTGGAGATTATTTTGGGTGTGCCAGTTTCTCTATCCAAGGGTTAATCCGTATAATGGATTTTCCCGTCGTGGTTGTGTAAGAACACTAGCCATCATATTCTTCATCAATACAAGTTCCATTGTTTCTATTTCTTTCATTATTTACTTGCTTTATTTTATTGCTTTGTAGTGTAAATTTACTTGCTTTCTTTCAATACATGTCATTTAGCATGCTTTCTAGCTAATTTAGTCTAGGTTGTGTTGGATTGAACTCACCTAAGGGTTGATTGGTTGCTTTGCTTTGGTGATGGAGTTTCACGGGCTTATTTCTAGTGGGTTGTCCAAGTTATTACGCCTAGGAGATTTGAAGGGGTATATTATGTATGCTCCGTATTTACGACCTTGCGTAAGTAATTTTCGGGATATTTGTTGACGCCAAAATCTTATTAGACTTTTATACGAATTTAGGGGCGTGACAACTCTGGGTTTAATTAATTGTCAGAACGAGACGTAATCTTAATAACTCGATGACCCATGTAACCATTTACACCAATTAACTCGGGGTGAGGGATATTCGACGCAACCTATAGTTTTTATTCCCTTTGTTAATATTAGTTTAATTCACCCACTCATAGATTAATCTTTTCCTTTCGTTATCTTTTCTTTTTAGTGAGAAAAATTACCTTTGACACTTTTTTTGAGAAGTATTAAATCCTTGTATATTCTAGAAACTTGTCTTGGTGGATTCGATACCCAGACTAGCCGATATACGCCTTTAAAAGAGCGTAATCATAGTTTAGGTTTTTGTATAGAGTTGGTGAGCCGAAAATAAAACGATCGGCGCATAGGTGACTCTCGCGCCGCGGCGAAACCCGAACTTTTCATTCACCCCCTTTTCATTCTCCATTATCACACTGTTATAAGTACCCGATGAATCGGCTTCAAACTTTAAAGTATTAAACCTTTTCACCGACGAGGAGTACTTGCTGGAGTTGCCTTCCATGAATGCATCTTTTCCTTCATGTGCGCTGTAACACCCCATAGTTTTGTATAGTTAATATTTAATTAATTCGAGAATTTTAAATTACTGGTGTGTTGTGATTTTAATTGAATTAATTATGGCAATATATATATATATATATATATATATATATATATATATATATATATATATATATATATATATATATATATATATATATATATATATATATATATATAAAATATTAATCGGGGAGTGAATGGTTAATGTTTAGGAATTTTTTTTACTAAGTGAATTGTAATAATTTAATTACGTCATTTCGAATAATAATGACGAGGTAAACACTTATCCCAGTCGGGAGTCGGTATAGACTAAATTGGGTGTGAGATAATGATTTTTATAAATTAATTCGGATGCCAATTCGGAGGGCGCGGTTGAGTCCACATGGGTCGAGATAGTCAGAAAAGAGTACCCGGGGATAGTAATTGGGTCTCGGGGTATTTTTGGACATAGCCGGGCCCACACGGGGTGAGTTGGGCCACTTTAATTAAGCCCATTAGACTAAAGACGGGATTAAGGATTTTTAACCTAATTGGGAGATTAAGGGATGACAGCCAACATAACTCTAAACCTAGGGTTTGAGAGGGGATTTGGGGAAAAAGAAAATCAAGAACAAATTGGAGGTTATTGGAGCCAAATTGAGGGACTACGCCAACGGATCTGACACTACGAACTCTTACAGGCAAGTGGTTAACTGTTGTGATTTCAATAAGTTTGATAATCAATTCATATCATAGTGATGTGTGTATGAAAATTCGTTTTGAATGTGTCACCAAAAATCTAAATTGGGTTTTTGAAAATTTATATACCTTAATGAGATTAAGGGGGGAGATTGATCGTGTTTATGATTCTAGAATGTAGAGGACTGAATAAGATGTTAAAACCAGTAAGAGTAGATGGTTAATTGCTATTAAAATAAATAAAATTCGGATTGGGCGTTTGAAACCCGGATAATACCCAAATCGGGAAAACCTTAGAATTTATGGATATTGATGATGAAATTAGGTCTGTGAGATGTTTAGACCCTTTCCTTACATGGAGGATGTATTATTTGTATTTGGGTAAGGGCTTAGGTTGAGAAATTAAGCTTTACTTTTCGTCCATGGCTGACAGTGGCTGGAGAAGATGATTATTGGAACGATCGATCGATCGACCTAGGGAGCTCGATCGATCGATGAAGGCGAAAATGGGCAGTTCGACCAGTTTGTAATATAAAGGGAAAATTATTAAAAGTTAAGTTTCATACATTAATAAGTGATAAATAATTATGAAACAAATATTCCTAGAAATTATGGGAGAAAGTAATTGGGACTAGGATGAATTTATGTGGGGCATTTAATGGATGAATTTGAGAGATGTTATTCCAAAATAGTGAGGTACGGATCAAGTGAGTGAATCCGGGTATATTGGTCATGCGACCCCAAGGTAGTGAATTAAGTTTGGAGATAAACTAAATAATTTTGAGTCGGGATATAGACTCGGGGAATATTTAATTATGGACCAAGTGGGCGAGTCCGGGTATGTTGGTAATTATAGGTAAATATAATTGGGAAATTATGGAAATAAATGTGTGACACATTGTGGGCGAAAAATGTGGAAAAGAAATTATGAGATGTAAAAAATGGACCAAGTGGGCGAGTCCGCGTATATTGGTTATATGAAACCAAAGTATCAAATTTATTTTGAGAGAGAGTAATTAATTTGGAGTTGGAACATAGACTCGGGAAATATTAAGTTACGGGCCAAGTAAGTGAGTCCAGGAATAATGGCTGGGTGACACCAAGTTATGAAATAAATGATTGCACTAATTGATTGAATTAGAGTCGGATGGTAGACTCGGGTAAGGTTAAATTAATGGGTGTGAGAATTAATTTAATTAGAGTCGGATTGTAGACTCGGGTAGTATTAAATTATTAAGTGTATTAATTAATTTAATTAGAGTCGGATTGTAGACTCGGGTAGTATTAAATTAATAAGTGTATTAATTAATTTAATTAGAGTCGGATTGGGGACTCGGGTAGGATTTAATTAATTAATGTGTAAATTAATTATATTAGAGTCGGACCACAGACTCGGATTTTTGTTGATTAATTAATGGGTAAATTAATTAAATTAGAGTAGGACGATAGACTCGGGGAGGCATTAAATTAATAAGTGTATTAATTAATTTAATTAGAGTCGGGCGATAGACTCGGGGATGTATTAAATTAAAATGTGTGTCAATTAATTTAATTAGAGTCGGGTGATAGACTCGGGAAGGTATTAAATTAATAAGTGTGTCAATTAATTTAATTGGAGTCGGACCATAGACTCGGGGAAAGTATTATATAAATTAAAGAGTGAGTTAAATATATTAGAGTCGGACCAAAGACTCGGGAAGACGATAAATTATTAAGTGAGAAAATTAACTACATTGAGTCGGGCCACGGACTCAGGAAATTTCAGGCAATGTACGGGACTTAGAGTACACGGTAGAGCCAGGGTTTGTATTATATATATACGGTATAGTGATAGTATATATATACGTGTATATATTGTGTGTGATATCAAATTACAGGCAGTGTACGGGATTTTGAGTACACGGTAAAGCCGGGGTTTGTATGATATATATACGGTATAGTGATAGTATATATATATATATATATATATACGTGTATATATTGTGTGTGATATCAAATTATAGGTAGTGTACGGGATTTTGAGTACACGGTAAAGCCGGGGTTTATATTATATATATACGGTGTCGTGATAGTATATATATACGTGTATTTATTGTGCGTGATACTAAATATCAGTGGTTAGACATTTATTAAATTTACATACTCTAATGCTATCAAGGGAGGTTGCGCGATGTGGGTGAATCCCCTAGCTTGAGGAGTAGGGCGAGTATATCCCCAGGTCATAGCGTCCGTTATATATGGGTGAGGGATTTATCTCACTTTCAGGGAAGGAATATGACCGCCTCCACTACGTTTATATTTTGGGCCAAGTTGGTGAGCGATTCCAACTTGGGGAACTAGGTTTTGTGAGCACACCTAGTGAGATAGCATTTTTAGAGGGAATCATCCGGTGATGGTAAAATCGGAAGGATGGATACATGTATGATATATGTGTGGATGTTAGTAAAGGTACGTATAATATGGTAGTAAATATTATATGTAGGTGAAAATACAGTGTGTGATGTATTTACTTTATATAACTCGGGTTACAGTTATATGCTGTTAATTAATGAGAAATTAATTAAGTTAATCATTTGTGAGAATAATACAGTGTGTGATGTATGTACTTTATATAACTTGTGTTACGGTTATATGCTGCTATTTAAGAGGAATTAATTAAGTTAATTGTGAAACGACTTATAATTCAGGAAATCATTATACTCGGGTTAGAGTAGTATGGCAAGGGAAGGTTATGCTAGAACTAGTTGGACGGGGTAGTACAACTAGGTGGGGTTAAGGTTACCGGTAGGTGTGCACAATAGTGGATGGGTGAGAATGTCCACAAGGGAGTGCGACACTAACTTAAATATGAAGCGCATTCATGCATTTTAAATTACTGCAGTTAATTCACTTGCTAAATATTTTCAAAATGTTTTGCGTTCTAACCCTTGATATAAAACTATTTTCAAAACCTTTTAGGTGTCCAGCCACAGGGACGCCAGGATTGATATTCTATTCCAGGGACACGGAGCTGCGGCATATGTGGATGCTAGCAGGAGTTTGGATTAGACGCATCATTCATTCATTCCTAGAGTAGGAATATTGTATCAGTCTCAATTTTATTTAGGGCTTGTAACCCAGACTCCTCGGTACAGTTTTTAGGTGTAATTCATTCACGTGTTGAATATTTATATTGGATTATTTATTTGGTGCCCCGTAATTTTTTCAGCAAGTTGTGTAATTATGATTCAGTTTACTTTCATTCAGTTGTGTGAATGGTTTATATTTTAATTCCGCATGTACTGTTTTGTTTAATTAAAAAGTTAAAATTGGCACTAGTTTTTGGAATACTAGGTGGTTAGTAAGTTTTAAAAAGTTTTTGACAGTGATGCTAAGGATGATCCAACTGGGATTCCTGTTTTAATTTGGTATAGGACTGATCACCCGGTATTTTATTAGGCGGGGTGTCACGTGCGCCCCCTTCCATTCCAATTTCAAAATATTTGGGAGAAAATTCGGTTTTTTTTGGAACCCATGTGAATTTTTCACCCGTCTTATCCAAATCCCCTATCCTCCATCCAAAATTTTTAATTGGGGATGGATCATTTCTTCCACCTTACACATGCCTTCCGTTGTTCGAACGGAATTCCTATTTTCCGGGAGGCATGCATGAAAGTGAGGGTACACCGATTGTCCCTCAAAGTCAAATCGTATTTTAGGTGGACCTTCAAAAATTTTAACTTCTAGCGTATAGTTAGTTAGAAGTTAAAATTGTAGGTTGTAAATAGTTAGTTTTTATTTTTGTTATTTTTTCTTTATTCTTACTTATAGTCTAGTTTAATTAGTTAAGTTTTTGTTGTTTATTTTTTCTATGATTGTTACTAACATGTTTTGTAGAATTATTAGATATGTACTTTCTGGAAATCGCTCCATTGTCGTTAATATCGCTCTTTTCCTCTCTCTCTATAGACAAGATTTACTAGTAAGATCGTACATGTATCTTTACTGATAGGACGTCAACTCGGTATCTAGGTTATCAATTGCTCAATTTTACTAGAACCAGAATTCTAATATTTTGTGATCACGTCGAACCCATCTCACCATAATTTATATGAAGTTCCATTAATTGACAAATATATAATATATTTAAGATAAATATATAATTCATTCTCATAAACGTAATTATTATTTCAAAATAAACCTGACACACCTTATTGGAAAATAAATTTCATACATATTTTAATTTATAAAACCCCAGCAAACTCCTACTTAGTCTTTAATCCATGTGTTTGTGCATCTAACACCAAACCAGATGTTATCTAATGCATTCTTAGTAACATATTTTATCACATCCCTTGTTCGATCCATCTAACTAGGTAATACCCACGGCTAATATGTTTATCTCCTTTTATGGGTTGTGGGTTCTCTTAAACCTAAAATCGTTCTTCTACTAACACAATTTAGTGTAGTAGTTGATCACAATAAGGAGCCTCACTGAAGTAACATAGGAAGTTCCCAATCTATATAAACTCTTTAGCTGCCTCCGGAGTGTCAATAACTTCGGCCTCCATGGTAGAGTCAACAATGCATGATTGTTTCCCACTCCTCGAAATTATAGCTCTACCTCATACAATAAACACATATCTTGAGGTAGAAAACTTGCAATCCTTATCTCACTGTAGATCGAGTCTTTGTTCCTAAAAGGTCTAAGATTGTTGGATGAGCAAACCAGAATATAATCTTTAGTCCTTTTTAGGTACTTGAGAATGTGATTTGCTATTGTTCAGTGCTTCTGACTCGACTACACTGAAATTTACTGACCATGCAAATGGAAAATAAGATGTATGGTATTATGCATAACATCTCATTGATGAGGTTTTCACTGCTAAAGCATAAAATTTATTCCGTCCTCTTTATTTGATGAGGTGTCTCGTAATATTAATCCTTGGATAGAGTGATTTCATACATGAAATGAACAAATCATTTCTTGGAATCCCTCTTAATAAACTTTTGACAATATCTTCTATATAAGTCACTTGGGATAAGCCCAACATCCTATTTATCGGATATAATGAAAGCTTGGGCCAAGGATGTGAATGGCTTGTCCTATGTTCTTTATATCAACTTCCTGGATAACCACACTCATATGTAAGATAATATACCCAACCTCATTCCCGATTAGAATAATAATATCCAAAAAAATGTACTAGAAATAGAACCACATTTCTATCACACTTCTTTTACAAACAAGTATTATTCGAGCTTTGATAAAAATAAAAAATTGATAGTCTTATCAAACCAAATATTCCCAAACCTTCATGTTTGATAAAATCCAAAAATGGATGCCTTAAGCTGACACATTTTTCTTTCCTGATTTCTTACTAATAATCATTGGGTCTCACCATATAGATGTGCTCGTTATGACCACCGTTCAAGAACGTAGTCGTGATGTAAAAAACATCACTAGAAACTTTCGCATGGATACTAGTGAGAAGATTTTTTCATAGTCAATTTCTTTATTTTTGAGTAAACCCTTTTGAAACAAGCCTTGCCTTGAAGGTATCCACATTCCTATCAATCCATCTTTTAACTTTTTATAAATTCACTTGTACCGAATGGGTTTAATCCCATCAACATGTTGCAAGTTACTAAAACCTAATTCAAATACATATAACCATGTCGCAATTTATAATTAAATCAAAGTTAAGATTATTATCTCGGAATGCCTCATTGTAATTCTTAGGATCTAGGCCATGTTCCCTTGGGATATCACTCAAGTGTTCACTTAAATACCAACCGATAAAAATGTCCCTAGCGCTCCCACTATGATGTGGCTCCACTTGTAAACCAATATAAGTGACACGTGTTACCTGATCATCGATAAGAATCCCACTACCCTTAAGTAATGTATTATCGATATCAAGTTCTATTTATTCATGTACGGGTGGTCTAGCAATAACAGTAATATAATCTTCATTATTGTCTTTTAATTATAGCTTACAAATGGGTTCGTGGTTTATTACATAATCCTTTTTTCATAATCATACATTGATACAATAAATGACCTTATTGTGTTTAGGAACATGACATAAACTACCTTTAGTACCTTTGGGAATATCAAAGAGATATAATTTGTCTTGAATTCTAATTACCTTATCTCTTTTCGTAGCATTAGTTGTAAGAACCCTCAGATCTAAATATGTCCTAGATTGATCTTACTCCCATACCATAATTCTATTGGAATTTAATCTACTGATTTATATGGAACTAGATTTAGAATATATATGGTCGCCTTTAATGTAAAATCATAAAAATAATATTACAGACTGTTGATACCTAAATATGTTATTCATTGATCAAGAGACACGTGGCATGGAAACCTAGGCAAACACATATGAAGACATACTCAAGGAGCAGCAAAAGGCCTTAGCTTATATAAAAAGCCACTACTTGGTACCTTACTAGGCCACTGAGTATGGCCACGACCTCGTACCTCATAATTCCATGGCCTTGTATCTCAACATCCCCAACCACATTAACTCAGTATGACTACCATCAATATAGGTCATGGATCCTTACATGTTAGTTAAGGACTTCTAGTTGTCCACCTTCTAGAAATATTCCTTCACATTATCCTTATCCACAAGTCATGTGGGCTAAACACGTGAAGACCCTAGACGACTCCTATAAATAGAGATGCTCACCTCTCATTTGGCAAGAATGTTATGAGCATCAATGATCTTCCCAGTTCTCTTGAACATATCTCTACATCTGAGACCTGACTTCAATCACCTTCTTCTAAAACCCCAAACCATAATATATGCGGTCTAATAGCAGATTACACTACAAGGTCGCAGCCTCCACTCCACAATGCATGTATGTTTATCCATTTATCCCATTATCTCCTCTTTATACCTATAAGGCTCAAATTATGTACTTATAACATTTATGTAATGATAATCGGACTCCAAAGTGGATGTAGGATTGTTTTAATGGCCGAACCACTCTAAATCTCGTGTTTATCTCTCCTTCACTCTATTTTATACTTTTTACGTTGTTATAGATTTGATGGCATGGTATACACTAGTAGATCCATGTTTACACAACAACAGTTTGACTCCGTCTGTGGGAATCGAGGTGATCTACCAAAGTTTCTCATAAATAGGGTCAAATAAACCTTGTTTTATCCATAGGGATCACCAGATTTGCATGTTATGAGTGTAATTTTGGTGGCTAGTCCCAAATATTCACATGAACTCGAGTCAAATTTTCTTTTACATTTCATATATATTTCAAATCCTATTGTAGTGTTTATGGGCAGATCCATTTCCCCCAATGATGTTTCCATGTACAAATCTTGCAAAGTTATTCGACAGGCCATGACCTCATAAAGACTGGGAACTAGAGATGAGCATACATTCATCTATCTCTGGATGTTATGGTAATTTAGCCATGGTATGACCTATGTATTAGGTATTTGTTGAAATATGTTTATTTACACATAAGGACCTATGATTCCTTGGATTAACACCTCAAATGATTTGTAGTCTGAATTCATGGGGTGGAAAATCACATTTGGACCAAATTAGGTATAGAATCTTCATTATGACCTCAAGGGTCCATGGCATTTTCATGTTGACGTGTTATAGGTCATGGCCTCATAGTGACAATTAGGAGCAAAACCTCTATTTTTGGCATATTTATCTTATTAAAGAATTATTTTAAATTAGACATAAGATACAGACAAAATGCTTAAAAAACCATATCATGTCTTATGAAGTTTGGGTCGGGTTAACTTTCATAAGGCTAGGCCAACTACTTGATGACTAATGATTCCAAGGGTAATGTCCAAAAGGGTTATGGCCTTAAGGATTATTAAACCACCCGAGATAGGTTAATATAATTTGCTAACTTTTCAGTTATCATTATAGCATTATGTCGAATGATATGTATTCAACAAGTTTTCTGGAAGACAAAATCGTCATGGGAGGAAAATTGTGTTCGACTATGATAATCGTAGTGGGAAACTCCTTGGAAAGGGAAATAGACATGGACTCAATGCATATGGCTTGCAGACCGTAGCCTCATAGGCAAAGGCCTCAACCCATTATCACTTCATGTTCTATATTTTGGTCATACTTCCCCTATAACTATGGTTCATCTCAGAGAAAAAAAGATTTTAAAAACTAAATAATTAAAGAGAAGACATCATGAAAGGCAACTCATGATCAGGACACACGTGGACTAAATATGTGGCACACCTAATGTGGTTTATCAACATATCTTCTAAGGTTAGGCCTCACTCCAAAGATAAATAAATATCCTCATCCAAATAATCATACTGTCAGGGTCCATGGCCTTCACCAATACATTGAAGGCCAAAGACACTAAGAAGAAGACAATGTACGCAGCCTTTTAAAGAAAGGTAGAAGAGGTGAAGAAAAAAAGCATAAGTCTCACACGGGAAAATCATATAAAGAATTTACTCCTCTCAACTATGAGCTCGAGACTATTTTGCACAACATCGAGACAAATAAGTTCATTAAATGGCTAGGGAAGCTGAAAAATCCTACGGGTAGGAGAGGGAAAAACAAGTGGTGTGAATTTCACAATGACCACGACCATACAACCAACAAATGTCTTTGCGTAAGTAAGGATGTTGGAAGTCTCGTTAAAAAAAGGATGCTGGGAAAGTTCATTGAAGCTGCGACCGTTATGAACACATAATAGGACGCAGCATCCAAGAAGCCATGAGGAAGTGTTCATTAATTTTAAGTTCTTGTAGTTATTACAAGGACAAAGTTAGGCCAGAAAATCAAATTTTGTACCCCTCAATTTAATATCAATGAAAAATTCATAGTTTACCTTATTTCCTTTTAAACAAATTCAACAGGTTTAAGATAAAATCTACCACCAAGCATGCACTTTGAAATAGCTACAAAAATTATGGATCATTCGGTCAAAAGAGAACATCGCGTCTATAAATGCAACATGCCCATAAAATGCCATAGAATCTATGGAAGTAAGAGCCGGATTCATCTCCTACAACAACGTATAAATTCAAACTTCAGTCACAACAATCATACTTTGTCCAAAACCTGATTCATAAAAATGCATACTTTTATCATAGCATTCAGACTTAGTTCGCGCATACTTCGTGTAAGTGGTTCTTGTCGGAACCTTCAGAAAGAAATACCCTAATTGGAATGAGTCTATTTTTCTAAATTCGAGGCAGAAGCCTGAATAGCACACCCTCACTTATAAAAAAAGTCATATCAAGCCTTAGGGATATTAAGCATACCTCATAATCCTGGGGAGGCTCCTAAAATATATCTCAATGCATTTTGAACATTTCAAGAAAGAAGACCATAACCGTTAATATTAGGCCACAAATTTTGAAGACTGGCAACAATATGCCGTGGACATGGATGAAGATCATTCCTGATGGCTAGGGAGCTACTTAACCCCAACAAGTTGTGGATTTTTAATATAAAAACCACATGACATACTGCAAAGGTCGCGGTATCATTATCGAGTGCAATTGCATGCAATAAAACTATTATATCAAGACTAATATAACTAAAGTCGAGGAAGCAAAACGCTTCAACAAATTGTTATAAAAATCCCATAAGGTCGTGATCATTAGTAAAGCACCGCGGTAGTGAAGATTAAAAATCAAAGACCGTGGAAATCAATTGTCGGTATGAATCCACGAACGTGTACGGTGGCATGACGTGCCTAAAGTCTTGTGGTCTTTTAATACCCCATAGGCCATGGAGTTTCAATTCAAAGCTTTCAAGCATGAAAGAATACAATGACCGCAACATCACCTAGCATGACAACTTGCAATGAAAAATTCAATTCAAGTAAAGCTATGGAAAGAAAGAGACATTAGAGACTATGTAGGTTTACTGCAAATAGAGCTAAGCAAGAATATAAGGCAAGACAATGTAAATTTATCATATTAAAGTGAAAATCCACAGTATCAAATGCAAGCTCCCTTTATAAAAACTTCAATACAAGAGAAGTGGAATTCTTTATTACATATTAAAAAATTAGAAATTTCCATAAAAATAAGACATAAGCCAACAACAATGATTTGGGTGTGCTCAGCATCAGAAAACCTCCGGCAAAGATGGCCTTTTTGGTCTCAAGAAAATCTTGGCAAATTTGTGCCTAATTTTATTATAGACGGCGAGGTAAGATTTATTTTGGCCAATCCAAAAATCATCTGAAGTTTTGGATCTAACCATGTTATCTTCAACATCTTTCCTCAATGCCATGACATGATCATCGGCTATCTTTTTCATAGCCATGACGTGGCTTCCTATTAAAGAAAAAATTTGTTCCTCGAGGTTGGAAACTTTCTCTTCACCAATTGTAGCCTATCTGGCAACTTCAAGACATTTTCCCTCCACCGCCTTGAGGTACTCTACGGCTTATCTAATGTTTTCCTTGGCTTAACTTTTGGATTTTTCTGCATCCTCAAACTTAGATGCGACCTCAAGAGTCACATCTTTGAAGGTTCCCATCTTCAAATGAGGAAGACTTGGGGTTGTCCTCCCTATCCTTGTAGGTAGCCTCTATGACCTTATTATGGGCATATATTTCTTTATACTTTAACCTCTCGCTCATTGAAGCCTCGGTAACCTGGAGAAAAAAAAAGATACAGAAGTTAGAAAAAAATATGATAAACATAAACCAAAGGTCGCGATTAAGTGTGCTTACCCTAAAAAGGCAATGGAGTCGATAGTTTTCTAAGTTCTCAGAAGCTTCTTTAAACAGACATTTAAGGTCAAAGGAGTTAGAGGCCTCTTTCATCACTGAGACCGCAGTTGACTCGGTATTACAAGGAGACTCATTCTAAGTTGGCTTGACATGTTTCCTTAGTTGCAGAATGAAAACCCTACTCATCAGGGTTGCAACATTGGCATTAGATAGAGGACTAGGTAGAAGAGGAGTATCAATCGATGTAATATGCTCAGAGGGATTTGGTCTATCTTTCTCCCCAACATTGGTGGGATAATTAATGTGCACATTAACACCCATGACCACAGAATTATATATTTACAGCAAGTTTAAGGCATCTGTCATGGCCTTAGTTGGGACCTATATTGTAGGAACATGAGTCTTATTAGTTATTTTTTCTCTTGTTAACCCCAGTCTTTCTTTGGGCCTTCTTTAGGTCGTGTGCATTTTCCTCCAGTTCATTTAACTCGGATAACAACGGATATTTATTTATCTCTATCATAGGTTCACAGTCCGCGAAAGTTCATGCACAAGAAGATAAGTAAGAAAATAATGACAACATATGTTGTGGCCTATGAAACTAAAAATCACAATTTTATTTATCCCTTCTAGAGATTGTCTCATAGGTGCAACTTGAGTTCAATAATAACTAAGACTATATACAGCTCGTAAGGTGACCACAGAAGTGAAGTCCTTTCTGATGTCAGATATAAGGACTGTGCCCTTAATCCTCTCCCTTTGATGTTTTAAAGGATCTAAGCCTGCACCGATTATAAGAAAAAAAATCTAGGTAGCACAAAGTCAAAAAAACTTAATCAAGGTCGTGGCCATATTATAAAGATGTTTTTACAATCCAAGAAGGGTATGACCATAAGACCGTGGAATCTTATGAAATTTCTCTCACTTAGTCTCCCTTGAGTGTATTTCCCAGTTATCCTTGGAGATAACAAATATTTGCTTTTACTGCTTTTGGTTCTATAAGGCATACCAGTTATAAGATATTTGTTGGAACCCTGCTTCGCCATGTATTAGTACTATGGATTAGTCACGGTGTCCTACTTTATCCTGTAAAAGTTAAAGAACTCTATGTTTGTTATGTCCCTATTAATTTTTCTTTCAAACGACCAAGGAGGCTAAGATATCCATCCACCCATTGGGATCAGATTGAGTTGGGTCTAGATTCACGACCTTCAATTTTTTCTTCACGGTGACTGAAATTAGCAGCCGGAGTCCGAGTAGGAAAGCATATAAGAGAAAACAGACCCAATCGTTAGAGATCGCAAAACATGCAGATTGATCCTTAGAAGGAACGCTATAAATGGTCCCATAAGAAAATTCAAAAGTCATGAATAGATGATCTAACCATTCCTTATTCATTTGGTAAGCATAATTCAAGGTTGGTGCAGTCCTCTCTGTCTCACTTCCATGGCCAAAAGGCTCGGTTGCCTAATTCCTACTACTTACGGCCTCATTTTTTACATTTTCGAGGTTGATCGAAGCCTCTCCTCTGGTACTTTACTCCATGAGTATCTGATTATTTGTTGACCCATTGTCCTCCTCAGCCCAATGGATAGCCTCAACATTCTCCATGGAATATCTACACCCAAAAGAGGTCACACAATCAAGATCAAAATGTACACAGGTTGAGAAATATAATACTTTGCAAGGTCTATAGGTTCTAAGGGATTGGATATTAAACTTTACGAGAGAAGGTACCCCAAGGTGTATTATAAAAAAAATCCAAGTACTCTAAAGTATTCCAATACATAAGGCCGCGATAGCTATCTGTAAAATCATAAAGGAGCTCCACAGTTAGAGAACTACAACCATTATGAACAAAATACAACGTAACTACTAAGAAGTTTCAAAAACCATAGACTTATACAAAAAGGCCATGTCAATAGATATAATATGGGTCCTAAAGCTGAGGGTATAAATTTTGGGCAAAATCCATGGCTAAACTCTAAAAGAAGACCTAAGCCATATATAAGTATAAGGCATCTAATGTGTACAAAGGCCACGTACAGGAAGACAAACATCCAGAATTTTTAATCAACTATCGGGAGCGATCAAAACCCTCAAATCATAAGGTTTCAGCCAAGAACACGCCAAGAATAATAGTTCATGTTCTTTTCTAAAATAAACCCTAAATCCATTCAAAACCTCATATTTATATATAGAGACACATACTGAACACATAATCCATCCCTATAAACCCTCCTTAACACTAAATCAACACAAAAATCCTCAAAACCAGATATTCACCCTAAAAACATCAAAAAAAAACAAAAAGAATTATATAGACCTTGCTAGGATTTCATTTTTTTGGGATTATGATTCAAGTTATTACACTCTACAACATGCATTCACAGGTTATATGGTAAATCTAAGCACAAAAGTGAAGGAAAACGCTAGTACAAGCAAGAAAAATGAAGAAATTATGAAACTAAAAGGTAAAGCTAAAGTAAAATTAGGAAAAAAAAGTTCATCTAAATAAGCTTTGAAAGTATGCTAGAAATTACTTAAGTACTGTCAGAAATCACCAAGGACTTCCGCTCTTTGAGTGTGAAAAGGTGAATGAGGCCACATACATTTCACCATTAATATAAGAGGTCGCGAAATTTGAAATGTCTCAACAACCGAACTCGGATCCAAGATAATGGTTAGCGAACATGAAAAAGCCCCAACACTAAATAACTTCCCTCTTAGCACTAAGGCATGGGGGTTTGTTGTTGATACCTCAATATGTGATCCAAAGATCAAGAGACAAGTGGCATGGAAACCCATATAAATATTTGAAGATATACTTAAGGACCAGTAAAAGGCCATGACCTGTATAGAAAGCCACAGCCTGGTACCTTACCAGATTGCGGACGATGCTACTCAATTTGTCCCTTAAACACATAAGGACACATCCTAGTACCTCATAAGTCCACAACCTAGTATTTCAAAACCGGCAACCAGATCAGCTCAATATGACTACTAGTAATATAGGTCCTGGACACTAACACGTCAGCGAAAGACTGCCAGTTTTCCACTTTTTAAAAAGATTCCTTCACATTACCCTTATCCATAAGTTACGTTGGTCAAGCACGTGAGGACCCTAGATAACTCCTATAAGTAGAGGTACTCATCTCTCATTTGATAAGAAAATTATGGGTAGTACAACTTTACTCAATTCTCTCCAACATCTCTCTACATCTGAGACCTGACTCCGATCACTTGTTCTGGTAACACCAGATCACAACATTTGTGACCTCATAGCATATTACACTACAAGGTTATGGCCTCCATTGCATAGTGCATGTATGTTTATGCATGTATCCCCTTGTCTCCTCTTATACGCCTATAACGATCCAATCATACACTTATAATATTGATCTAATGAGAATCAGGCTCCAAAGTGGATGTAGGCTTGTTTTAATGCCCGAACCACTCCAAATCTCATGTTTATCACATTTTTACTCTGTTCTAAACTTTTAACTATTGATTATAAATTTGATGGCAAGGTTTACACTAGTAGATCCGTTTTTTACAACAACATATTGGATCCATCTCTAGGAAACGAGGTGTTCTACAGAGTTTTCTCATAAATCTGGTCGAATAAACCTTATTTTATCCTTAGGGATCTTCAGATCTGCATCTTATGGGTGAATTTTTTATTCATAGGCCCAAATATTCACGTGAACCCAAGTTAGGGTTTCGATTATGAACATGATTCTTTAGGTATAAATGAGCCATTTCCAACACATCTTTGATTCTGTAGCTCTTTGTCACAAAGGGCCTCTTGGGTATTTTACCTTCTAAATAGAGGTCACATAATCGAAATGCCTCCACTTCTAATGAAATTAATTGTACTTTTATACCAATCTTTGAATTTACTTTAGTATAAAATAACCTAAGTGTAAGTGCAAAAATCATGATTGGGTTAACTATAAAGGAATCTTTATCTTTACTGATTGTCCATTAATATTATTCATTTCAGTGTTTTGCAATTTTGGTGAGACATAACTTATAATATATAAATTATTTTCCATTGTATTAGATTAAATTAAAATTTTCTCATTTTTGATAAAAGTAATTTTATTAAAATAATCAACAATGTTTTCAAAATTAACTTTGAAACCAAAAATTACTTTTATTCTAAAACTAGGTACATAAACACAAATTTTTAACATTATCTTTTTGTCTCCACCAAAATATAAAATAGATAACTTATTTCTAATAATGTGGCATTATTTTTATTGTCCCTTATTAGTAACATTTTCATTTTAAGTAGTTATCCGGTTACCTAGAACCTCTGCAAAAAGTTGATAACCAAATTTGTGACTCCCGAATCGACACACCAGGTTCCTGTAGATAGGACCATAAATAATGTTTTTACTTTGAAGATAAAAATACATAAATTTTCCTTTTACTTGTAGATCATGGAAAACCGAGCCACATTGTTATCAATTTTTCAAATGATTTTCTATGAAAACACTCGCCTATTGGATTTTTTTATTCTTCCCGAAGAATATGACATTTCTTAACCCTATGTCGATGCACTTGAGACTTAATCTCATCTTTACTCCTCATTTTTGGGAAAGAAGTGGATTTATTCTCAACAATTAACACCATGTCTTGATTTTCGATGATGGTGGCTGTTGGATTATGAAATGGATCCGGGTTTCTCCATAAATTTTCAATCCAAAAAATTCCTCTCTCGCCCAATATGAGAATTGTATTACTAACATGATTCTTACTTGAGCATCAGCATTCGACCTCGGTGTTTACAAAATCCCATCGATTTGTTCTTTAAAGGTAAATATGTTCATATAGAACTTCCTGTTTGGAGACCAAAAATAAATAATACTTAATTTAAAATAATTACCAATTAAGGATTTTAAAATACCATCATTAATTACCATCGTTGTGGAGGAAATACGAAACTAAGGCGAGAAATTAATCACATCACAATCTTAAAATAGTGATGGAAATTATTGGTTTAATAAGCTTATTATCCTACTAAGTCAAAACAATGTCCATATCATTTTTGGTCCTTGAAATTTATTTCATTTAAAACTTATTACTTTTAGGACTAAAACAGTGGGTGAAGAGTTGAGTTCTTCTTTAAAGACTTAAAAGCATCATTGAAAAAATTAATTTTCAATTAAGTACATAAGAATTGCCTTGTGATTAGATTTTAATTTTGCATCTCTCTACTGCCAATTTGAATTAACCCTGTCGAGCCTCCTAGTTCCCTTGTGAAGTGAGATTTCTCGTTGAGAGCTTAAATCTCCTCGCCATCATCTAGATTGACTTTTTATCTCTCAATTATGTTATTCGTGAAGTTTAGAAAATATCTATCCATTACAATTTAATAATCGATGTCTTTTGGTCCCACAATTAATAATAGTGACTTCGTTAGAGAGGATATCATTAATTGTATACCATTGGTTCTTTACATAAAATCTAATCAGTTTGTGTGAAACTTCACCATTTGGGGGGACCTAACTCACTCACATTCGATTTTAAATAATTTTCACTTAAGTGTAGTAAGAATAATGTGATTCCATTGAGGAGGAAAACATATGCTAACACAAGGAACTAATCACATCACACTCTTTAAACATTGATGGAGACTATGGGGTTTATATTAGACCCCTTTCCCACTTAAGTATTCTTAACTTGAGGTTATTTGAAAATATTTATTAAATTCTAAATCCCTAAATTAAAACATCAATATTTTTTCAATTCAATGTACAAATTAATTAACCCGATCCCACTATTTTAATTTTCCAAAAATAAAATTATTTTTATGTTAAATAAAAACTAGAGACAAAATTTTATTTTATACCTTAAATATATCACTTAATCAAATTCAATTTGAAAAAGAAAAAATTAATTTTCCAGAAAAATTGTGATCTATGTTGGTCACATAAATAAATCCATGTTGTCCATAGTAATGTGTGACTATAATTAAATTTATTAATTATCTAACAAAATTAAACAACAATTAAATATGAGATGATGAAGATATAGAGAAACACAAGCACATGCAATTATATATCAATTAGGAAATTTAGTCCCCTTCCATCATGGCCAATAATTATTTAAAAATTAATTTTCCAGAAAAATTGTGATATATGTTGGTCACATAAATAAATCCATGTTGTCCATAAGAATGTGTGACTATAATTAAATTTATTAATTTGCTCACAAAATTAAACAACAATTAAATATGAGACGATGGAGATATAGAGAAACACAAGCACATGCAATTATATATCAAATAGGAAATAAAGTCCCCTTCCATCATGGCCAAGAATTATTTCTTGAGTAGAGTCCCTTTGGGCCAAAAATCCTTTCAAGAAGAGTCCATTAAGAAATCAATTTTTGAAGGGTTAAAAGTCAAAACCACAAAAATCCTTCTTGTCCACATTATCTAACCCACACCCGCGCATGATAGGGATGCAGTCGCGTGCTTAAGATCCGAAATTGTTAGAGGTTAAACTAGAGTCGTGGCTTGGACCCCTCGGTTACATACCTCTTCATTATGTTCCCTTCCTCTCGTTCTCATCTTTCCATCAAAACATCAAAACAATGTCGTTTTGACAATTTTTTACCTTCGAAAAATCCATTAAAAAACTTCAAACTTTAGAAAATTTCACTGAAATCCATGGTTCTTCCCCCGTAATCAAACCCAATAATGATATAGGATTCTAAGTTATCACATCCCCTCATAAACTCCTCTATTACATTAACTTTTTCGATAATTAAAAGTAACCTAATTATTACAACCAAATCGAATCTAAAAAAAGTAGTTATGAATAAAACACTGTAGTATCCATGCACACAATACATATATATGACCATAATGAAGGGAGTAATAAAAATCTTACAATACCATTTAGTACAAAATACGCACATTCGTGCACATATTTTTTATTAGTTCAATTGAGTCTCTGAAACCAATTGGTAGGGATTCACATAAAAAACTTTACTTCCCTAAGAAATTTTACTAATCATATTTCAAAAAGTAAATAAAATATTCAAAGAACGAATCTAGAGTTTAGATTTCGATATTATTGCGAATCTTGTAGGTGATTCGATCTAGGAGAATGATTTGATCAAGAAGATGATGATGTTGAATTTCTTTGTGCGACAAATCCTTTATATAATGCATTATATGCCTTAGATAATGTAGAATATGATCTAACCAAAGAAATTCATGTGTGTGGGAACTTATAGAGATGAAATCTTGATGAAATATAAGAGAAATCACTTTCTATTGACTCACCCCTTCACAAAACATAAAAAGTGTTTTTCATCTCCTTCTCAAACCCTTATGAATGTAAAATGCAACATAAACCCCTTTTCATAACCCATATAATTAGTTCCCCAAATTGGGTTTTAGATAATAAAGGTTTTGAGAGAGTTTTCATCTTGTTACTTGGCCAATGGACTACACAAGGGACTCAAGATGAATAAATAATTTGGCTTCTAAACAAAATTATGGAAATTTCATACTACAACCCATCAAATATTTTTTTCTCTATTTATTAGCAATTAATTCCACTAAATAATGGCAATTGCTCTACATTTTAATTATCTCATAATTACTGAAATAATGAGGTCGTATTTGGAAAGTTGGATAGCACATAAAATGATTCCCCACGTAAAGCATACAATACCCTCCTCATGAAATTCAATTCTCTATTAATTGATTTTCACTAACATCTTATGTATTCCTTGATCTAAAACTTAATTTATTCCCTACTCTACCAGATTAATCCACCATCCATGTTTACTAGTGGATTCAAAACTTATAAGTTCATAAAAGGTTATCACAATCCAGGATATCTCCCAAATATAGATTATTTCAAGATATGATCTCAGACATACTCTCACAATAATTTCCCTACTTGGGTTGATTTAAATCCAAAAAATTCAATCGCACTCATAACAATCAAATAAATGATTGTGTGAATAATTCAATCATCATAATTCCACCGATTTAGAATCTATCTTCCCTTTGAAAATATCGTGATATTGTGCAAGTCTAATTTTTTCAACATCCAGACTTGAATCTCACCTAAGGTCATATTCAATACATTCCAGGTATATCGGTACGATCCGTTTTTAACTATGACATAAGTTCTCAAACTATCATAGAGGTTCCCTTGTTTAAGCTTAACTATAAAAATTATACTTGCTGCTTTACCTGTAGCATGTCAACTCCCTATCTAGGTTGTGAGCTGTTCAATTAAACTAAAACCGAAATTATAATCTTCTGGTGATCACGTTGAAACCAGCTCACCAAAATTCCTACCATGTTCAATTGACTCACATATATATTCAATATACTTAAAATAAATATAATTCATTCTTATAAACATAATTCTTATTTCATAATGAACCTGACACGCCTTTATTAAAAATAAATTTCGTACATGGTTTTAAGAATACAACCCCAATACAGTCTACTTAGAAAGAAAGATGTATGTAAATGGTAATGCCTCTTTTATCATTTAGATAAGTTTCATTGTCAAATATACCGGGTGTGGATTTCGGATCCACTAATCATGTGTACATTTCTTTTTAGGGGTTCTAAGTAACTAGGAAGCTCAATAATGGAGAAATGTCTTTTGTTCATGTTGATCATGGCAAGGCATCACTATTAGCCATAAGCCATATATCTTTATATTTTGGCGTAGACAAAAAGATAGTATTCGGAAATTATTTTTTACGTACCCATTATTAGAATAAATTTTATGGCATTTTTTGGATTAGTTATGAATGAATATTCAGTTTATTTTAAAAAAGATTTTTTTGTTAATTATGGAAAATCTTTTCTTTTTCTCGTACATTGGAAAATTATTTATATGTTATAAATAATTTCTCACCATTATTTATAAATACTAAAATGAATAACCCAAATGCAAATAACCTAAAGAGAAATAAACCTTCTAAGTTGAACCAATCATATTTTTGGCACTTACGCCAAGTTCATATTAATAAAAAATTAATTCAAAGAATGGTTTTAAATGGATAATTAAGTTCATTAGAAGTGGAGGCAATTCCAGTTTGGGAATCCTATTTATAAAGTAAAGTTACCAGGAGGCCCATGTCTAAAGTCTATATAGCAAAAGATGTGTTCGATAGGGTTCATTTTGACTTATATGGTCTTATGACTATCCTAGAAAGAGGTGGCTATGATTATTTCACTACTTTAATTTATGATAACTTAATGTATGCATATATACCTTATGCACCATAAATATGAAGCATTTGATAAGTTCAATGTGTACAAGGTTGAGGAGGATTATATGCATGGTAAACTAATCCAAACTCTACGGTTTGATCATAGGGGTGACCACATCTTAGGGGAGTTTTGGAATCATTTTTTTGAGGTGGGGATTACATCTGAATTATCTGCACTGGTCACTACAAAGTAAAATAGTGTAGCAAAAACTGGGATCATAACTCATTTAGTCTTTGTTAGATTTATGATGAGATATTTTGATTTGTCGTATTAGTTTTGGGGTTATGCATTAGAGAAGGAAAATTATTTACTGAAATTAATTCCTTATAAATTAGTCTCCATTGCTCCCATAGAATTGTGGACTATCTGCAAGCCTAGCCTAGGATACATTTAGAACTGGGGTTGCCCAACATACGTGTTAAGGAAGGATCTAGTGAAGTTAAAATGAAGCATAAAAGTGTGTCTCTTTATAGGTTACCTAAAATTAACCAAACGTAGTAAGTTTGTATAATCCTAAAGAATATATAGTAATTGCAAGTACAGTTTCTCTGTACTTATAGGAAGACTATAAAATGAACCATAAACCTAAAAGTAAGTTGATCTTACAAGAGCAGATAGGGAAGGACTAACTAGTTTCTTCTAAACCGCTTGTAAAGGATAAATACATCCATATATAAAAAATACACTACCTAATGGTAGTTGGAGTATTACTAATGATTAGGATACATAGGTCAGTTATATTATATTACAAATGGAACCACATAACAGTAGTGTATTTAGGCATCATCTTGATAGGTTAGTGTATTTAGGTGAACACAATTCGATTCGTGACAACGAGGCACTCCAAGACAAGGACTTATAGATTTGGATCAAGGGTATGAATACTGAGATTTATTTGATGTATTTATACCAAACCACTAATATCGATGATATGGCCATAAAGTTTAGCATGAAGGATTCCGATAAACGATTACTTCCTTTCAGGCATAGAATCACTATATCATAGGATCAATCTCTAAAGAAACCTGATCAGATAATGAGGATGAGGAACATATATTATGCTTCAGAGGTAGGAAACCTCATAAATTATATGTTGTGTACAAGTCCAGATATTTTCTTTTTTGATACCATTGTCCATAGATTTGAGTCTAACCCAAGTGAGAAGTATTGGCCTAAAGTAAAGCACATTCTCAAGTACTTGAAAAGAATAGGAGATCATGTGTTAGTATACGAAGACCCTTTTACCTTTAGGGTACACAAACTCATATTTTGAGTTGGACCAGGATTCCAAGAAATCAACTTAGGGATATGTGCTTACCCTCTAAGGTGGAGATATAAGTTTGAGTAGTATTAATAAATCATATATTGTTGATTCGAACAAGGAAATAGAATACCTTTTCACTTTGGATGCAATGTTTTAGGTATGGTTCCTTTAGTGCAGTCAAGTATTACACTTTATTTTGATAACAACAAAGAATTTTCTAATTCAAAAGAACCAAGGACCTATTAGAGGTTGAAGAACATAGAGTGCAAGTATCACTTGATATGTGAGATCGTATAAAGAGGCAACGTTATCGAGACCAAGATTGTATCTCATGACAACCTGGAGGATCCTTTTGCAAAGAGCTTACAATTTAAGGTTATTAACAATCATTAAGAGATAATGGTAATTAGATGCATAGGCACATAAGTTTAAGATTAATTGGGATATTGTTGGGGTTTTATTATTAAAACCATTCTTATGACGTTTATTTTTTTAATAATGGATTGTCAAGCTCATTTTGAAATTTGAATCATATTTATGAGAATGACTTATATTTATTTTAAATATATTGTATGAATGTCTATAATTTGGACTCCGTAGGAATATTAGTGAGTTAGGTTCATCATAATCACTAAAAATTAAATGTCAAATTCTACTACAGTAAAATAGTTTACAGCCTATATACGTAATTAACATCCTATAGTTTAAGTTGCGTGTACAATCTTGGTAGTTTATCTTAACAATGGGAACCCGCCTGATTATTTATGAACCTATCTAATAGTTCTAAGAGGATTGCATTTGTACATTAAAAATGTATTGAATAGGACCAAAGCTGAGATTCAATTCTTGATTATGACTAGATTACACTCGCTCAATCTAAAAATTTTGCAAATAGTGCATAGGTTATTAATCTAGAGGATTAAGAGGATTATAATAATCATATAATTATTGGTTTGATTTTTGTGGGTGAGATTAAATTTTTGGGTCAATAAATCTTCGCAAGTTGGGAAATTGTTGTGTGAATATGTTTCAAATCATATTTCGAAGGAATCCGAGTTTGTGACGTATCATGAATTGTGATAAGTCCTTAATAAACTTATAAATTTTTGCTCTATCAATAAAACCACACATTCAATTTATATTCGATACAATATTAAATAAATTAAATATATTGTATGAATATCTATAATTCGGACTCTGTAAGAATGTTGTTGAGTTAGGTTCATCCTAATCACTAAAAATTAAAAGTCTAATTCTACGACAGTAATATAACTTACAACCTAAATATGTACCTAACATCCTATAGGTTAAGTTGCATGTACAATCTTGATAGTTTATCTTAACTATGGGAACCCATCAGATTATTTAGGAACTTGTCTAATAGTTCTAAGAGGATTGCATCTGTACAGCAAAAATGTATTGAATAGGACCAAAGATGAGATTTAAGTCTTGATTATGACTAGATTACACTTGCACAATCTCACAATTTTGCAAAGAGTGCATAGGTTATTAATCCAGGGGATTAAGAGGATTATAATAATCATATAATTTTTTTCATTGATTTTTGTGGGTGAGATTAAATTTTTGGCTCAATAAATCTTGTCAAGTTGGGAAATCGTTCTGTGAATATGTCTCAAATCAAATTTCGGAGGAATCCGAGTCTGTGAAATATCCTGGATTCTGATAACTCCTTGATAACTTTTAAATTTTTATTCTATCAGTAAAACTAGACATTTGATTTATATTCGATAAAATATTAAATAAGTTAAGTATTTTATCAATGAATAAATAAGACGATGGTAAAAATCTATTAGAGACGATTTAAACTTCACCAAGCGGGGATTGTAAGCTTTACGCGGGAAATTATATTATGTTGTGCCCAATTTTTCAAATAATGCATCGTTATTCGAGTAATTCTGAGATATTTAAATTAGAATGAAATTATAATCAATTAGTGAAATTAATTACAATCAAACATAGAAGAAAATATACTATGGGTGTAATATATGATTTTTCGTAGTTTTATTCGAATGACAATTTATTTATTAGGTTTGGGTCCTGAGTATAGTCCATCTACTAAGTTGCAAATACCAGACTCTCTCTAAACCCTAATTGGCCCAACCCACATCAAGTACCTATATACCCACACACACACACACACACACACACACACACACACACACACACACACACATATATATATATATATATATATATATATATATATATATATATATATAGAGAGAGAGAGAGAGAGAGAGAAGGGGTATAAATAGTATTATCACACTTAAGGGTTAGAGAGAGAAGGATGGGGAAAACACTATATCTTAAAAGAACTATTAATATTTAAATCCTAATTAGTGTTACCACACCCAAAAATAAAAATTAAAAGTGTGCTCTCTTTAGTATGTCATGTGATAGCTAATATAAAAACTAGTCAGATAAAAATTCAATAAATTCACAATAAAATCTAATTAATAACATGTTCATATAAATATAGTTCACACTTGATTTATTAATTTTATATATTATTTAAATAATTCTCCTCAAAATTATAGGGTAGTTTGTGGGGATCGATATACTGGGAGTTAAATTTTCACCCGTTAAATCTTTGATTAATCATATGATCAAAAAATGTGTAAAACCAAAACTAGGTTTGGAAAATAAACCTAGGGTATTAAATACAATAACTTAGTGGATACGGTAGCAATACAATATCTAGAATGTTATTTGAAGACGATGAGGTGCTGCCTTCTTTTAGATCTCCAAAAGCTTGCTTGAATTCTGGGAAAAACTTTAATCTTCTAATATATGATCCTCCAAAATCTAGGCAGGTGTGTAGACACTTTTAGAAAAGAAAGTTGTTGCTTTCGATTGAGATATAGTCCTGTCTCATGAATTGTGTTTCCCTCCCCCCCCCCCCCCCCCCAAAAAAAAAAAATCCTAATAATGAATTGTGAAGCTGAAAACCCTAACTTAAACCAATATGTTCTAGATTAAGTGGTAGGATTGAACCAAACTCGATTTCTTGAGAATATGCACCCAACTACTTGGGTATGTGGAAAATACTAGGGACCCATTATAAGTAATTAAATTAGATTCAAAATAAATACTCAGAATTCCCAAATTACAAATTTCGTAATTTATTTTCTTTCCTTATTTAATAATAATAATTAATTCGACTACATAATGATAACTCAAGTCAAATTTAATTATCTCAAAAATCACTCAGATATAATGAGATCTTATTTGTAAAGTTGATTATGGTACATAATGTGATTCTATGTATTAAGCTTATGATTATCGCTTATTCAAATTAATTCTTTGCTAATTGACTTTAACCAAAATATAATCGATTCCTTAATTTTGAGACTTAAACTTGTTTTGCTGCTCCAATGAATTATAAAATAATCCGTTGATCATGTTTAATTGGTGGAAGAAAATATTTTAAGTCTATCAAGGAGTATCACAATCCAATCTATCCTCGGGATGCGAATTCCTTCGAAATATGATCTCAAACCTACTCACACAATTATTACCTATTATGCGAGGTTCTAATGACCCGATATAAAATCAAATCACACGCATAGAAATCAAAGAGACATTTGTGGAAGAATTCCAATCCTCATAATTATCAATAGTAATAATCTTTTATCCCTTTGCAATTGGTGTGAGATTACCTATGTCTAATCAAGACATCCATAGATTTAAATCTCACGACTGTCCCTATTCAATACATTATTGGATGTACAAATCACAATCCTCTTTTGAACTATCATATAAGTTTTTGAACGATCAGACATGTTCCCATAATTTGAGATAAACTACTAGGATTGTATTGCAACCATGCTGATAGGATGTTAATGTCCTATCTAGGTTATTAACTGTTCAGTAGTGCTAGAACTGAAACTTCGATCTCCTGTGATCAAGTCGAACCTAACTCACCAGAATTCCTACATATCATGGTTGATCGACATATCAAACAATATATTTAAAGAACATAAATATAAATAATTCTCACAAATATGATTCTCATTTCAAAATGAATAATATAATCTGTTGATACCAAAATTAATATACTGATATAGACGAATAATAAGAAGACACGTGTAGATCTACGTGGCACAATAGCAACGAGGAGGTTTATTTCCCCGACCAAGTCATACTCATTTCGAGGAACCCCAATACTCCGAGGAACTCCAATACTCCGAGGAACTTCGGAACGACGAGCAACTAAGGCGGTCTGAGCTGCATCTCGACCAAAGGATTAATTGCCAAAGCTGCATCTCGGCCACAGCATTGATTGCTAGATAATCAACAGTTCAACTATTCATTGAATGTTTATCATACAGACGTATACTCTAAAAGGGCATTAATTGTTTACCCTTTCACATGTACAGCCTACAGGCTATAAATACATTGTATCATCCTCATTCTAGGGGACCGGATTCTCTTGATAGAATTACATATCGAGAACTCCAAAACACTTGGCAATAATAGAAACAGTGGACGTAGGCCATTCATATAAGGCTGAACCACTTTAAAATTCTTTGTCTCATTTATATTTATCTATGATTAAATAATTAGAAGCAATCTAATTTTTTACATCAACAGATTGGCGCCGTCTGTGGGAACGATTGTTGTTATCGTTTTTCACCAAAAATCATTCATCATCAATGGCAGATAATCCGGAATCCAGCAATCGAAACGCTGGAAATGCTGGAAATCCTCCAAATCCCTCTGCACCTCCAGATCTGGCAGGAATTATGACGAATCTGGATCAAGGACAAACCGCCATGCAAGAAACAATGCGGCAACTCATACAAACCCTTCATAGCGGTGCACCGGCACATTCAGGACAGCGAAGTGGTCAGAGGCAAACCTATTTAATTTCTTCACGATCCAGGAGTACTGAGTCATATTGTAATGAGGGATCTCATGATTTCTCTTATCAACGTGGGCGAACTTCATCAATACGGGCTACAGATACTGATCAACGTATCACTCTCTCTCCAGAGAGACCCAGTGCCTTGGAAAGACTAAGCAGGGTGTCTCCTTTCAGTTGATTAGGCCCTAGGAGGAATAGGAGTCCACCTAAGACCATGTCGAGGAGTTTCCGACAATCATCAGATTTAAGAGAAGGATCAGCACAATCACGACCAGTTGCTCGTCAAGATAGATCTCAGGAGGCCACTTCAGAATAATCAATTGCTCGAACTAATAGGCCCGAGGAAGGAAAAGATGCGTGGAAATAGTCCATTCAGCAGTTGGAGGATAGATTGGGAGAAATGGCTAAGGCGAAGAATCCCCTACAACGAACTTTTGTTCAAGGGACACCTTTTTCCCAGGCCATTGTGGATTTTCCTACACCATCAAAGTTTAAAGCCCCCGTGGTGACCCCCAATTACGATGGAAAGACAGATCTTGTTCTTCACATAGAGCAGTATCAAGCTACTGCCGACATATATGCTGTCCCCGACGAGATGAGATGCAGAGCATTCTCAGGAACTCTTACTAGATCTGCCCAGATATGGTACAACAATATTCCTCGGGGTAAGATTTCAACTTTCTATATTGGCAATTTCGGTTTTGGAGCGAAGCCAGTAAAACGAGTAGCACACTTGTTAAGTGTTAGACAAAAATCTGGTGAGAGTACTAGAGATTACATAACTCGTTTCAATAACGAGAAGCTGGAAGTCATAGATTATGAAGAGGAGACAGCAATCACCGCCTTGATGAGTGGGTTGTTGCCTAACAAATTGTATTACACTTTGGCCAAAGATCCACCTACAACTATGTCAGAGTTGATGGCAAAAGCGGCCAAAATCATGAATGTCGAGGAAGCTATAGCTGCGAAGAAGAATATGGATAAAGAAACCAAGGTGGAAGTCGACAAATCTAAGAAGAAAGAGCATAAGGGAAATGGTAGTGACAAGCATTACAAGAATAATAAGTCGTCATGGGAATTCCTGAACAAATTCGATAATTATACTCCTTTGAAAATGGGTATTAATCATGTCTTGTAAGAAATCAAGAATAACGAGGAAGTAAAATGACTAAAGAAACTGAGGTCAGACCCTGACACGAGGAATAGGGAGAAATATTGCGAGTTCCATAAGGATCATGGCCATATGACCAAAAATTGCATAGCTCTTCAGAAAGAGATTGAAACACTCATTCGAAGAGGGAAGCTAGCAAAGTATGTTGATCGGGGAGGCGAAAGAAGAAATAATGACCGAACTAGAGAAAGGTCTAGATCTCCTCGTCGAGCAGAGGAGAAAAAGAAGAGAAACCATGAAGATGATCCAGGTGATGACCCCGATCTTCCCAAGAAACCAAGGCAGCCAGAACGAGAGGTATTTTCAATACGCTTTGGAACATTTGACTGTAATGTTATTACAGGTGGAGATGCAGGAGGAGGAGATCTTACTGCAGAAAGAAAAGCTTACCTCGGTGAGGCTCAAGTTTGCTCATACATTCAACGGATAAATTTGGCTGAAGAGGATCGCCCGAGGAAGGTAAACAAAGAGATGCTGGTCATTGGTTTTTTAAAAAATGACCTTGCAGGTGTTTTTTACCCTCACGACGACCCTTTGGTGATCAAAATGAGTATGAAAGAAGTAGTGATTTCAAGGGTTCTGGTAGATAATGGAAGTTCGGCAGACATCATGTTCTACTCATGCTTTGACAGTTTAAATTTAAAATTATCTCAATTGGAGCCTTATCACAGACCTCTCCTGGGTTTTGCTGGCGAGAAGATTTTTCCACTTGGGATGATCAAGTTGGATATATTCATTGGAACTTGGCCTGCTTGTCGAACAGAAAGAATACGCTTCTTTGTGATGGATAAGAATGTGCAATCAGCTTATAACATCATCATGGGAAGAGTTGGTTTGAAGAAGTTCGAAGCAGTTCCATCTACAGTGCATCAGTGCTTAAAATTCCCAACAAATTTTGGAGTAGGAGTTGTGAAAGGTGATCAAAAAGTAGCTCGGGAATGTTATTATTCATCTGCCGAACAAGAGGAGCTTGAAGAGTCAAGGAAAAAGACTACTACCTACCAGGTGGATGAAGGTACAGAAATTGAAACACTGGATCCTAGAGATGAATCCCAACTTGTAAAAGGACAGGTGGTGGAGTCTACAAAAAATGTTATTCTAGACGATGAACACCCTGAACGAACAACTCAGATAGGTTCGTCGTTGGATGCTTCAATAAAATAGGAGTTGATAACTTTCTTGAGAAACAGAAAAAGAACTTTTGCATGGAGTCATGAAGATATGCCAGGAATAGATCCAAATTTATTATGTCATGAGCTCAATGTGAATAAGGAGATCAAGCCTGTAAAACAAAGAAGAAGAGTATTCAGTCCCGAGAAGAATCAAGATATACAAGAGGAGGTCGAGAAGCTCCAGAAAGCCCAATTCATTGAAGATGTGAAATATCCGGACTGGTTGGCAAATGTGGTGATGGTAAAGAAGAAAAACAATAAATGGAGAATGTGTGTTGATTTCACCGATCTCAACAAGGCATGACCAAAGGATCATTTTCCATTGCCCAGAATTGATCAACTAGTAGATGCTACCTCGGGACACGAGCTGCTCAGCTTCATGGATGCTTACTCTGGCTACAATCAAATCAAAATGAAACCTGAAGACAGGTAAAGTACTTCTTTTATTACCCCTAGGGGAACTTATTGTTATAATGTTATGCCTTTTGGTTTGAAAAATGCAGGAGCGACATACCAACGGCTGATGAACAAGGTTTTTGCCGAACAAATCAGTTGCAGTATGGAACTCTATGTCGATGATATGTTGACAAAGAGAAAGAAAGATGTTGATCATCTAGTTGACTTAGGTCAGACCTTTGATCAACTGGATAAATACCAAATGAATCTCAACCCGATGAAATGCACATTTGGAGTACGAGAAGGAATGTTCCTCGGGTACATTGTCAACCAGCGAGGTATTGAGGAGAATCCAGAAAAGATCAAAGCTCTTTTAGGGATGCGATCTCCAACGACGAAGAAAGAAGTGCAGAGTCTTACAGGACGAGTTGCAGCGCTCAACAGATTTGTATCCCGAGCAACTGATAGATGCCTTCCATTCTTCAAAACACTTCGAAAAACTTTCGAGTGGAATGATGAATGTGAAAAAGCCTTTCAAGACTTGAAGAAATATTTGGGAGCACCTCCACTGTTTCCCAGACCAGTAATGGGAGAAAATTTATACTTGTACCTGGCAGTATCAGAAAATGTAATCAACTCGACATTGATCAGAATGGAGAATGGAATCCAGAAGCCAATTTATTACACAAGTAAGGCTTTCCGAGGAGCAGAGATCAGGTACCCAAAGCAGGAAAAATTGGCATTGGCCTTAATTGAGGCAAGTAGAAGAATGAGGCCATATTTCCAGGCCCATACCATCGTCGTGTATACCGACATGCCATTGAAACAAGCCCTTCATAAGCCTGAAAAATCAGGGAGACCGATGTACTGGGCAATAGAGCTCGGTGAATATGATATTGTGTATGAACCCAGATCATCATTAAAAGGGCAAGCTGTAGCAGATTTTATAGCAGAGTTTACTTATCCTGATACCCCCGAGGAACAAAAGTTTTTCACTGACCAACCTGTGGATGTTACAGAATCAACAGACATAATCTCAGACCAACTCCGGTTGGTAAAAGGGCTTGTGAATGTAGAAGGATCATCAAATTCGAACTCAGACTAACTCCGGTTGGTAAAAGGACGAGAAGAGATGGTCGACGAAGAGTGAAAAGCACCAGGGGAGGATGAAAGGAAATAGGAAATATTTCACCGAGGAACTCTGTCAGATAAGAAATTTGAAGACGAGTTACCTACATGGAGATTATATGTAGATGGGTCATCTTGCGCAACATGTTGTGGAGCAGGGATTGTTTTGAACACCCCAGACGAGAATGACATGGAATACGCCCTGCGATTCCAATTCAAAGCCTCCAATAATGAGGCTGAGTATGAGGCCATGATAGCAGGTCTTAATTTAGCAAAGATTATGGAAGCGCAGCAAATGATGGTATTCAGTGATTCTCAATTAATTGTGAATCAGGTGATGGGGACATATGCAGTTAAAGGAGAATTAATGATCCAGTATCATGCAAAGGTGATGGAGTTGTTGGCAGAATTTGATGCCATTCAGTTGATCATAATACCAAGAATGGAGAATGCACGAGCAGACGCATTGGCCCGACTAGCATCAGCTACTCGTACCGAGCTGCGAAGAACGATACCAATTGAAGTGTTAGAAAGTCGGAGCATAGATGAAGACCTGACGATAAATATTATTACCCTTGATTTAGGACCATCTAGGATGGATCCTATAAGGGCATATATTTAGGAGGGAGAATTACCTGAGGATAAGCTCGCTACCAAGAAATTGAAGTTCAAAGTTGCTCGGTATGTACTAATTAATGGTGTTTTGTATAGACGAGGAATTATGGCAGGGTTACAAAGATGTGTACATCCCTCCGAGGTGAAAGGATTGATTGAAGAGATCCATGAAGGGTCTTATGGAGCCCATGTAGCAGGTCGGACGCTTTTACAAAGGGTAATGATGCAAGGGTACTACTGGCCGACGATGAGGGCTTATTGTATAGCCTATGCTAAGAGATCTGATAAATGCCAACGTTTTTCCTCCATCCGATGAACTCCACAAGCATTTTTGACACCCATAACTTCCCCTTGGCCATTTTCCATATGGGGAATTAATTTGGTTGGACCACTGCCAACGACCCGAGGAAGATTCAAGTACCTCATCGTCGCAGTGGATTATTTTACTAAGTGGGTGGAAGCTGAACCACTTATTGATATGACATACGAGATGGTGTACCAGTTCATTTGGAAGAACATCATCTACCGATATGGTCTCCCTCATGCCTTCATCACAGACTATGGAACACAATTTGATAACGAGGAGTTTACCGCCTATTGTCATCAGTCAAAACTTTTGAAGGTTCATTCAGCACCAGGCCATCCTCAAAGCAATGGACAGACTGAAGTGACGAACAGAACATTACTAAATGGTTTGAAGAAGAGGCTAAGTGAAGCTAAAGCTAATTGGATTAATGAGCTACAGTCAGTATTGTGGGCTTACCGAACAACTCCCCGAGCAGCAACTGAAGAATCACCATATATGCTGGCGTTTAGAAGTGAGGCCGTAATACCTGCCGGGTTGGGTCTTCCAACACACAGAGTGCTGAATTTCAATTCCTCAGTCAGCGAATTAATGAGGAGATTAGATTTGGACATGCTCGAGGAAGTTCGAGAAGAGGCAGCCATTAGGAATGCTGCTTACCAACAACGAACAGCTCTGTTCTACAACAAGAGGGTGAAAAAATGCGACTTAAAAGAAAGAGATTACGTTCTAAAGAAGGTCATTCAGAAGCACAATAAGTTGGAAGCAAACTGGCATGGACCTTACCGAGTTACAGAAGTTGTTCGACCAGGAACTTATCGAATAGCGACTCTAGAAGGAGCGGAATTTAAGAATGCATGGAATGCTGAACACCTACGCAAGTATTATCGGTGATGTAAAATGTAAAGCAGTTCCATCAATATGAATAAAACGATGATATTTCGCCATCTCCTCTCCTTTTATTGAAAGTTTTTCGGGGAATACTAGTGTTACACACTACAAACTATGATAGTTCAAGCTCAGACCAACTCCGGTTGGTAAAAGAGCAAGGACACGATAGTTCAAGCTCAGACCAACTCCGGTTGGTAAAAGGGCAAGAACAAACATACTCATTTGGTTAGGAGGCGTACACTAGCTCAGACCAACTCCGGTTGGTAAAAGAGTGAGTGGACATGATAGTTCGAACTCAGACCAACTCCGGTTGGTAAAAGAGCGAGAACACGACATTCCTAAAAATACCAGCTCCGGTTGGTTAGGAAACCCTACTCCTTTGGTTAGGAGGCTGACACTGGCTCAGACCAATTTTGGTAAAAGGGCAAGTGGATATGATAGTTCGAACTCAGATCAACTCCGGTTGGTAAAAGAGCGAGAATAATACTCCTAAATATGCCAATCTCAGTTGGTTAGGAAACAAGATATGCTCTCAAATGCCAACTTATGTTGGTCGGGAGGTAAGAATTATTCAAGAAAATACAAAAGTTCCTCGTAGAACAAAATATTCCAAACTGAACCAAGTATGGTTGGTCGGGGATAAGAACCCATTAACTGTAGTTGGTCGACGAGGAGAATTTTTCGACCTTGGTTGGTCGGACACATTTTATGAAAAAGACAAAAATTTACCAAGTATGGTTAGTCGGGGATAAACTCTCACTAACTATAATTGGTCGACGAGCATAATTTAACAACCTTGATTGGTTGGAAAAATTTTAAACATTTTTATACTCATTACTTTATTATTAAGTGATCGAGCAACATTACTAATACTTGTTGGTCGATGAACCACACAATATAGTTAGGCAAGCACAAATATAAAGTGTTTGACAGATATAAGACAATAGCAATACAAATTTGCGAAAAAAAATGAAACTCTTTCATGAATTTCAAAATGAATTACACAAGTTTATTACATTGATATTAAATTGTGTACTAATTATTACATCATAATTCCCTATTCTACTGGTCTTTTCCCTACTGCTTTTGAAACAGGCTCTTCGCCAGCAGGAGGATCTTTCAGGCAAAGGGGAGAATTAATGAAGTTAAGATCTCGAAGCATTCTGACATTCATTATTGAAGGTGTGTCCAGTAGATGCTCGGGAGGAGATACCTCGACCTGAGAGTGAAGATTGTAGTCACCGAGGTATTTTGCAATTAAGCTCCGAGGAATGGCACGAGATGGGATCCATTCCATGTCCAAATTATATGGTGGCACAGGCAAGTCAAGTACCCCAGGATCATGATAGTCCCACAGGTAGTTTCCTTGTTCGAGCTTCAGCACGCCTAAGGTATTCAGCCAGCCTTGCTTGTAGCCCTCGTTATTGGCATT
Organism: Sambucus nigra; assembly: GCA_949130495.1. Lineage (NCBI taxonomy): Eukaryota > Viridiplantae > Streptophyta > Magnoliopsida > Dipsacales > Adoxaceae > Sambucus > Sambucus nigra. The sequence goes on from OX422209.1 coordinate 612,515,950, forward strand.
CTGGATACGATCATCTAAATGGAATAGTGCCTCGGTGTATCCAACCATCCAGAACTCCCTGGGTTGTTTGTTAAATTGAAATGTCAACTTTTCAAGCTTCTTGTGAAGACTCTGGATGAAAAGTTCATTAGTCTCCAACATTGATTTATTTGAAGAGAGTTGTTGCTCCATTTCTCTAACTTTCTTGGACAGTTCAGACAAAGCTTGGTTCTTTGCCATTAATTGGAATGCTTGGTTTTCCAACGCTGATTGAGTACGAGCTTCCTCAATAATACGACGAAGACCTCTTGGTCATCCCCGAGCAGGTTGAGTACTTTGTTCCTCGTCAACATTCTGAACAACTCTTCCTCGTCCACGAGAACCTCTTCCTTGTCCCCGAATAGCAGTAGAAGTCCCAGCTCTTCTCAAAGCCTCTAATTCTTCTCGTAATTTAGCATTTTTCACTTCTAAAAATGAGAATCCTTCATCGGTGACCGGCACCAAGGCAGTGGAAGATGAAGCTGCAGATTTATACTGTGCTAACTCTTTCTGCAAATTGTTATTCTCTTACTCCAGTAGCTCTGAAATTTGTCTACATGCTTCAACTTTACCCTTTAGGGTTCTCTCCCTGACATCGTAACCAGCAAGAAGCTTTTCGTAGCTCTTCTCGGTAGAAAGTTGCTGATACCTCTTCTCATACCCCTCATGCAACAGGGCTGAAGACTCTTTATACTACTGCTGAAGTTCATCGAGAGTGCCTTTCAAGTCTTCAATCATTTCGTAATAAGCCACATTATTGGCCACAGCTCGATCAAGTAAGCCTTTCAGGTACTGATAAGCTTCGACTTCTTGTTTTGAAGCATCATGACCAAGGTTGTCGGCAACTTCTGATGCACTCAATTCTGTGTGACTAGCTTTATAATATTTATGACATTGCTGCATCAGCTTTGTATCATTAGCAGATAGCATATCCATCCTGTCCAGAAACTAGCAAAGAAAGAAAAAGTAATCATCAAAAAGAAAATCAAAACAGAGTACAGATAGAACAGAGACAATCATATGGAAGAAAAGAGCTCAAATTTTATTAGATCATGGTGCAAAGTTACAAAGATATTGATTACACTTGAAAAAGAAGAAAAATAGAAAGAGAATACCGAACAACTTCACACCTTTTCCTTATCTCCCAAGACTTTTTCGGGAGGTTGGGACAAGGAGCTCGGTTGCTCGGTTGGAACAATAAGTTAATCTGAAGCTAAAGCTTGTTCAGGCGGAGCAGGAAGAGATGAAAGCTCCTCGTCGGCAAGCTGAGTAAGGATGGGATCACCCACTGCCACTGAAGATTCTTCGGAGGCAGCCTCGTCCTCTTCTTCATCTTCAATAACTCGGGGAGGACCAGGGAGGTGCTTGAAACAGTTCTGAGTCCTCATTAACTTTCAATTCTTGTAGGGCAGCCACCCAACCATCTCGAAAGTATTTCAAACTCCCATACTGCACCTGAGTCATCATTGCTGCTACCCCCTGTCCCATCCTTTAACGCAACCAGTACGGAAAGATTTCTTCACCACCACTTTTCTTTTCATTTTCTCCGAGGAGATCTTCTCGGATAGAAGATCCTCGGTGACCTTCAACTTGGCTTCCACCTCTTCCTTCTAGCGGTTCACTTCTCGCAGAAGGCACATTTCTTCTTCTGCCATTTTCATCTTATCTTCAAGCTCACCAAAGCTTTTGAGCTTCTCGTCATACTTCTTCTCTCCCTCCAAATCTTTCACTTTATTTTCCAGCTGCACCTTTTCTACCTCAACTGCAGCCAACTTCTTCTCCCATTCAGCCCTATCCTCATCATACTTCTGACGAGAATCCTTCAAAGATTTGGTTAACCCCAACAAAGCATCCTCCACTCCAGACGAGGAGCTAGAAGCCTTGATTGCTTCATCTTTCTTCACAATGGTGTTTAAACAACTCACCAGCTGAAAAAAGAAGATAATGATAAGTCATCACAGAGATACATGTATTGATGGAAAGAAAGAAAATTCAGAATAAGAGAAACTTACTGAAGTAATGTGACGAGTAGCCAGGGATGTAAGCATATCCCTAGACATATTCTCTTCGATTCCTTGGACCTCAGGAATAATCCAAGTCTTTACCGAGCTCATCGCAGAGCTCGGAGGAATAATAGTTGGAACACCAGCTCCACTAACTGGGAGCTGGGGAATGGTTTTAACCAAATTGATCGAGGAGGATTTCTTCAATCTCCTCGGTGGCATTTCAACAGTCTCAACCAAAGAAGAGCTTTTGGTTGGGATCACTTTCACAGGTGCATTTCTCTTGCTCGGAGCCACTAGGGGCTTCTCGGTAGCCTTCTGAGGATCAACAGAAGGGGCAGCATCTACTTTCTTTGTCCCCTTTGGGACTTCAGTCTTGTTCCTTTTCCCATCTCCAGTAGAAGTAGTCCCCTCAAAGAGAGTAGGAACTCGTCTTTTGCCCATTTTCTAACTAAGAGGAATGTGAGATTCTGGAGAAGAGTCCTCAGGAATTGACACTGGATCACTAGTGCTGACCACAGGACGAGCAGTAAAGGATGATGTATAGATCATGTACTGCAACAAGTATGAAGCAGACCTGATGTGCTCGTCTGCAACTTTCTTATGCAAAATCCAGATATGTTTCAAATGCTTGATATTAACTTCAGCTTCTTTCGGAGTTTTTCTCTTACTGTCAACTGCAAACAAAAACATATTGAAATATCAGTCATACATTTTATCAAACATAATGAAATCATAATTTCATAAATAAAATAAGATGAAAATAACCTATCCCATTGCCATATGGAGGGCATCTGGGACCTTGATATACTTCATCTTCAGTCAAAGGGGCATGTTGCCAATTTTTGATAATTACTCCATGTTCAAAATAATCCCTATTTGCATCAGGGAGGTTAACTACTAAGGCCCTATTCAAAAATCTAGTTTTTAAATAAAAAACATTGTCTAGAACAGCCCATCTATAACAGTACAAAATCTCAGGAATTCCTATACGAGTTCCATGAGTTTGATTTAACCTATACACCCCCATTAACTATTCTCCATGTGTTGGGGGCTATTTTTGCAGGGACAACATCGAAATATTGACAGAACTCTAAGCACAAAGGGTTTGGGGGAAAAGAAAATCCACATTCATTAATAAAGAGGCTGGGAAACCAGTGTCCCTCAGCCAAACGAAAATAATCTAAAGGCTCAGAAAGATTCTCCAGAGTTACCCAAGATGGAATAGAAAAATCAGAACGGAATTTCTCAAGATATTCAATAACATAAACCATGGTGAATAAAAGAAATGAAGAAGAAGGAAGAAAATATTACAGGAAAAAGGAGATCCGTTGACAACAAACGAAGAAAGGGACGAACGCACAAGAGAAAGAAAGACTATGGAAAACTCGAAAGCAGAAATTGGAAAAGGTAGAAGATGATGGGATTGCCTAAGAAGCTTAAATACTTTGCCTTGGGAAACGGCGAAAGAAATGATAACAAAAAGAAACTATTACGCTACCGGCGGCTAAAAGGACAAAAAGTGCGCGAAGATCGAAGCGCCTATAAAAAATTCAAAAAGGCGAATTCTACAAATTTGGAAGGAGATGCGAACACGGAGAAAATGCTCCTAAAAGCCAGGAAAGTCATTTAATATTGCCACAAACCGAGAAAGAATGTTCCATACTCCTCAAATTTTGAAATATGAAACATTGGGGGCTTCTGTTGATACCAAAATTAATATACTGATATAGACGAATAATAAGAAGACACGTGTCGATCTACGTGGCACAATAACAACGAGGAGGTTTATTTCCCCGACCAAGTCATACTCATTCCGAGGAACCCCAATAATTCGAGGAACTCCAATACTCCGAGGAACTTCGGAACGACGAGCAACTAAGACGGTCTGAGCTGCATCTCGACCACAGGATTAATTGCCAAAGCTGCATCTCGTCCACAGCATTGATTGTTAGATAATCAACAGTTCAACTATTCATTGAATGTTTATCATACAGACGTATACTCTTAAAGGGCATTAATTGTTTACCCTTTCACATGTACAGCCTACAGGCTATAAATACATTGTATCATCCTCATTCTAGGGGACCGGATTCTCTTGATAGAATTACATATCGAGAACTCCAAAACACTTGGCAATAACAGAAACAGTGGACGTAGGCCATTCATATAAGGCTGAACCACTTTAAAATTCTTTGTCTCATTTATATTTATCTGTGATTAAATAATTAGAAGCAATCTAATTTTTTACATCAACATAATCTTTTATTAATTAATATAAATTGTCATAACATGGTTTTAATAATAAAACACCAATAATCTCCCACATAGTTTTTAAGTCATATGTTCATGCACTTGACACCCATTCCATCTACATGACTCTAAAAAGTCTTGGCTGGTAAGCTCTTAGTAAAAGAATCTGATAGGTTTTTCGGATATGTAATCTTGGTCACGATGGCATCGACCCTTTACATGATGTCACGAATCCAGTGATACTTACACTCAATGTGCTTTTCCCTCTTATGAGTTTTTTATTCTTTCGAATTTGTAATCGCGCCACTATTATAACAATAAAATGTAATAGTCAGTTTCATAGAAGGCACCACACCCAAGTCACTTAGGAAGTTCTGGGGCCAAACATCCTGCTTTATTTCCTCTTAAGCGATGACATATTAGACTTTTATGGTCGAATCAGCAAGACATGATTTCCTGATACTCCACCAACTTATGCGTCCACCTCCTAGGGTAAACATATATCCTGAGGTCGATCTCCTAGAATCCCTATCAAATTAAAAGTCCAGGTCTAGGTACCTGAAAGGTACTAGACTATTTTATGAGTAAACCAGCACATAATCTTTAGTTCTTTTTGGATACTTAAGAATGTGTTTATCAACCTTCTAGTGATCCTCTCTTGGGTTAGACTGGAATATTATAACCATGCTAACGGCATAGCAGATATCCAGTCCTATACACACAATAGCATAGATGAGACTGCCTACCATCGTAGTATAAGGTACATTCACCATCCTCTCTCTCTCTCTCTCTTTTATCATGTATATTGGGACACCGGTCATTGGATAAAAAGATCTCATGCCTTAAACAAATAAATCACTACTTGGAATCTTGCATGTTAAACCTTGTGAGCACATAATCGATATAAGAGACTTGGGGTAAACCCAACATCCTATTTCTTGATCAAGAAAAAGTTTGTTCCCTGGGTTGTGATTGGTTTCTCCTCAGTCGTATATATCGAATTGACTTGATAACCACACTCTTGTACTAAAAAATACACCAACATCATTACCGATTAGGAGAATATCATACATATAAAGTACAAGAAATACCACCACAATTCTGCCATGCTTCTTATACACACAATCTCATCCAAACATTTATCAAAACCAAAAGATTTGATTGCCTAATCAAGTCGAATGTTACAAGACCTTGATGCTTGATTAAGTCCATAAATGGATCTTTTAAACTTTCAAACTTTTCTTTCTTGGCCCTTAGCTATGAATCCAATGGGTTGCATCATATAGGTTAACTCGCCAAGATTATCGTTTAAGAATGTAATTTTAATGACTATTTTCTAAATTTCAAAGTCATAAAGTTTGGATAGATTTAATCATGGATACCGGTGATAAAGTTTCCTCATATAGCCGATCCCCTCTTTCTACATAAACCATTTCGTAATAAGATTTTGTTTTAAGGTTTCCACCTTCCTTCCTACCCCTCTCTTCTTCCTGTATATGCACTTGAATCTTAAGGTTTTTATCCCACTAGGAAAGTCTAAAAGTTCCCAAACTTGAGCCAAATCCATCTCAGTATCCATAGATTTTAGCCAAAGCTCAGAACCCATGTCCTGGAGTGCCTCATCGTAGCTGTCGAGATTCAATTTGTGTTTTGATGAGATCAAAACAAAGTGTTCATCCGTGCACACTAACCTATCAGGTTGACGCCTGACTCCGCCACTATGATGTGGCTATGATTGTGATCCAGTATAAGTAATTATCCTAATGCTATTAGGTAGTGTATTATCTATATCAAATAGTATTTCATGACATACAAGGGGTTCAAAATAAATTTCTTGGTCTTGCATTCTTATCTCCTGTAAGATGGCATTTTTCTTGGGCTTATGATCAATTATATAATATTCGTCTAAGTACTGAGCATTTTGCTAAAAAAATATCATTTGGTCCTTATGATTATAAAATTGACCACATTTGGTTCCTTTTAGATATCCCATAAAGAGACATACATTCATCCTTGATTCAAACTTCCCTATCTCCTTCTTCAACACATGTGCTAGGCAACCCCAAATTTAAACATGTCATGGACTAGGCTTGAGCCCAATTTATAGTTCTATAAGAGTCATAGAGATCTATTTAGAAGGAACCAAGTTTAGTAAATATGATTCATCTCTAGTTAAAAACCCCAAAAGAAATATGAAAGATCCAAATAACTCATCATGTATCTAGTCATGCCCAAAAGTGTTATGTTCCTCTTTTAGGCTAAATCATTTTGTTGTGAAGTGACCTATGCAGACAATTGAGATGTGTAGAGGGGTGTTTTAGCTTTTTTATAATATCTTTGCATGAGGTACCCCTCCAGCCCCACCTTCTAGTTCCAAATGATTTTTGGGCGAGAGACCCCTCCACACCCTCCTTTAATTTTCAAATGAGTTTTGGGAGAGGGACCCCTCCAGCCCCTCCTTCCAGTTCCAAAGGCATTTCTAGAGAGGGACCCCTTCAGTACCTACTTCCATTTCCAAATGAGTTTTGGTGAGGGACCCCACCAGCCCATCCATCCACTTTCAAATAATTTTAGGGCGAGGGACCCATTTGGCCCCTCTTTCCAATTCCAAATGGGATTTGGGGGAGGGACCCATCCATCCACTTATTTTTGGTTCCAAATAAGATTTGGGCGAGGGACCCCTCTAGCTCTTCCTCCTAGTTTTAGATGATTTGTGGGAGAGGTACCCCTATAGCCCCTCCTTCCATTTGCAGGTGATTTTGGGGAGAGGAACCCTTCCAAACCCTCCATCCAATTCCAAAAGTCTTTTGGGAGAGGGACACCCTCCCCCACCTCTTTCTAATTACTAAGATGATATGGTTTAAATGAGGGACTTTCCCCAAACTAAAACAAGTTGAAATGATATCTCGATAAGGGATTACACAAACGAGGGACCCTTTTGCTAATACCAGTTCAAATCTAGTGTGGCAGTCCACAGCGAAAGGCTCCTCTAGAAAATTTTCAAACAGTATTTGTTTTAAAGTGAGAGAGTCCAAGTAGTGACTTAAAGAACAAAATAGGCCAGGATGAGGGCGTCTACCATGAACATCCCCTCATCATGAAAAATTTCTTCTTTTATAGAATAAAAATACAAACACTTACTTTCTTGTACAGGTAGCTTATATGAGCAGGCAAGGCTTAAATAGGCCAGTTGGGACCTTCTGGGAGTTTTGGTTTTGTGGCCGAGAAATAATGTTTGTTAAATAATCTCAACCATTTAGCACTTTAAGATAGAGAGAATAATAGTAGAGATACCCAAGGAATCACTCAAGTCCTTACTCAGCTCCCATTCAGTCATAACTGAAGTGAATAGCCAAAGGGCTGCTCACAAGAAATGAACTTTTAATAAAATAATTTTAGAAAGGGCATCCTTAATGACCATCCTAAGTTTAATGGTTTTAGAGTATGTGGTCCTCTAATCCCCTCTAAACTTTACAAAGTCTGTACAACAAGCTAACATTTCAAAAGATATTTACCAAATTAGATATTATGTCCCCATTAGGAGACATATTTGATATTTAACTTTGGTTCACACCAGGTGTCATCTGTCAGAGGGGAAAGACGGCTGCAGACCTAGTAGGGACAAAAGGTACATTCCAAATCTTGTTCTTCTGAGTTTTCACTTTTGATTTTGACTCCCCCAAAAGGCCCAAAATTGCCCCATGTTAACCTATAAATAGGACTATTGGTGAGGTCAAACGTGATATCAGACACTTAAGTCATATCGCTACTTTATCAAAATCACACCAGACCACCTAATATTCTCTCCCTGCTCTCTTTCAAAGTATTGAGTGGCTGTTTCTTCACTCCCACCTTACCAATATATCATTCTTAGGATACTCCTGAGAAACATTACTATTATTATGTAAAGTTCCTCTTCTTATAGGAGGTGGTTTTAGCTTTGGTTCCATTTTTACCAAAAAGGGAAGGTTTTACCAGGTGTCACTCTAGAAACTCTTGAAGACATTAGAGGTAGATTTCATTAAAGTGGGTCATGCCTCACCCATTTCAAAATTTTACCAGACCCTACTCACACTACCCTCCTACATTTTGTGACTCTGTTGGGGAAGAATACTCACTTTCATGGATAAAGAAGGTTTTAATGTTTCCAACTAGTTTATGTTTTAATATAATCCACATGGGAATGGAATTTAGAGTATCATACCACTTAAGAAGAGGTGGTGTTGATCGAAGACAGAGTGTCTTCTCCTCACGGAGGGTAGACCAGTACAACAACAACAGTTCCAATGGTAGGTATGAATCTGATGAGCATGTTTTTTGAGTTTTTGAAATAAAATAATGTGTATTTGGCAAGCTTGAGCCAAATTTGTGCAACACAAGAAACAACAAGCTTTTAAGGGGCAGCCACTGAAGTAACATAAATAGTAGAGGTGGCTCCACCACAAAAAGCAGTGCTGGAGAAAGTGAAGAAGTTTGTCTCCTCCTCTCAGAGGGAAGCTTCTCATCTATATGAGGAATTAGAGGAACACTACCCATAAGGTGTGAATGAGACACCATACCCAAAGGGGTATGTTCCACCAAAATTTATTAAATTCAATGGCAAAGGATAAAATCCAAGAGAGCACGTGAATATATTTGTTGAGTACCTAGGGGTTCATGGGAATGACAAAAATCTGAGGTTGAGGGAGTTCTCTAATTGCCTCATAGGGAAGTCCTACACGTGGTACTCTCACTTGGTTCCCAATAACATCCCCACACAGGAGGAAATGCAGAGGAAGTTCCTTTAAAAAAAATCATAACAGAGGTTGAATTCACATTGAAACACCTGGGGCAAGAGGTGCATAAGCCTGGTGAAGAGTTTATGCAGTATATTAAGCATTTTTAGGAGAGAACATTAGATGTCCATGAGGATGTGGCGAAGGCAAGGCTGATGCAAATATGTGTTGAGGGGCTCCTGTAAGAATATAAGTTCCACATGGTCAATGAGACCAGAGTTGGGAATTTTAGAGAGTTCACCAAGGATACCAATAATTTAGCCATGATAATCAATCCTAGGTCCTCAAGTTATAGGATGCAAGTTCCACTGACTTCTAGAATATTTCAAGGCTCGAGGAGGTAAGGTGTTAATTATGTAAATGGAGGTTCAAATAGAAGGGAGGGCCCAGATCCAAAGGCAACAGTCTAGCTAAAGAGAGGAAGTTTGGAGAGGATGCACCACCATCGCTACTTTGCAGTGGAGAAGAAGAAATGGATTGTTATTGTACATTGGTACGAGAGGAGGTAGAAGGTAACCCCCCCCCCCCCCCCACCCACACACACACACACACACACTTGAATGGGGAAATCCCAACAACAGTTGACAAAACTAATCGTAAGTATTGTGAGTTTCATCACAGGGTGCAACACTGCACTAAGGGCTGCTACTGCCTGAGGAGGATCATTGGCGAGCAGGTGGCCAGTGGTACTATGCAAAAACCTCCAGTATATGTCAACAAGAACCCACTTTCCAGTGCATCATTATGGCACTGCTAATATGGTGGTAGCGTACAATGAAGTGGGAGCTCGAGACCTGATGGAATGGGAAGGTAGTAAGAAAATTTATGAAGAGATAGAAGGACTAACACCCAATAGTGAATAGAGAATTGATAAGGAGAGGAGGCGTGAGGTCCTAACCAAGAAGAAGATGGATGTGAGGGGGTTGAAATATTGAACCCTCAGAAGGAAAAGTAGATGTCAACCTTGCTCTGGATGAAGGTGGGACATCTGAGGCAGACCATATCAACAATGCTCAAACTTATGAAGTGGACCTAGAATCCGAGTGTGAAGCCATAACAAGGAGTACCAAGTTCAAATGGTTCTTTGACCAGAGAGGAGTAAAGTATGAAACCAAGGTAGCCATCACAAGGAAGGTTTTGGAAGTGGTGCAACAATGCGGGGACCCCTTGCTAAGCTAGCAGGGACCTATTGGACGGTTGATTAAAAGATACACTTCTGAAGTGGTCTGCTCTGGGGTGGATAGGCAAGTGAAATATTTTCACAACCACCCGCTCTACACAACATCCATAATTAATATAATTTCTTTTCCCATGGCATTGATGGATGGATAAGCGTGCATCTGCATTATGCCAATCAACATGTTGTATGAAACGAGAATTTGTTAAGAAAAGATGGTGCCTGTACCATTGGTAATTTCAAGATTTGATAGCACAGGCATGCAGTCGCTTGAATACGTGAATGTGGGTATCAAGTTAGGGAACTTCGCTTCCCACATTAAGTTTCATGTAATCAATGCCAACACAAGATACCAGTTTCTTATAGAGAAAGTGTGGATGCATGCTCATGGCATAGTACCCTCCACATACCATCACTGTGTTAAAGCCAATACTAGAGGTATTGAGATTATAATCAAAGAAACACAAAATATATTTTCTGTTGAGGAGGCCCAACTTATTGATGGAGTATTTTATACGGAGCTTGAGAAAAAAAAAGGAAGTCATTAAGAAAGCTAGAGGGAATGCATGTGGTGGAAGAAGGAAACAAACCAAGAACGTTGTTGCATGACTGTTTGGGGGAGAGGGTGATCCTCAAGAATGGGGAAAAAAAGGAATGTAAATGAGGTAGAAAATCCCCTTCAAAAATGTAAAAAGGTGGTCCTACTAGATATGAAAGTCATATACTGTTTATAACGGTTTAGACGGGCGGCGTTTTGGGATGAGATCTAACACCCCATATTTTGGAGGATGTACAATTTAATAAATTTGGTAAGATATGATTTAATTAATTCGATGATATGGGATTAAATAATCTGGAAGATTTAAATAAATTACAGAATTGAATTTTAATTAATTCGGGTTATTTTTAAAATTCACATGTGTCATATTTTGAGGCCAAGATTGGATAATTTTAGAAAGTGACTCAGATGGAAATTCTGAGTGCAATGTTTACTCCAATAGGTCGAGATTGTTGGAAAAGAGAACATGGGGGAGTAATTGGGTCTCGAGGCATTTTCTGGCATAATCGGGCTCACACGGGGGTGTTTGGATCTTTTTAATTTGGCCCATAAGCTTAATTTCGGGATTAGCAATATAAAACCTCATTAGGGAGTTTGTGGTAGACACAACTCAAATAGAAAACCGTAGTTTTGCAAAGGAGAAAAGAGGTAGAAATTGTGAGAGGTTTTGGGAGCCAAACCAAGAGAAGTGGGGTGTGCTCTTCATCAAAACTTCATCTACAACAAAGGAAATCATCCCCTACGAATTTATTCAGGAAAGTAGTTAAACATGCTTTCATTTAAATTGTGGTATTGCAATTCATATCATGGTTAGTGTAAACCAAATTCATTTTTAGGTGGGTCATTACATGGAAAAAGCGGTTTGGGATGATTGAACCGTGTCGCGCAGGTTAAACAATAAATTGATGATGATATGGAATTTTATAATGTAGGAATACTAACCTTGTAGAAAGTCTAGTAATTATTGTTGATAAATTTTGGATTTTGGATTTGAAATGGAGAAAACAATATAACGAGATAACATATAAACCCATCTCGAAAATTGATATTTGTTGATGTTAATCAATGAGGTTTAAGGGATTTATTCATGCTTAGAACCTATTTACGAAAGGAATTGTTTTGGGGAATGTTTGAATAAGGTTTTGGTTTAGAAAAGAAGAGCTATGAGGATCGTTAATGACAGCAGGACCCGAGGAAGAAGGAGGGGACGGAACATGGATCACTCAAATGATGCAGACGTCGTTCAAACAACGATGGAAGTCGTTCCAACGACTGAAGGCCTCATTTGAGCGAAGTTGGGGATCCTTTTTCTCTAGTTCCTTTTGGCATTGATCAGGTCATCCTTAGCCTTAAATTTTGTTGGGAACAATTCTTAATTCAGATAGTGTACATAAGAATTAAAAAGGAGACGAGTGAATGGATAAGCCTTGATTCAGTTAAAATATTTAGGGCCTTAAGAATTGAGGTTTTAAGATGTATTTTATATAGATCAAATGTCAATCTAAATCATCGAATTTGGGTGAAATAAATTCAAAATAGTTAAATTATAGACCAAGTTAGAGAGTCTGGGCATTTTTGTTGAGTGACACCATTTAGATCAAATTTACTTGAGGTGTAACTTACAAAATTAAGAGTCGGGGTTATGACCCGGATATTATAGGCTAAGTGCTACGGGAGTTAGGGAAAGGGTAGCCAGTCTAATTTATTATAGAGATATATAATAAATGATCAAATAGTGAATTTAATGAGAGGTGTTAACCTTAATAGTGGGATTTCGTGTAATAAATTCTAAATGGTGAAAATACGGACCAAATGAGTGAGTCGGGGTACTGTAGTTGGGCGACACTACTAAAATAACAAAATAATTAATGTTTAATTAATTAAATTTCAATTCGGGATATAGACTTCGGTATTTTGGGCTAGGGCTACGGGTGTTAGGCATAAGTTAGTCGATTCAGTTAGCTTATATATATGCAGTGATTGTGTAGTATACACATACACAGACACACACACACACACACACACACACACATATATATATATATATATATATATATATATATTGTGTGTATGATTTATAAATATTGGTGTGAATAATATTTATAGGAATACATACTCCTCTAGTGCTATCACATGAGGTTGTGCGAGGTGGGAGAATCCCCTGGATAGAGAACACAGGGAGAGTATAATCCCCAGGTCATAGCATCCATTATTTTAAATTGTGATTCTTTTCGGGGTGAGTTGTTTTGGCTATGATTAGGTCTCACAACCGGGGAACTATGACCGCCACCTCTACACTTATCTTTATTTTTTTTTATTCAGTGAGTTAACCGTCTCGGGGTTTTCTGGGTGGATTGAGTATAGCTGGGGTGATAGCATTTCAGAGAAAACATTCGGTGAGTTATTACTTGAGAATGGATGGTTATTATACTTGACATCTGTGAATGTTGTGGTATACTAGTACATATATAATATGACTAGATAATTCTATACGGGATTAATATATAAGTTTGAATATATTTCTTATATAAATATTGTGAAAGTTATATGATTTTTAAAAAGGGGTTCCTTATATAACTAGTGTGGACGTTATGTGATTTAATGTGGTTGAACCGATTAATAAATTAACGAGAAGATAACTTAATAATCAAAGTAAGAATACTCGGGTTAGAGTAGTGAGGGAGAAATATGTGTGATATGGCTAGTTAGGTTGGGTAGCTTAACTGGGAAGCTTATAAGGCCAGCGTTAGGTGTGCACATTAGATGATGGGTGGGCTATACCTCAAGAGAGTGCGACGCTAGCTTAAATATGAAGAGTGTGCATGTATATTTAATTATTGGAATTTAAGTTCTTGCTACATATTTTCAAAATGTTTTACTTGGGCTCAGGCCTGTGTCAAAATCTTTTCCAAAACCATTTAGGTGTCCAGCCATAGGGACGTGCATCTCGAGGGTTCTATCTAGGGATGCGTCGTTGCATCTCATGTGGAAGTTACAGGATTTTACTATAGATGCTTCATTCATTTATTTCTAGTGTAGGGAATTTACTTTAATACTCATTTGGACTTTGTGTATCCTGGTAATTGTTTCAGCTACTATTGTATTTTATTATTGAACCAATTGTTGATTCGGTCATCGTTATTTATATTATTCATTTGTGTTGGATTCAGTTATTAGTGTTTTGATGGTTTTATTATTATTTAATTTTTCATTTTTTTAATTAATGAAAGAAAAAATTTGGCACCAGTTTAATCAAATTACTAGGGGTTAGTAACTTTAAAAAGTTTTCGACAGTGATGCCAAGAATGAGATATATGTGACCAATGTTTTATTTTGTTCACGGGCTGGCCACCAGGTATTTTAGTATGCGGAGTCTCACGGATGGTATCAGAGCATCAAATGCTAGAGTCCTTAGGATTTGTGCTACTTATTACGTTTCGGCATAGCGCTCTTTGATATGGAGCCTTAATATAGGATTGTTGTATTCCTTCACGTATACGACTTATGTTCTCCTGCTATTAAGTTTGGTTGATGCGATTCATATATGAGTGTGATTAGGCTTCATACACTGAATAATTTTAGATGACCAACAAAGGCTGTTAGAAGGACTGTAATGGGAGAGACTCACGGAAGCCATGGAATATTCTCCAAATGGTGGCGGGGATAGAAGCAACAATGGTTATTATTCAGGAAGATGGCGTTGGGATAATCCCTAGGGCACGGTAATTTCCCTAAGCACCATCGTAGAAAGAGGTGGTGCAAATTCATACTCACCCAGCGTAGTCGATGAGGGGGAGTTAGAGGAACTGTTTTGAAAAGCAATCTATGAGAATCAGAGGAGAGAGGGAGTGTAATGGGTCAATGGAAGGTAAAAACCCAAAGGCAATTGTGTGGTGTGGTGTGCATTAGCACCTAGGACTAAATTTTGGATAAAATGTTTGGCTTCGAGGAGCAGTGTTGTAGTGACAAGAGCCAGTCACCATAATTATGGAGAAATACAATGAATTATAAGGAATTTGGGGTGCGATTTGACTGCAAATTCTCTCATCAACTGTTTAAATAGAGAGGCAAAGGAGATTTCAATATTTATTTCAAAAAGGTCCGTTCAGTGGTCAGTCATAGAGGAGAGTTGACGTGTTTAGAAAACTTCATATTCAACGAGGTGGATAAGAAGAATCAAGAAGGTCCGTAAGTTAATGATGGAGTCATGGGTAGAATATACAAGCATGGATGGGAAAATCTGGATAGAATGATAGGTACCGTTGTCATCAATGTCGTGAGAAAGGATCTAAGAGAGTTGGAGAATCTAACCGAAGGACAAGATTGGAGTTAACGGTGCTAGTGAGGCACCACAAGAGATTATACTCAGAAGAGGACCCATTTTAAGAATTGAGATATGTAGAATTCCTACTACATGATGTTGGATTCACTTAGGGTCATCAAGGCCAGCAACAAGTCCCATAAGACGAGCGGAATCAAAGGGATAATGGGGGTAGCAATTGAAGTCAAGTCTACTAGGTCCGTGAGGAGGATAACCCCGACATGGGTAGTGGGGACAGAGAGAGGGGGATAACACAAAGGGGTGTCTTTTGTGTAAAGAGTAGGAACACATGTGTGGATCTTGTTTAGAGCCAATTGAGGGACAAAGAGGGAATGCCCAGTAGGGGAAACCATTATAAGAAGTTTTAATTGTGGCTGGGACGAGGGTGTTATGTCCATGAACCATGTGAACAACAAGTGCTATTGGAAATTGAAAGTACGAGTTTTATTCCAAGATGAATGAGCTCTCTTTGACATGAGCAAGTCATAACAATTTATTAGCACTAGATTCACATGAGAAACGCGTTTAGTAGAGGTATCGTGAATATTACTATAGTTGTATATATTAACCATTGAGTTAGTGGAGATCTCTTTAGTTCTATCAATAGGGGAGCAGGTTTGGACACCGAGAGGATATATATTTTATGAGGATAACTCATTTTGAGAGGTGATATTCGAGGTATGGTTTTATCCTGGGTACGGACTATGAAGTTATGGTGGGCGTTTATAGCAAGACTATGGTGTTCTTTATTTCGGGACATGATGTATATTTTTATGATGCCTCACTTGAAAGAGGGTCAACCTCGCGATGATATTTTTATTAAGTAGACTTCAGATAGTACAGTTGTTTAGTTACATTGGATCCTGGTGGGTAAGGACTTTTATTGATGTGATTGAGGGTATATCGGGTTTACCGTTGATTGGAGAAAATTAGCTCATTTATGTTTACGCCCTGAAAACTTAGTGATAGTGAGAGCATAATATCATGTGACGCGTTGAGAGACATGGGCATAGACTAATTGATTTTGTGTTGGGAGATAGAATTTGTGATATCCTAGTTGTGTGCTTTAGACCCATGATAATGCTAGGGAATATTGCATTATGGAAAGTTCTTTTAAGCTTGGTTGTGGGATGTTACACGCATGGACCTTAAAAAATGTTGGGAGTAGTGAGACATTGTTTGATGTGAGTGCATCGGTTTTAAATGTTAAATTATTGAACGTGTAGAAGAAGCACTTTAAGCTGAGATCTATTATGATATATGGCAAATGGATTCGGGGACTGTTGTGAAGGAAGTACCAAGAAAACTTATGTACCACAAGTTAATGGGTAGGGCAGTTTCGAGAAAACTTAAATTATAAATGGAGGGGTAATCGAGAATACCGGTATGATATAGCCATGCCGAGAGTGTGGAGATGATCTTGAGATAAGTATATTACGTGCAAGACATTACTGATATATATGCGGGGATGTTTGGACTATAGTATATAGCATGGTGAGATTTTATATCCGTTGTTCCGAGATATGATTTACTTGTGCTACTTATCAACTGAAAGAGGGTGTAGTCTATATATAAGTGTATTGTGGCACCCCGCCTAATTAAATACCGGGCAATCACTCCATTACTAAATTAAAATCAAGGTGAACAGTTGGTTCATTCTTAGCATCACTGTCGTAAAAATACTTTTCCAATTAAAACACCCTAAATAATTAAGCTAAGTGTCAAAACCATTTAAAACCTTATTCTCATTTTATTAAATCCGGTTATAAAACCTTAAACCATTAACATATAAAAAGTCACACACTAAGAATAAAAATAGAATTTAACATACACGAATTTAATCATCAATAATAAATCCCAACATTTACAACACTAAAGGAAAATATCCTGACAGTAATAAATCCCGAAATAAAGGTACTGCAAGTAAAAATTTCAATCTCTGACAATACCAACTAAATAATAGAAAGAGGGCGACACATGCCCCTGCTGGATAAAACTGAACTAGGAGTAGAATAAAATGGATGAAGTCGTCTAAACAACAGTCCTGCAACCCCCACCTAAGTTGCAGCACGTTCCTTCCAAAAGGATCCTAAGTAAGACACCCTTGTGGCTGGGCACCTATAATACATACATATATATACAACAGAGAAAAGGAAATAGGAACCGGTCAGAGCCCGAGAGTGTATATGATTTAAAAATTCGTTTAGCAAGTATTTAAATTGATACAGGTCAATGCAACAACATATTAGTGCGACACTCTCTTGAGAAATTATCACCTCTCTTCTAATGTGCACACCTATCGCACTAACCTTACCAATGGTCTATCTCGTCATATACCACACTATCTTTCCCCAATGATTTAACTTTTCTTAGGTTATTCACAGGATTTACATTTGAACAACACAAGTACTTAAAACGTAAGATTTCAATTTGTAACCAAGGTTCTCCTTTTAACTTTATTAATCAATAAATTTTTCCAGTGTCATATTTTACTTTCTCAAGACAAGTATTACAATTTGAGTCATCAACCATGTCCTACATATCAAATCACAGTAGGCAGTTCCAGATTTCAGAATTTCATATATATATTAACTACTCGTATAATATATATATCATAACAGCACCCCACATAAAAACTATGGTGCGGGCATACTCTGCTATCCAATCCCCGTATCAATCGTATTAAACGGAATACAAGTTAGGAATCACTCTCTAACTGTATAAATACATACACAAACAATATTGAGGCGAAGCATAGTTTCCAAGTCCAAGAGGTCAGTACATACACTCACGTCTCTTAGGACCGTGACTACAGATTCGATAGCCTGTACCTAGGATTTCTATCTTATAGGGTACGAGTCAATATCCCCCATGAAGGCCCATTCAAGATATGACCGTCCCAGCGCGGTAACCTCAGGGATAGCAAGTAGCGCGGCCATGATTTTCACAAGTATATAATATATGCATACACAATCATATAAATATACTACTTTTATTATATCAATTTAGGTTTATCCCATGACCCACATTCACAACATGTATCCTTATTTTCCCATTATTATATATCAAGTATAATGGTTCGTTTCTAACTTTAATTTGAAGGGTTTTTCCAACTTACTACGTGATTGGACATAAATATTGTATATTTATTCCCCTAATTTCAGTGCATTTGTGAACCCGAGTGATGTAACCCATATGGATTTGACGCACATTTATGCTACTAATCCTCGTTGGCAAGTATTTCATGTTTCGTGCTTCTCTTATTGGTTTTACATGTTAATTATGCAAGCAGCGCAAAAGAGAAAGCGAGACAATGAAAGAAAAGCTAAGAAGGCAAGTTCAAGGGCATTCTAGTAATTCTACAGCCATATACCGAAGGAGGAGTCAACTGGAAAGTTGAATAGCTCGGAACAACGAGAACACTGGAAAAAACGGAACCTAAATCCGAGCTACGGTTGATGAGTTATGACCCGTTGAAGTTGAAGAAAAATCCAAGTGTTGAATGGAAGAAAAAGCACCCCAGACCAGCAAACATTCGTGAACCCAGGGGCGAACCGATTCGGGGTACCTGCGAACCGGTTCGAGGGTCCTGTTAACGAATTTGCCTCCTTTATTCCGATTGGCTCTAATTTTTCCTTCTTATAAAACATCAAAATTTCGTGGTTTAATCCTCTACATCACAAAAGGTTTCCAGAATATCATTTAAGTCATCACTACATGCAAATTCCTATCTCAAATTGGGTTTTTCTTCCATACAGTTCATCCTAATCATTCCTAAATCAATATGAAAGATGCATCAACGAAATAAGCAAGATAAACACTTGCCTGGTATTTTCGACGTTCTGGTTTGGAGCCGAATTTGATGTGGTTGCGTTCCCCGTCTTGCGATCTACGCGTTGGTGGTGGTGGCGATGCAAACGGATGGATTCCGGGCCTTGGATTGCTTTGGAAGCTCTCTCCTTCCATCTCCTATGGCCATCACTTGTCTTTGGTTGTTCTAACCCTAGAAGATAACCTTAGACATCTGATATAACCCTTGAAATTTCGTGGGTTTAATTACCCAAAAATGTAAAATGACCAAAATGCCCTCCTGGGGTACTACTTAAGCCTAAAATTGCCCCGAGACTCGAACCAAACCCCCGAGTACACTTTTCTGACTATCTCGACCCTTCCGGACGCGTTGACGCACTCAAAACGACCATACGGACAACTTATAAAATATTTACTTTTATTTATCAATATTTATTCCCGACGCGACACAGGCGCGTCCCGACTTAAATTTCCATAATTGTCATTTTATTCACACGTGACAATACTATAAAAATAAATCTCATATATTTCTATACTCATCCAGTAACATTCAACAAATAGCAAATTTCCATAATTACTAACTCTCGTCACGCTAGTAAATATTTAAAAAAATATTTCGGATTAAAATTAAATTAATTTATCTCAATTAAATTTAATAAATCCTTAAATTTAAAAGCCATGAAAATATGGGGTATTACATACTTCCCCCCTAATAACGGAATTTCGTCCCAAAATTCGGAAAATAAGGCCTACCAGGTAGCACAATTCTGGATATCCTTGTCAGTACGCAAACTATCTACATAGTACGGCGCTCAATCATTATAGCTTTTTCCTCACAGCAACATTGTTTTACATTCTCATTGGAGACACTTCACATTGCACTCCCAACTGACAACATTTGAATAGGTTATGTCTATACGTTATAAATTCCATTATCTCACTATCATTAGGAGGCCGCACCTCACTACATGACAACTACTCAGATTTATTCATACACAAAATTCCCATTCTGAGAAGATCATACGAACATTTGACCATTCTTGACTGCCTAAAATAGTCGTGGAATTCCACCATAGTTATCGGATATTTTCTCGACCGATCCAAAAATTCTGATTATCTACTCTCCTCTAAATATACGGAAGGAGAATAGTCGAGATTCTTCCATAACAAACCCTTAATAAGTACCTCGTACGCGACAAACAGGTACGAGTGCTTCTACAGAGTATTCTCAAAATCATCGTACCAAGATTCCAAAATCTCCTTCACGTGGCTCCACAAATCTTTAATCACCATGTGCATATTCCCTGGCTAAGGGTGATACATCCTACTCGAAACGAAATCTTATCTCCGCTGGTTCCTGAAATTCCATATCAAAGGTGGGATTCACCAATCTCATCCTGATTCAGAAATTTATACTGCGCCGGACCATGCACTGGCGCGATCCTTCCTTTCAAAGGAAGTCTGGGGCATACTAGTTAATATTGTAAGCCAGCCCAAAGGAATATCAATCACTTCCTTCTCGGCGACTTAATTCACATGTTCGGGATAAACCCTTGATCTTGTTTTGAGGATGGCAACCCATCCAAGAACTTTACCGACTTTACCAACCTCTTCCAATTTCAGGAATTTTCGATAAACACAAAATTCTTTGGTTGATTCTCCTCTTTTAACCAAACCTTACCTATGGGCAGTGCATGTAGAGACTACTCACTACGTCTCGCTAAACATCGATTCTTCCCTTGAAATGTCTCACATTAAGTGACACGTAATACTCCCCTTCCTTCCTTGGAGTATGCTGAAAGTTTCGACCCGTGCTCTTCTCTCCACGAAGCGTACTTCTGGATCTCTTATACTATATTAACATCATTACTCTTTGTATGCGC
The DNA here is from genome assembly GCA_949130495.1 of Sambucus nigra. NCBI lineage: Eukaryota > Viridiplantae > Streptophyta > Magnoliopsida > Dipsacales > Adoxaceae > Sambucus > Sambucus nigra. Next base: position 612,536,749 of record OX422209.1, read on the forward strand.
AAGTCGCTCTCACACTTGACTAATGACAACTCCGCTCCGGGTGTGCTTCATAATAATTAAATTCTACTCTATTCAAGGAATACCAATTCTTGAATGGCTTCCCACAGCCTTCCAATCAAGTTAGGGCGTGCTATTCTAATTGCACACTTATGTATGGATTATCGCCCCTCATGTGACGTTTAATCCACTCTATCACTTCCACTTCGTTAAACTAGTCCCACAAACATATATTTCACACGTCTATTTCCACGTCCCTTCGACTCGGACTATTTTAACTGTAGTTAACCAAGATGCCCATATTTTTGCAACACTCCGACCGCCCTGGGAGAGCGAACGGCGTGCTACTCATCTGTAGGACTAACTAAATTCAACGGAATAGAAGGAATAGGGCATTCAAATTCCATGACAATAAAAGAGGAATAATAATTCTCAACCTTCCTCAGATAAGTACAACAATTTTTCCAAATAGGTACAACAACCAAAATAAATCACTAACGCTCTATTCATCAAAATAATTATAGGTCATCTCTTTTGTATAATATAAAGTTCTTTCCAGATAATCCATGCTAAAAATCATTCCAACTCTTTATTCACCTTGTGTTCTGTACGCGGTTATGACATTTGGGTACTCTCAATCACCCTATAATGAAAATTCTCAAATTCTCCTTATCATCGTTCCACCCCTCAACTCGTGGGGATAACTTTCAATGCTTTCCTACCACAAAAATCCGGCTCCAATGACCTTAAAACAAAATTCAACTTCCAACTTACATACAAAATTACTTGATCCCATTTCAACCAGGGTACCGAACTCATGGAATAGTGACCAAACGTCTCCCTATTTCCAACCTTACGCTAAGTTTCATGCGTGGAATGTCTCTCAAAGTGAAATCCAAATAAGGAACCCCCCCGATACACTACTACCTAGAATTATCGGTTATCGAAATTCGTTAAGTCCTCCGTCCATAGTATACACCCCTTTATTCCGTCCCTTGATAGAAAAGTTACAATTTCTCCCTTAATTATGCTTGACAAAAAACGTTTCACCAATTTCACTATCGTCCCGTATTGGTTGATGGTAATTAAATTCTATAAACCTCGGATACATACGATCGAGATTCTTTAAATTTCCTATTTCTAACATTAGGGGTATAACTCTTAACTCCCACATCTCTTAAGGATAAATATACCACTGCACTCTTCCTATCACTAAGTTCGGAGTGCTAAATATAATACCGAGTCAAGTCTTTTCGAACAACGGTAAATCTCGGTACATACTGAATCATACTGACAAAGTTTATGCATACATTGGTATGGAATATCTCGAGCCCACTATCTCCTCCTAAGTCTCTAGGATAGATAATATAAGTGCGAGTCCAACCTTCTTACAGGTAAAGCCTCTCCAAAACAAAACGTGTTGCACTAATATAACTACTCCGATAGCCTTACAATAAATGCCCACTATCATACTACCCATTTCTATAACATTTTAACAAAGATAATATCATGCTCGTGTATCGCATCACTACAACGAGTAACCTCAATAAAGTATAAAACACTGTTAATATACTCATTCATCCCCCGCGGATAGCACCAAAGAAAAATCCCGCTATACTAAGGAAAAATATTCACATTATGGTAACATTTATAATGATATGCATTAAACTCGTCTCACATGCTAATCTAGCAATGAACAAAATATGGTGACTCGCTCGTGTCACATAAACACGCTGCATCCTCTAAGGATACAACTTAAAATTCCATCCTAGTAATCGTCTTGACTGCACAAATGGTTTTCGGACGTAACACGTCTGCCCAAACCAAAACAAAATTATTTTTAATCGTCTTCCTTTACTAGGCACCGTATTCTTGTCCCTTTTCCTCACTTTGTAACATATTATCGCGAGCAATTTCACTCCGCACCAAAATACCTCAACACATAATCCACTTATCACCTGTCCTACTAATCAGGTTAGGATTGTCACTCTCTCGAACTTTAGTAGACTCGATTCCTGTTAGCCATCCCGGTTGTTCCCTTAGCTTTTTAGGCCATAAAGATCATGTTACTATCTATAATAGTACTTACTAAATTTACCATCACTTGGTAAGAATTTAACTATCTGAAGCATTTAAATGGTTTTCCTGATGCGTATCCACATCCTTTTATGGTGCTATACCACCACCGTTGTATTCAGTCTTATTCTCGATAAAATTCTTCGATTCCTTTAACTTCCCCCACAAAGAAGCGTTATCATATATATTGACAAAATATGACATTGTCGACCTCTGAATCGGTCATCCATCAGCATTTCCTCCTCGAGTATTATCAAATATTATTACAAGTTGGTCTCTCACTTGGAGTCGTTTCCTCCACTAGTATCTACCTCTTTCGTTACAAAATTTGCTAACAATTAGGATTCATATCCACAATTGGACTTCTGTCATGCCCTCCTGCGATGAGTTCAGAACGACATTTGCTTCTCATCCTGAACAGTTGAGGAAGGAACATACGGTCAACAGTGGACCTAAGGTTCTCCTATAGGCATAGCATACCACTTCTAAAATTGGTGGTTGACTCCAACCATTATAATTTCGTCCCGAAAGCCAAGAAAATTTTCTCTAAATTTTCACTTTCAGTTTGCCACACTCCGTCCTATATTTAAGCCTTTGGATACTTTACCTCCTTTGGTAAACACATAAAATTTTTGCGTTTCTAAAATTTCCCACTGACAGTCTCTACACATTTTTGTAATACGTTGGGTAAGTTTACCCTCGCACCTCATTTGACTATAACATCATTTAAAAAGCATTGCTGCACCTTAGTCGCCTTTCTAGTCGTGGCTTCTTGTGCCATAATGGAGGTGACCTCGACTACGGTCATCATCCTCGGATATATTTCATAATCTCAACTGAGCCCTGCCTCCTGATGTACGCTTAATGGTCCTCTTCTGACATCTGTCATCGTTCGGCACACGCACACATCCGAACGAAATTAGAATTCACTAGTGTATACACATTATAGCAGGAGAACGAAATCTCGTCAAAGGAATCAACTATCCTAAACATAGGGCTCTATAACAAACAAAGCAATGCTGAAAGCATAATAAGCCGTACAGATCCTAAGGACACTAGAACCTGATGCTATGATACCACCTGTGACACCCCGCCTAATTAAATACCGGGCGATCACTCCTTTATTAAATTAAAATCAAAATAAACATTTGGTTCATTCTTATCATCACTGTCATAAAAATACTTTTCCAATTTAAACACCCTAAATAATTAAGCTAAGTGTCAAAACCCTTTAAAACCTTATTCTCATTTTATTAAATCCGGTTATAAAACCTTAAACCATTAACATCTAAAGAGTCACACATTAAGAATAAAAATAGAATTTAACATACACGAATTTAATCATCAATAATAAATCCCAACATTTACAACACTAAAGGAAAATATCCTGACAGTAATAAATCCCGAAATAAAGGTACTGCAAGTAAAAATTTCAATCTCCGGCAATACCAACTAAATAATAGAAAGAGGGAGACAAATGCCCCTGCTGGATAAAACTGAACTAGGAGTAGAATCAAATGGATGAAGTCATCTAAACAACAGGCCTGCAACTCCCACCTAAGCTGCAGCACGTTCCTTCCAAAGGATCCTAAGTAAGACGCCCCTGTGGATGGGCACCTGTAATACATACATATATATATAAGAGAGAAAAGGAAATAGAAACGGGTCAGATCCCGATAGTTTATATGATTTAAAAATTCGTTTAGCAGGTATTTAAATTGATACAGGCCATTGCAACAACATATTAGTGCGACACTCTCTTGAGAAATTCTCACCTCTCTTCTAATGTGCACACCTATCACACTAACCTTCCCAATGGTCTATCTCGTCATATACCACACTATCTTTCCCCAATGATTTAACTTTTCTTAGGTTATTCGCAGGATTTACAACTGAACAACACAAGTATTTAAAACGTGAGATTTCAATTTGTAACCAAGGTTCTCCTTTTAACTTTATTAATCAATAAAGTTTTCCAGTGTCATATTATACTTTCTCAAGACAAGTATTACAATTTGAGTCATCAACCATGTCCTACATATCAAATCACAGTAGGCAGTTCCGGATTTCAGAATTTCATATATATATTAACTACTCGTATAATATATATATCATAACAATACCCCACATAAAAACTATGGTGCGGGCATACTCTGCTATCCAATCCCTGTATCAATCGTACTAAACGGAATACAAGTTCGGAATCACTCTCGAACTGTATAAATACATACACAAACAATATTGAGGCGAAGCATAGTTTCCAAGTCCAAGAGGTCAGTACATACCCTCACGTCTCTTAGGACCGTGACTACCGAGAGATAGCCTGTACCTAGGATTTCTATCTTCTAGGGTACGAGTCAATATCCCCCATGAAGGCCCATTCAAGATATGACCGTCCCAGCGCGGTAACCTCAGGGATAGCAAGTAGCGCGGGCATGATTTTCACAAGTATATAATATATGCATACACAATCATATAAATATACCACTTTTATTATATCAATTTAGGTTTATCCTATGACCCACATTCACAACATTTATCCTTATTTTCCCATTATTATATATCAAGTATAATGGTTCGTTTCTAACTTTAATTCGAAGGGTTTTTCTAACTTACTACGTGATTTTACATAAATATTGTATATTTATTCCCCTAATTTCAGTGCATTTGTGAACCCGAGTGATGTAACCTATATGGATTTGACGCACATTTATGCTACTAATCCTCGTTGGCAAGTATTTTGTATTTTGTGCTTCTCTTATTGGTTTTACAGGTTAATTATGCAAGCAGCGCAAAATAGAAAGTGAGACAATGAAAGAAAAGCTAAGAAGGCAAGTTCAAGGGCATTTTGGTAATTCTACAGCCAGATCCCGAAAGAGGAGTCAACTGGAAAGTTGAAGAGCTCGGAACAACGAGAAAACTGGAAGAAACGGAACCTAAATCCGAGCTACGGTTGATGAGTTATGACCCGTTGAAGTTGAAGAAAAATCCAAGTGTTGAATGGAAGAAAAAGCACCCCAGACCAGCAAACGTTCGCGAACCCAAGGGCGAACCGGTTCGGGGTACCTGCGAACCGGTTCGAGGGTCCTGTTAATGAATTTGCTTCCTTTGTTCCGATTGTCTCTAAGGTTTTCTTCTTATAAAACATCAAAATTTCGTGATTTAATCCTCTACATCACAAAAGGTTTCCAGAATATCATTTAAGTCATCACTACATGCAATTTCCTATCTCAAATTGGGTTTTTCTTCCATACAATTCATCCTAATCATTCCTAAACCAATATGAAATATGCATCAACGAAATAAGAAAGATAGACACTTGCCTGGGATTTTCGACGTTCTGGTTTGGTGCCGAATTTGGTGAGGTTGCGTTCCCCGTCTCGCGATATACGCGTTGGTGGTGGCGGCGGTGCAAACGGATGGATTCCGGGCCTTGGATTGCTTTGGAAGCTCTCTCCTTCCCTCTACTATGACCGTCACTTGTCTTTGGTTGTTCTAACCCTAGAAGAAAACCTTATACATATGATATAACCCTTGAAATTTCGTGGGTTTAATTACCCAAAAATGTAAAATGCCTTCCCGGGGTACTACTTAAGCCTAAAATTTCCCCGAGACTCAAACCAAACCCTCGGGTACAATTTTCTAACTATCTCGACCCTTCCGGATGCGTTGGCGCACTCAAAACGACCATACGGACAACTTATAAAATATTTACTTTTATTTATCAATATTTATTCCCGACGCGACACAGGCGCGTCCCGACTTAAATTTCCATAATTGTCATTTTATTCACACGTGACAATACTATAAAAATAAATCTCATATATTTCTATACTCATCCAGTAACATTCAACAAATAACAAATTTCCATAATTACTAACTCTCGTCCCGCTAGTAAATATTTAAAATAACATTTCGGATTAAAATTAAATTAATTTATCTCAATTAAATTTAATAAATCCTTAAATTTAAAAGCCATGAAAATACGGGGTATTACATGTATGTATGTTATTGCATGTTGCGTAATAGACTTATAAGAAAATGTTTGTATTGTTATATTTGATTCCAGGGAGTAGGGACATTTACTGATGGGATTCAGGCTGGATAGGTTTATTATCGAGCGGGGAGATATAAATCGTGATTGATTCGCGCTAAGAAACTAGTGATAGTATGGGGAATCGCATTGTATGTTATCTTTTGTAACACGAGAGTGTACGAGTATACTTTTATGTCAGGAGACGGGAATTTGGGGGTACGTGTTATGGATTGGGGGCTAATGGATCTCAACGACTAGCAATCTTAGGTAGTAGTGTATCGGGGGGTTCCTTATTTGAATTTCTCTTTGCGAGACATCCCATGCATGAAACTTATCGCAACTTTGGAAATGGGGAGATGTTTGGTCATTAGGACATGGGTTTGGTACATTGGTTATTATACATATGTCTTTATAACTGTGAGTTGAAAGCTATATTATGATTTAAGGCTAGTGGAGTCGGGTAATATTATGTAGAGGAGCATAAGTACAGGGTGTATGAGTGACCTGGGTAATGAATTTAATCTCAATATCATTCGAGATTATAAGGGGAGAGGTGTGTAGCGATCTTAGGGACACGTGAGTAAGGAAGTATTTGAGTCTTGGAGTACTAGAATTATCTTAATTTTGAGGACGAAATTCCTTTGTAAAGGGGGAAGTATGTAACAACTCGTAATTTTGGAGGATATAGAATTTAATAAATTTGGTGAGATAGGATTTAATTAATCTAGATTTTTTAATTAATTCGGTGATATGGGATTTAATTAATATGGAAAATTTAATTAAATTAGTGAATTGAGATTTAATTAATTCTAGTTATTTTTAAAATTCACATGTGTCGTACTTTGAGGGGGAGATTGGAGAATTTTAGTAAGTGGCTCGGATGGCAATTCGAAGTGCACGATTGACTCTGAATAGGTAGAGATTGTTAAAAAAGAGTACACTGGGTAGTAATTGGGTCTCGAAGAATTTTTAGGCATGACCATGCTCACACGGGGGTGTTTAGATGATTTTAAGTTGTCCCATAAGCTTAATTTCGAGATTAGAAATATAAAACCTACATTAGGGAGTTTATGGCAGATACAACTCCAATAGAAAACCAGAGGAGAAAAGAGGGAGAAATTGGGAGAGCTTTTGGGAGCCAAACCAAGAGAAGAGGGGTGTGTTCTTCGTCAAATCTTCATCTATATCAAAGGAAATCAGACCTACCAATTTATTCACACATGTAGTTAAACTTGATCTCAACTATAATGCGGTATTGCGATTCATATCATGGTGGGTGTAAACCAAATTCGTTTTGGGGTGGGTCATTACATGAAAAAAGGGGTTTCGGATGATAGAACTTTGTTGTGTAGGTTAAAGGCTAAATTAATGATGAAATGGAGCTTTATGATGTAGGAATCTGAATCTTGTGGAAAGTCTAGTAATTGTTGTTGATAAATTATGGATTTTAGATTTGAATTAGAGAAAAAAATATAATGAGGAAACATATAAACCCATCTCGGAAATTGATATTTGTTGATGTTAATCAATGAGGTTTAAGGGATTTATTCATGCTTAGAACCAGTTTACAATAGGAATTGTTATTGGGAATGTTTGAATAAGGTTTTGGGTTAAAAAAGAAGGGCTCAGTGGAGCGTTAATGGTACCAGATCTCGAGGAAGAGGAGGGAGGGGATGGAACAGGGATCGCTCAAACAACGCAAACGTCATTCAAGCGACACTAGAATTCGTTCGGGAGACTGAAGGCCTCGTTTGAGCAACGTTTGGGGATTATTTTTCTCCAGTTATTTTTAGGGTTGACCAGTTCGTCCTTAGACTTTTTTTTGGGGGGGGAAATTCTTAATTCAGATAGTGTACATAAGATTTAAAAAGGAGTGGGGTGAAGGGAAAAGCCTTGATTCAGTTTAAATATTTAGGTTCTTGACAAATGAGGTTTTCAGACGTATTTTATTTAGATAGAGAGCCAATCTAAATAATGGAATTCGGGTGAAATAAATTTAAACGTGTTATACTTTGGAGCAAGTTAGGGAGTTCGGGCATTTTGGTTGAGTGACGCCATATAGATAAAATTTACTTGAGGCGTTATTTACTAAATTTAGAGTCAGGGTTGTGACCGGGATATTTTTAGGCTAAGTTCTACGGGAGTGAGGCATAGGGCAGCCGGTTTATTTTATTATATAGATATATAATAAATGATCAAATAGTGAATTTAATGAGAGGTGTTAACCTTAATAGTGGGATTTCATATAATCAATTCTAAAGGGTGAAAATTCGGACCGAATGAGTGAGTCGGGGTACTGTAGTTGGGTAACACTACTAAAATAACAAAATAGCTGATGTGTAATTACTTAAATTGCAAGTCGGGATATAGAGTTGGGTATTTTGGGCTACTGCTACGAGTGTTAGGCACGGATTAGCCGGTTCACTTAGCTTATATATATATATATATATATATATATATATGCAGTGATTGTGTAGTATATATATATATATATATGTGTGATTTATAAATATTGGTGTCAATAATTTTTATAGGTTACATACCCCTCTAGTGCTATCACCAGAGGTTGCACGATATGAGTGAATCCCCTAGCTAGAGAATGCAGAACGAATATAATCCCCAAGTCATAGCGTCTATTATTTTATATTGTGATTCTTTTCGGGGTCAGATGCTTTGGGTATGATTCTGTCTCACAAATGGGAAACTATGACCGCCTCCTCTACACTTATTTTTATTTTTTATAATTCGGTGAGTTAACAGTCTCGAGGTTTTCAGGGTGGATTGAGTTCTTACCGGTTTTCAGGGTGGATTGAGTTCTTACCTTTTTAGAATTATCTAGTCATATTATATACATACTAGTATACTACAACATTCACACACATGTCAAGTATAATAACCATCCATTTCAGAGTAAGAACTCACCGGTTTATTTCAGAAAAAACATTCGGTGAGTTCTTACTCTGAAATGGATGGTTATTATACTTGACATGTGTGTGAATGTTGTAGTATACTAGTATGTATATAATATGACTAGATAATTCTATACGGGATTAATATATTAGTGTGAATATATTTCTTGTATAACTAATGTGAAAGTTATATGATTTTTATAAAAGGGTTCCTTATATAACTAGTGTGAACGTTATATGATTTAATATTGTTGAACCGATTAATAAGTTAATGAGAAGACAACTTAATAATCAAAGTAAGAATACTCGAGTCAGAGTAGTACGGTAGAAAGAAGTGTGACACAGATAGTTAGGCGGGGTAGCTTAATTAGGAATTCTAGAAGGCAAAAGTTAGGTGTGCACATTACATGAGAAGTGAGCTATACCTCAAGAGAGTGCGACACTAGCTTAAATATAAAGAGTGTTCATGCATATTTAATTATTGCAATTTAAATTCTTCCGAAATATTTTCAAAATGTCTTACTTGGGCTCTGGCCCGTGTCAAAATACTTTCCAAAAAGTTTTAGGTGTCCAGCCACAGGGACGCCCAACTTAAGGGTTATATCTAGGGATGCTCCGCTGTAGCTCATGTGAAAGTTACAGGATTTTGCTATAGACAGTTCTTTCATTTATTTCTAGTGTAGGGACTTTACTTCAATACTCATTTGGGCATGTCGCCCTCAGATTTTGATTTCGGCTTTTAGTAGTGTAGAGGAGGCTTGAAGGTAATCCTGAGATTAGAGATAATCCCTCCATTAACAACATTGTTTGGGATTAATGCAGCGAGGCATCTCAGTGTGCCAGCTCAGTGTGGTAACTCAGCGAGACAGCTCAGTGTGGCAGGTCAAGCATGGCAGCTCAAACGCGGCAGCTCATACCTTAGATTTTGTATTACTTAGTCACATTGTATCGTTGTTTATATTGACTATGGGCTATAAAGATTGTAATGATGTAACGAGTATAATGACTTTTAGTGTGAGGTCGAACGGTACTCGCGAGAGACCATGATTGGCAGGGCCTGAGAGAGATTTCATGCTCTATCGAACGACCTCGCCGTGGGAACTTTAGAGGGATTTGGCTTGGAGGATTGAGAAGTGAGTCACCAGTGGGATTTGTCATGACCATCTTTGATATACCTGGTAAAACACCAAAAGACCCTGACCAGGGAACCCCGGGCGGAGCAGCCTTGAGTTCCATCGGGCGTTGAGTTGTGGACCAAACAACCGTCCACTTAATGTCACATCTACTACAGGTGATGTCACTAGCCGGCTAGACAATGTAAAATATGAAATTGAGTAAACCACCGTGGTATTTGGGGCTGTCAGACAGTTGGTGAGCCACCTCTGTGACGACAGCCACCTGACACACAGTGGTTAGGGAAAAGGCATGTCTTGGCATTTAATGTTTATGATGTGGAGCTAACTAGGGCATCAGGCTTTTAATGTTTGTGACATAAAGTATGTGGTGGGATGTCTTTCACAGTTATTTATGGACGAGTTACCTCGGGAGTGGTGTGGGGGCTATTTAAGGTCGCCAACCACCTTTGGGGAGAACATATTATTTTTTAGAGTTCAGAAGTCATTACTAGAGAGAATATATATCATAGAGAGATTTATTATGAAGCAGAGAGTTTACTCACCCACCATTGTCATTTATTACGAAGCTTTAATACTTGACAGAGATCATTGAGGGTGGTTGGGGTGCTTGGCTGCCTACCAAGGTGTATCTAGGGTGCTTATTTTCTCTATACCTCTAAACGAGTCGCTTCTGAGTTCATTATTATCTTATGAGTTATACATGAGAGATTTGTGAGTTCAAACTGAGTTTATCTTCACTAAATTGTGTTTGCGTGTTCTGTAGTTAATCAATATGTTGTTTGTTAACTTATCATTACTATACTCAAAAGGGGTTGTGCCTCCATCTAATCTAAACTACCCTTTTACATTTGGCAACTCTGTTGGAGAGGCATTCTTCTAAACAAGGAGCATGGCGAAGGATAATGTTAATCGAAGACTTAACTTTGATGGCATTAAACACAATGAAGAACATGCGGCGAGAGATCTAGAGGCTCAAGGGACGGAGCCCCTCGAATAGAGGTACCTCCAGTCCAAATGGTGATAGGTGTCCCGGGGGTGACACAGGCTTCTACGAGCGTTGGTTTGGGATTGGCCCAAGTGGCACTCCTCATGAATAAATTTTACGAGTTTTTACAAACTCTCGTAGCTTTAACGGTGTTGGGGGGATTTGAGGCCAACTCCTTCGTGACACCAGGGGCAACCCAATGGCCCCACCAAGTGCACTTCTAATAGGAACAGTTCCAGCAAGTATACCCCATGTTGTAAATCCAACGGTGGGAACTCTGGGAGTATCAACCGTTCCAACTATGAATATTTTTTCAGCTACAACAGGCACTCCGCCTATGGTCCCTCTAGAACTTGCTTCAACGACATCAGTTATGGAAGATATGAGTAAAGAGATGCATAAAGAGATGTTGAAATTCATACAAGCTTCCTTGCAATCTGCTGCCAAGGTAGCTTGGGTTTATGATAAATTTCGGGTTACCACCCTTTCCTGTATATTATATTCCTTCTATCTTCGAAAAATATACAGGAAAGGGTGGGAACCCGAAAGAGCACATTAAACGCTTTGTGGAACATTTGGGGGCGCACTGTAATAACAAGAAGGTCAGGTTGATGGGATTTTCTAAATCCTTAATCGATAAGGCCTATACCTGGTATTCTCCTTAGCTCCTAAGAGTGTTCGCATGTGGTAAGAGACGCACGTTTTGTTCGTCCATAAATTCTTTCTGGCGGACGATGATTTCTATGCAGTGATGAATGCCAAGAAGGTAGCCATTCATAAGAAGGAATATCAACTGCCGATATGGGGTCCCGCATGAGCTATTATTAGACAACGGGATACATTTTGAGGTAGAAGTTACAGAAGTGATCGACGAATATGGGATTTAGAGACAAAAATCCTCCCCCTATCGACCTCAAACCAACGGAACAGTCGAAGCCGCCAATAAGAACCTCAAAGTCATCAATAGAAAGATGATCGAAAGTTATCAAGACCGGATCCCTTATACCCTCTGGGTTTATCGAACTTCAGTTAGAACCTTTATTAGGTCCACCCCTTACTCTCTAGTTTACGACATGGAAGCAGTCCTACCCGTGGAGGTAGAAATTCTTTCACTAGGCGTTATGTTGGAAAGTAAAGTCGGCGATGAAGACTGGCATCAGAGCCATCTTGACGAGATGTCACTCTGGGAAGAGAGGAGATTGTAAGTTCTATACCATATACAAGGGTACCATCACCGAATAGCGCGATCATTTAATAAGAGAGTCAAGGACCATGATGTCCAAGAAGTGAACCTAGACCTTAAAAAAATAATAGAACCCATTTACGACCTTAAAGGGAAATTCAATCCCAATTGAGGTGTCCCCTACATCGTGAAGAAAATCCTATCAGGTGTCGCCGCTATGCTCTCTGACCTTGACGGATAAGAGGTGGACCATCCAGTCAATCTAGACCGTCTCAAGAAGCTCTACCCCTAGTCCAAAATCTTGGCGCACTGCGATTTTCCTCATATCCCTTCTAAAAATAATCGCTCTTCATTTCCCCTACACAGAACTTCGCGGGCCTGATCCTCTACAAAAACATTTTTGCTTTCAAAAACCAAACTTGTAGGTACATAGGCAGCTCATATGCCTCACATGAGGATGGCCCCCTTCTTTTTTCACAAAATGCTATTCCTTTCTTAGCTCCGAGAATGACAGTTCATTTTAACATATACCTGAACAAAAGGATTATGTATGCCTTAGCGATTAGTAAAATTCAAATTCAAAACTCATCAAGTGGAACAACTAGATGATCAAAAACTTTTTTATTCCATTATTTGAAAATTTTGGTACAATTACATCGGCGTAGGGAGTCAAATGACTTCCCTTACTCACCTACTCCTACTTTCCTAAAAATAAGACACACCTTAAAAATAACCCTTCTAAAATTATTCCCACACAACACAACTAAAAGAATCGGATACACTACCAAACCCCATGTCAAAAGCTTCATAAATAAACTTCTCAGGGAACCCTACTCGCAGTTATCAGAGGATCCAACCCCATCATCATTATCCATATCTTGGGGCCCCTAAACTTCCCCTGCCTGAATGGAATGCCACTATCGCTCCATAACAAGATAAGCTCAGACCAGCTTGGGGAAAGCCATGATGCCTCACTTTATATTCTCAAAAGTGACGTACCACCGTTGATCGGACTCTACTGCCAGCATCTTGGCAACTAGCCTCCTACATAACCACTTCACGTAGACCCCTGAGACGTTCCAGACCCGCCCAGCAGACTGTGAAGGACAAGATGATGGTCGACGATTCTCCCAAAAATAGCAAAGTTGCATGCGCATGCGCTCTAATAGGTCCTCCATTGGGAATAAATCCAATGTCCACGGTGGCACAATCTGTTCCCAACCAAATTAGCACAAAAGACGCTAGGAAAAGTATAAAGAGGTTTGCCTGAGGCCAACCAACCGAACATACTCGTACTCCCCCGGTTCCATAATGGGCAATAGTCCCCCACCAAGGTACTAACCAGCACAAGCCTCAAGCCTCGTGCTCCACAAACCAGTTCTCCCAGCTTTCAATATCCAGACCTACGCTTATAAAGTGGCATGAAAAGAAGTTTGGTAAGGCTGGCAAGGGATACTCAGGTGGGTCTTCCATACGGAATCTCTCTAACAGCCACATGAATAGCATTACAAGGCTACTCCTTAGAAAATCATAACGGCCTTCCCACCAGGACTCCAGACCATTCAGAGTCTCCTCCAGTATTACCGTTATAGGATTGCGATGGTATGACATCCAAGAAACAATGGCTGCGAGTTGAGAGTCCACCAGTAGCTCCCTAGTCGCCAATAGCAGTTTCGAAACCAGGCCTAGGATAACGGCTCTAGCGTAGCCAGCATGGCCAACATCTTACATATGCATAGAATGTAGCATAGTAGGAAGAGAGATCATTCCCTACACTAACAGTGGTCTAGCCTTCGAAGGAGAACTATGGAGAAATCCCGCTAATAGCTCCCTAAGAAATTGAGAAAATTTAAGAATAATCATCGCAACGCTAGGATTCATCCCCAGTGTGGCAGAAAATTCCTCATTGATCGGACAGACCTCATCCAACCCGAAATAGAACACATGGTCTTTAGGGTACCAGAATTCCACGGCTGCCATTAGTAGGCTCCACTCTATGGGTCGATTGTGCCATAAAGAGGCTCGACGCATATGGAAAGCATCGTAGTTGACATTGTACGAATACATTGCCTTCAAAGTCTTGAGGTAGTTAGCAAATTCAATGCTACCATGGTGATCCATATCGCGAATGAAGAGATAGTGAGCAAAAGAATGGAAAGAATAAGGGATGTGGACACGTGAGGAAATTCTCCACTCATACCCCCTATTTATACTTATAAATCTCAAACAAAGACAAATAATCCTATAGAAATCAGAGGGAAACCTACCCTACCAAGTAATAACCCATTGAAGAAAGTGTAATCAAGGCCTTATATTGATTGTACTAGACCGACATGCCGATAAAAATAAATTTTTATTCTAAAAATTTCCTTATCCTTGTGCATTATTTCATCTTATTTTAAATAAACTCTCTCAAAATCATTTCTTTTTACGGTCTCAGCATCAAAGTAAAAAGTGCATGCGCATTAAGTCACTGAGGCAATAAAATTAACAAAAACTTCATTACATGGATATATATTGCTGTGTTATATCAGTTTTTGCAAGAAATAAGAAATAATAATAAGACTTAACCCGCTCCCACATCTTTTCCCTTTCTCTCTTTCTATCTACTCTCTCTCTCTAGGAACCTCCTTCCCTACGGCGCGCTCTCTTTTCCCCGCGACAAGATGATGAACCTCCACTATTGAGCCAGATCCTTCCTCGGAAGAAGCAGACACCGAAATTGCATCCCGAATATGAGCAGTCACCGAAGATATCAAGTCCTGAACATCCCTCGACACCCGAATGTGTTGTGAGAAAAATAGAAAGGAACGAACCAGTCAATCAAAAACCAGGATAGAAATTAGAGAATCAAAAGGAAAAAAGATGAAAAGTATACCGCAGGATGAAGCCCAGCTCCTCTGGATCCATCGAATTAGTACGTTGTTGAATGCACACAGACCCTCCATCATCCCTTTTAATATTATAAGTAGGAGAGTGCATCCTTACAAAAGAAACTTCCGAGGATGTCGCTGCAGTGGATGTCGATGGACCACTTGCACTATGGGAAGGTCCCACCGATTGAATCGAAGCTGCCTAGGAGAGGTATCCCATTATATATGCTGGGTAGCATTATCCAACTCGACATAAAGTCCAAATAATCATACGGCACCATTGTGTCGGTATAGGATGAGTAAGGTTCTCCTATAATTATCATTATTCTCTCATCGTCTACCATCTCTCGCACCCGCCTCATGTACATCGGGGGATGCATCGGTGGAACCACCACTTCCTCCTTCACAACCTTTCGAACAACTTTTTCCACGACATACCAAAAGTAACCAAGCTCATGCGCCAACAAATGTCGCATATGCGCATTCGCCCCGATCGCCCCCGTATCCTGGATAGCCGTCCCCCAAGGGTAGAAGATCACCTATAAAATTACCCAGAAGATAAGGATTAATATCAGAAAGGATAATCATGAAGAAAAGGTCAAAAGAAAAATATAAAGGACTTACCCGCTCGCTCGTCATTTCATTCAAGACCTGGCACATAACTGCCAAAGAAATAGGCTTTTATGATTGTGAAATGGACTTTCACCCCCTGTACGTCCGGCAGAAGTCCCCAACAGACTCATCCTCTAAAGCAATTAGTTGGGTGTTAAACCCAATCACCTCATAAAACCGTGTATGAAAAGGAAAAATGTCGGCAATCATAAATCAATAAGTAAGGAAAATGCGAATGCATAAAGGAAAGTGAGTAAATTAAAGGATACCTTAAGAAGATACGTGGATCTATTAAAATTCTGCCAGCAGCACCAGCTAAATGCATCCAGAGAAGAATAAAGGATCGCCAAGGTCAGTCTCCACCATTCATAGAGAGGGATGTTCAAAAACATCCTCAAGTAGAGTAAGAATCACAAATGAACGATGTCGCCGCTCGACTCCACCAGAAAAGCTTTCAACACTAGCAAAATAAATAATCGGGTCGTATGTTGCACCTACAACCCATCCTCCTCATCAACCACCCAATGCAACCCATCAAAGAAGACAAGAAGATATCCCTAGAAACTATCCTCTCCACATCATCCAACATCGTCGTCACCGCCATTGGCGTCACCCTCAAATACCTATCAACCTCAACCTGCATCCCGTCACACTCCAGCCCCATTAGCTGCCGCACATCTATGCGAGTCACCGTTATTTCCCCCAAACCAAAATGAACAGTGTGGGTAGTGTCCCACACTCTCTCCCCTAAGGCGCACAGAACGGTCGTAGAGCGAGGCGTCTCATCCAGCGTAGACGCCAACCTCCCAAACCCAACAGAGGAAACCACCCATTACACTACAGGCAGCAAATGATCCCAAACATCCCTAAGACCCATCATCCTCGAGCGCGCACAATAGACATAGAAATATCAGTCTGTCAAAGCATAAAAGAAACCCTTTGTCAAAATTCAAGAAATCAAGGAAAAAACAACAGAAAGGCAGAAAAGAAAACCAAAAGCCATTAGCACTTACATAACCGTCCGGGTTCACCACCCTCTAAGAACGATGATGCGTCGGTTCATGGAAAAGGATCCGTTCATCCCCCAGAGGCTCAAAAGAATCAAAGTTAGTCTCACCGCCCAAAGAAAGGAGCACCTTATCCCTCCATTCCAGATTTGCCTAATCATCAACATTAAGCCACACCATGTGTGTCACATTTCTTACAAAGTTGACCATATTTTTATTTTGGAATGTCAGAATGGTTTGCAAAAGACAAATGCAGAAGAAAATGTGAAGGAAAACTATGAAAAATAAGGGGAACCCGCCCCTTATAGAAGGCTAAGGGGCATGCCGATCATCACTGGCCTTCCATCTTCTTGAGGTAGCCCAAAAGACCATGCCACTACCATTTGGAACCCCTCAAACCATGTCGGTGGGAACCCCCTCTGAAATTTCGTACAAAAACTCCAAAAAAATGCCAGAAAATCCAGAAAAATTCTTAAAATTTTCGAATGAGTTTTAGAACCTTTTTCACCAAGAAAAATAATTTTTCCACGCCCATTTCCCCAGTGAAACTCTCACCTACCAAAAGGAATGCCCAAAATCGATTGATGTCTTCAATCGAAACTTCCCCAGCTAAGAAAAACCACCTCCCCAGCGGAATCTAAACCAGATACCAAACCACACGACAAATATCCCCTGTGGAACTTCCCCAAGTTAATCCCTAATTGAGCCCTTAGAATCGTTTTTGACCCACAATATTGGTCATCCTCTTTTAGGTCAGAATTGATCTTGGCCCCCGATACTCACCTCTTTTGGGTCATAATTGACCTCGTCCCTCACTCGTCACCTCTTTCAGGTTAGAATTGACCTCAGCCCTCGATCATTATCTTTTTCAGGTTAAAATTGACCTTGACCCTTGTTTGTCACCTCTTTTAGGTCAAAATTGACCTCGACCCTCAGTCGTCACCTCTTTTAGTTCAGAATTGACCTCAACCCTCATTCGTCACCTCTCTTAGGTGATAATTGACCTCGACCCCCGGTCATCACCTCTTTTAGGTCATAATTAACCTCAGTCCTCGATCGTCACCTCTTTTAGGTCAGAATTGACCTCGACCCTCGGCCATCACCTCTTTTAGATCAGAATTGACCTCGACCCCCAGTCATCACCTCTTTTAAGTCAGAATTGACCTTGGCCCCCGATCATCACCGCTTTTAGGTCAAAATTTATCTTCACCCCCAATCGTCACCTTTTTAGATCAGAATTGACCTTGGCCCCTGGTCATCACCTCTTTTAGGTCAGAATTGACCTCATCCCCTGATCGTCACCTCTTTTAGGTCAAAATTGACCTTGGCCCTCGGTCGTCACCTATTTTAGATTTGAATTAACCTCATCCCCTGGTCCTCACCTCTTTTAGGCTACAATTGGCCTCAGTCCTCGAACGTCACCTCTTTTAGGCCAAAATTGACCTCGACCCTCGGTCGTCACCTTTTTTAAGTCAGAATTGACCGTCATCACATGTTCTAGGTCATAATTGACCTTGACCCTTATAAATGGTCGCCCTACCTTAGGTCTTAGGAATCGACCTCGAGTTATTTATCCCCATCATTACCTTAGGTCCGTGTAATTGACCTCTTTCCAAAATATCTTGTGATGTCTATTTGATGACTATCACTTATTCCACACTCACCCATCGAGGGTCTATGTATACACTACATTCTAAGACCCCCAAAGTCTCTCCTTAGGTCCCTAGCATCTCCCCCAATTCACCACAAACCCAAGTTCATACTTCGAGTACCGATCTAGAGGCCATCGGGTACTTTTGAGCCCCGTTTGACCCCAATTAACTTTATCTTCAGAGTGAAATCTCTCTAAAACTTTTAAGGGCACGGGAACCCCTTTCCAACGGTCCATATTATGCGCAAAATGGCATAACCGATTGGATGAACGATCTGTTTTCCCTAAAATTTAATTCGGAGGCCACCTGGCGCTCCTGGACTCAGTTTAACCAAAGTCAACCCTTCAGCTTGATCGAGACTGAATGAATCTTTGAAAGGAATCGAATCCCATTTCTAACGGTCTGCCCCATATGCGATTCTAACTTATGATATGGACGAATGACTCGTTTTACTCCGACAGGTCACAGGGCGCTTTCGAGCCCTAGTTGACCAAGGTTAACTATCTAAATCGAGCAAAACTCTTTGGAATGATAAAGTAAATCTCCTAACCTTTCCAATAGTCTACCCCATATGCGATTCTAACTTACTATATAGACGAACGATCCGTTTGCGTTTGACGATCTCCCGTCCAAAGAACTAACATGCACTTTCGAGCCACATTTGAACCAAAGTCAACTCCAAATGACTTTTTAAGTCCTCTGAATTACCTGTCTAATGGTATGCCCCGTACGCAATTCAGATCAATGAATTACATTACATGACCATTTTTCATAGAAATCTGTACGAGACTGCCAATTGACAAGTCCCAGACCCTACCTATCGGCAGAGTGCCTAGGGTCACCTGTCGATAGGTAGAATTAGGGCTATCCCGAGCGGTAAACCCCTGGCCTTATAAAAGGAGGTCATGACCTAAGTCCAAAGCACACCTACATCTCAGATCCATCAGCATCACTAATCTCAGCAATATTCTCTCAATTAACAAAGTTTTCTTATGTAAATTTTATCCAAGTTCACATTCCCATCCCTTTCATACCTAATTTTGCAAGATCACATTCAATATTCATATCAAGCATCAAGGGAGTTCATCCAAAATCAAGGGAAAGCTCTCAGTTTTCAAAGAAGGTCCAAATTCTTCCCTTATCTCTTTAAATTTCTTATTTTTGCATTAATTCTATTAGATTCATAATCTAGTTCTTACATTAATTCATACATATTAATCTCTACATATCTAATAGTATATTGCATATACTTTATTTTCTACAAAAAAAAAATCAGCAAAAGGGGGTTTATACCCATAAATTCCGAACTAATTCAACTTTCACACTTTTCCAAAACTAAAACTCTTTTTTCCCACACACACTTTTATAATAAAATCTCGTTCGAATATATGGGGTAAAACCCCAACCTTACACCGCATGCAAACTACATGGACTTTGATGCCTTTATAGGCTACGTAGGCATTTCGGATTAAAACCCAAGACTCGAGTCCTACATTTGATTTTCTAATTTTCATAAAATCCCTATTCTTATAGTTCATCATATTCTTGCATTATCATATCTTCGTAATTCTTTGTTAGCACTCCATCCGACACAAAAAAAATGATAAGCGCATAAATCATATTTTCTATACATATATATTATCTTTGGGAACATTCCTCTGGATGATTTCACTCTATCTTTTCCATGATATGAGTGGAGTGATTCCTATATCCATTATTTATGTACACACACACATTTCATGAAGAAATAAAGGAAACAATAACACAAGCCCATGAGAGATCGAAAGGGCAAGATGGGCGCCTAACACCTTTCCATTCCATAACTTAGACCTCAAACCCTCCGATCTACTGGTTTTGTATGCATCAGTTTATCTTTGATGTCGTCCTCTCAAGGTGGCGACATGTCCCTTTGTCTGTTTTGAGAAAAATAGACTGGCAACTCTATCTCCTTACATTTATCCCACACTGACGATGGTCGAACCGCCCCCAAGGGGGACGCAAGTCC
Organism: Sambucus nigra; assembly: GCA_949130495.1. Lineage (NCBI taxonomy): Eukaryota > Viridiplantae > Streptophyta > Magnoliopsida > Dipsacales > Adoxaceae > Sambucus > Sambucus nigra. The sequence continues at coordinate 612,557,220 of OX422209.1, forward strand.
TCTCCTAGCCGCCCAAGCTCGGATCGGGATGACCACATATCCATTCAAATTTATGTTAGTAGTGTTCATGATCCAAAACTCTGACCCTTAGTGTGAATCAAGACTAAATATTTTACAGTTTTAAATTTCCATGCTAGGGGGTCGCGGTTTAGACCGTGACCAAAACTAACATCAAATTGTAAAAAATTACATTTTCCCGTGACCAAATATTATTATTAATAATTTTGTCACATTTTTTGTCACGATCTAAATTCGTGATAAAAAAAAATCATATGTATATTTTTCAAACCTGTTTACATTTTCAAAAATAAATATTTATCCATTACACCATCCATAAATAAATAAAATTATACAACGCTCTAATATACCGTGTATTTCAAACCTGTATTCTTCCGCAATTGACCTACCTCCAATATACCGTGTATTTTTAACGTAATCTTTGAAGGTTTACATCAATAACTCGAAAGGATACATCTAGTGATACCTAACGGGTCCACACAACAAAGCCTCATCACCTAAATGCACAAGCATGTGGACGTTGATGTCAAAAAATGGCGGAAGAAAATACTTATTCAAGACACAAATCGCCTTGGCTAAATTGTCTTTCGCAGCCTTAATCAGCATCTTATTTACCACTTTTCACACACTAAGGTGAAGCACAAACTAATCTGCATCATTTCCTTGCAGAGATCTTTTTGCTCAGAACATCAATTCCTAAACAACAGAGGGATTAATTGGATGATGACGTGCCAGTTATGAGACTTGCACTATTTTAGGTTATTTGTTTGGTAGCTTAGAACCCTGTATAAATTACTGGAATAACCATTAGGAGTCTTCAAGTTGAACAACATGTCTATAAGGATATTTTTCTTACTAGTAGTCAAAGTGAAAGCACTCGCGGGAATCAAATTTCTTCCAGTTGTAGGATCAGTTTTCAATCATAATTTATGTTCATCTCCTTTAGATCGCGATGCGCTCTATCTCCATCTTTCTAATAAGATCCACCCAGACATGTTCCTACCAGATGTTTCGCAAAAGTCTTCTCTATGTGCATCACCTCAATTACATACTTTACACGGTGCTCTTTCCAATACTGTAAGTTAAATAAGATTGAACATCTAGACCATGCCTTTATTTTACTAGTTTCTTAAAGATCCTCCCTAGATTTACACTTTTAGCCTAAAAATTGAGGATAATTTCCTACAAACTTATTCCCCAAAGTCGTAGCCTTTGCCTTCTCCTCGATTTGATAATCGAAAAGTCAAGCATGTTCTGCCTTACGCTCTTGACCAATAAGTAAAAAGTTTGACTTATCGTTCTTAAAAGGATGACTAATTGACAGAAATCTACGATGATCGGCATAATTCATCTTCCCACTATGATGTAGTTAAGTCGATTCAGTTTCCTCCCCACAACGGAATATCGATAATAACCATGAACATTGCAACTGAATAATGTCTCATAGGTAAGAAATTCATGGATCGCCCACATAAACATTGCTTTAAGTGTGAACTCTTCACCCTTGTGAACGTCAAATGTCCTCATGCCTTCATCCAAAAAAAAATTAAGTTCTTCGATTAACGGGGCTAAGAAAATATTATCATTTTTGAGAGCCTTTGGCCTGGGTATCAACAATGATAATAATGTGAACTCTTTTCTCATGCACAGTGTTGGAGGGAGAATTGAAGGTGCCATGGGAACTGCCCAATATCTTTGATTAGTTCTTAAATTACTGAAAAGGTTAAACCTATCGGTTGATAATTCAAGACGGGTGTTTTTGTAAAAAATTAAACTTGATCTAATTAATTAATCACAGATAAATATGAATAAAGAAATAAGACAAAGGATTTTTAAAGTGGTTCAACCTTATGCAAAATGGCCTATGTCCATTGTTTTGTATTGCTGGATGTTTTACCTTAATCTTGATGATGATCGCCAGTGATCAATTACCCCGTTATGGAGAGTGTTACATTGTATTTATAGCCCTTGGGCTCTCCGTATGAATAGACAATATACCGTTATTTAATAGACATATACATTTGTAGATAATAAGAATATTCATTGATTCTGTCTGTTCTTATTGCTTGATCTTCCTGTCTATATGCTTTGTACATTGAGTAGTTCGGCGCGTTGAGTAGCTCGGGGTATTGAGTAGCTCAGCACTATAATTTATTTTGTGAATATATGTTTCTTCCACGTAAGATGACACGCGTCTTCATATAATTGGTCCACGTCAGCTGACAAATTTTTTTATCAACTGAAGCCCCCAATGTTTCACAGTTGAGGTTTAATATGAGATTGTGGAACATTATGCCCAAGAGTTTCTTGAACATGTTTTACCCAGTCTTGTTAGATTACAGATCTCGAATACTTAGGAAATTTTCCTTTTAGTCTTGTCATTTGAGCGCGAAATGGCAAACTTGTAAATATTTTGAATTTTCGACAGACGCTTGGATATTTGCGTCTTTTTCATCATTTAGTTGCCAAAAACGCAATAGTCTTTTCTAGTAATCATTTCTTTTCTCACTTCCCGATGAAGGGCATTTAAAAGAGATAACATCAAATCATCTTCTACTTTTTACTTCCAGACTTCTAAACTCTTTGTCTTTTCGCACAATCCTTGTACTGTCATTCTTTCTGTCATCCGCCCTAGCAGATTTCTCAATTTTTTGTAAGAACTTCTTCCTTCTTCTTTCTTTGCTTTAGCCACCATGGTTTATCTTGTCGAATCCTTGGATAAGTTTCGGGCTGATTTTGCGATTCCCTCTTGGGTTATTTTAGAGGAACTTCCTTGCCCTTATGATTTATTTTCTTTAGCTGAGGGACACTGGTTTCCCTCCATTTTTGTAGCGGAATATGTTTTTTCTTTCCCGCCTAATCCCCTGCATTTGGACTTTTACCAATATTTCGATATTGTTCCTGCAAGAGTAGTTCCAAATACATGGGGGGTAGTTAATAGCATACATAGGTTAAACAAAATACATGGAACTCACTTAGGAATTCCTTAAATTATGTATGGGTTACTAGTGTCAATACTTTTTATTTAAAAACTATGTTTTCAAATAGAGCTTTAGTGGCCCATCTCCTCTATGCTAATAGGGACTATTTTGATCATGGGGTTGTGATGAAAAACTGGCAACACCCCCCATTAAACGGAAAAGATATGTATCAAGGTACCAGATGTCCACTTTATGGCAATGGGATAGGTTGTTTTTAGTTTTTTCAATTTAGCCTTGTTTATGTTTGATGAAATGCGTCACTGACATGTATTTTTTGTTTATTGTAGTTGACAGTAAAAGGAAACCTCCAAAAGAGAGTGACATAAATATAATAATGTTTACACTTATCAGGGGTTTGCATCAGTCAATTAATAGGGAGCATGTGACATGTACTTCTTATTTGCTGAGATAGAAGAACACCACTTCATCTTTTATTTCTCATACTGTTGCCCCTCCTGTGGTAATTGATCTTGATCAAGTATCATCATCTCGAGCAAGCATGGAAGAATCTTCTTCTGATTTTGGTACCTCTATTATTGATCTGATGACGAAGAAGAGGAGGGTACTTGAGTTCTTTGCCAAATCTGCTCCTGGTAATGAAGGGGAAAAGAAGAAAAAGGATGACGTTCCAGCTGACGGAACTAAGAAGAAGTATGTTGTTACTCCTGCTAAAGATATCAGTTAGAAGCCCCATGTTACCCCTAAAGAGCCAGCACCTTTGATTGAAGAAGAGGTATCACCTGTGATTGAAGGTGCTCCTTTAAGGAGGTTGAGGAGGGGTCTTACTGAGAGACCTGTGGATACTGTTGCCCAACCTATTGGAGTTAGGATTTCTTCCCTGAGGGCTAGTTCTCCAGCTGTCCATACCCCTGGCTTGGCCAAGAAATTAATCAAGTCAGGGACTCTCCATGACTGCCGAGCTGCTGAAACTTTAACTTATTGGGATAAGGTTGTCGATGTGGAGGCTCAACTTCTTGCCTCAGTAAGTGATCATTATATTTATCTTTCTAATTCTTCATTATCGTGTTCATACTCTGATTCGTGGCTTTCTTACTCTTATAGTTTTGGGTGTACTTCAATAATATCTGGGAGAAGGATAAGGCCATCAAAGCTTCAACCTCATCTAGTGGAGTAGAATAAGCTCATACCGGGTTATCCAAATCTTTGGGAGAGTCCAGGAAGAAATACGAGGAGGACAAAGATGCTTGGGAGAGCAAAATTAAATCTGCTGAGACAACTCAATAACAAGCTGTTGAAGCAGCTAAAGATGCTGACACAACTCGACAGGAGGCGATTACAGCTCGGCAGACAGCTGATACAACTCTATAACAAGCTATAAATGCTTCCAAAGAGGTGGAGGAGAAATTAAAAGTCGCCATTTCTAGCAAAGCGAAAGATGATGGCAAGCTTGAAGAGGCTGAACGACGTAAGAAAGACCTTAAGGAGCAGGTGAAGTCTGCTGAGGAGCTTTTAAGGGGAAAAACTTCCTCGGGGTGGGTGAAGAGAAAAGATGATATAAAGAAGACCTTTAGCTCTGGCTGGGACAAAGGATGGAATAAATATTTAGCTGTTTTTACTTCCTAGATGGAGTATGCAAGTTTAAAATACTTCAGAGATGGATAGGTTAAAGTGTTCAAGGAGTTGAGTGTTGCTGATGATTCTGAACTATTTTAAAAACACACTCATGGCTCTCCTCCTACTATTAAAGAAGAAGAAAAAAATGAAGCTGCATCTGATGAATCTTATATGGTAATTATACGACAAACACCTGCTACTACCCTTCCTTAATCCTCCGAGCAAGTTCAGCAAGCTACAACTTCTATCGAGCAATGCAAACTGCCCTCCGTGTAACCAACTCCGTCATCCAAACTAGCTAAAGATATTGTAGGAAATAAGGATAAGGTGTAAAGTTGTTCGGCTCTTTAACTATGTTGTTTTTCCCTTTTTGTTGTAACTTTGGTTGTACTTTCTCGTCTTGTGATCAATAAAATGGACTTTGTTATTTATGCTGAGTTATCTCCTTTACTTGCTCGATCCGTATTGTTGTTGATCCAGTTTTACTTTTCCTTGCTAGTTTATTTCCAGGATGGAACTCTTATCAGCTCATGATACAGAACTGATGAATAAGTGTAATAATTACTTCAAAGCTAGTCATACAGACTTCACTGAAGCTCAAATAATTGATATCGTTGGATATTATGCTTCTGAGAGGGCAATTGATGCCTAGCAATAGTTAAAGTGTTTGTTTGATCGAGTTATGGCCAATAATATGGCTTACTATGAAATAATTGAAGACCTTCAAGGAAAAATCGAGGAACTTTAACTTCAACACAAGAAAACCACTGCCCTTGTGCGTGAAGGTTATGGGAAGAAGTACCATAGTTGAGTGATGATCGGGGATATGAAAAGTTCATTTCAGCCCATAAAAAGAGAGAGAGAGTTCTTAAACTTGAAGTTGAGGAGCACAGAAACATTTTTAAACTGTTGGAGGAGGAAAATATTGCCCTGCAAGAAGGACTGAGGTAACTAAAATCTTCTTCTTCTTCGAGAGCTCTGGTTTCAGTCAATGATGAAGGATTTTCATTTTTGGAAATTAAAAATGCTGCAATGAGAGAAGAATTGGATGCTTTGAAACAAGCCAGACCTACGTCTTCCTTGAGAAGTAGAGTAAGAGCTAGTCGAAGAAGTATTGAGGAGACTAGGGATCAGTAAGCCTTAGCAAATCGGGTTGTTCAGATGAAAGAAAAAAATCAAGCCTTAGCTGAAATGTCCAAGAAAATTCAAAGTCTTATCAAGCAACTCTCCAACCGAAGCTCTGCACTGGAAAGTAAAGAAAATTTGGTGAAGACACTTCATCAGTAGCTTGAGAGATTGACTTATCAATTTCATAAGCAGCCTAAAGAGTTTTGGATGGGGGATACAATGAAGCTCTATGCCATCTTGAAGCTCGATTCAAATAATCAAATAACGAGGGATACAAACAGGGATAACGGCTTGACTGTGATGAAGCTTGAGGAAGGAAACTCTTTATGGGATTGGTATGAGCCTGGAGTGCTTGATCTGCCTAATACTCCTTTTAAATTCGATGTCAGCTGAATTCCAGCCCGTACCATTCCTCAGTGTTCGATCTCCAGTTATTTTGGTGATTACCAGCTTCATGAAGAATTTGAGATATCTCGACCTCAACATCTGCTTGATTGACTGAGTTTGAGCAACGTTAGAATGCTAAGAGATATGAATTTTATCAATTCGTCTTATGCTTTAGATGATCCTCCTGCTGGAACGGATCTTGTACCTAAATCAAAAGGAAAAAGCCAATAGAATAGGAAATTTGTATTCAATGAAGAAAAAATCATCGTTGTGTAATTTTCTTTCCTTGGACATAATTGTATTTAATGAAGAAAAGTTCATCTTTGTGTAAATATCTTTCCTTGGACATAATTTGTAATATGTTTTTTCATGTCATCTTATCTTTTGATTAATGTATATAAAGGGACAATTTGTCCTGTTTTGTTTTAATTACCTAGACAATGGAACTTTTCCCCATTTGCTGCCTAGTTGTAGTGACTTGTCACCCATACGTGCCTAAGAAATAAAATGATTTTTATCCCATGGTCCTGCTTAGTTGTAGCAATCTTATCTAGATTACCTTGGTGCCTAGGCAGTGGATGCCCCGTGAGGTCACCCATTTTTTTGCCTAGTTTTGGATGCCCCTTGAGGTCACCCATAATTAAACAGGCCATGCCTTGTATGATTGTTATTCCAACATTGTTGGTTTAATTTATTGATGCCGACCAACCTTAGTTGGTGGTTGCTAATATGCCGACCAACCATAGTTGGTGGTTGTTGATATGTTGACCAACCTTAGTTGGTGGTTGCTGATATGTCGACCAATCATAGTTAGCGGTTCTTGATATACCGACCAACCATAGTTGGTGGTTGCTAATATGCCAACCAATCATAGTTGGTGGTGTAGTGTGTAGCACAGGTACTCCGAAAAAAAATTGAACAAAAAGGAATATGGGGAAAATATCATTTTTATTCATATTGAAAGAAATGTGATACATGTGAATCTGTATTACTGATAATATTTGCGCAGGTGCTCCGCATTCCATGCATTCTTGAATTTTTCTCCCTCTAAGGTTTGTATTCTGTAGGTCCCAGGTCGAACAACCGCTATAACACGATAAGGTCCATGCTAGTTGGCCTCCAGCTTATTGTGCTTCTGAATCACTTTCTTGAGCACATAGTCTCCCTCCTTAAGATCACATTTCTTGACTCTTTTATTGTAGAACATGGCAGTTCTTTAATGGTAAGCTGCTTTCCTGATTGTCGCATCTTCTCTCACTTCCTCGAGCTTGTCCAAGTCTAAATGTTTCATCAAATCGCTTACGAGAGAGTTAAAATTGAGCACCCTATGCGTGGGTAGGCCCAGTTCAGCTTGTATGACTGCTTCACTTCCAAAGGCTAGCATGTAAAGAGATTCCCCCTGTTGCTGTTCGGGAAGTTGTTCAGTAAGCCCATAATACAGGATGTAGCTCGTTAATCCAATTCCCTTTCACATTATCCAACCGTTTCTTCAACCCGTTAAGCATAGTCCTATTTGTCACCTCAGTTTGCCCATTGCTCTGGGGATGGTCTAGTGCAAAATGTTTTTTTGGACGTCGGACTGGTGACAATATGCAGCGAACTCCTTATTATCAAATTGGGTACCATGGTCAGTGATCAAAGCATGCGGTAAACCATATCTGTAAATAATTTTCATCCAAATAAACTGGTAGACCCTTTCATGGGCCATGTCAATAAGAGGTTCAGCTTCCACCCATTTGGTGAAATAATCAATAGCGGCCACTAAGTACTTGAATCATCCTCTGGTAGTTGGCAGAGGCCCAACTAAGTCTATGCCCCACATGGCAAATGGCCAAGGGGAAGTGATAAGTGTTAATAGTGCCTGAGGAGTTCTTCGTATGGTAGAAAACCATTAACATTTATTGCATTTCTTGACGTAAGATGTACAATCAGCGCGCATCGTTGGCCAATAATATCCCTGCATCGTCATCCTCTGCAGGAGAGTCTGGCCTGCTAAATGAGCACCACAAGACCCTTCGTGAATTTCTTCTATCAAGTCTAAAACTTTTGATGAAGGAACACATCTTTATAGACCTGTTATCATACCTCTTCTATACAAAACTCCATTATTTAATACATACTGAGAAACTTTAAACTTCAGCCTTTTGGTTGTAAGTTGGTCAGTTGGTAAACTTCCTTCTTCGATATACGACCTGATGGCGTCCATCCAGTAAGGTCCCATGTCTAAAGTGATGAATATCACCATTGAATCTTCATCAATGCTCCGATCTGCCAATATCTCGATAGGAATCGTTCTTCGTAGCTCGGTACGAGTAGCTGAGGCTAATCGAGCTAGTGCGTCAGCTTTCGCATTCTCTAATCTTCGTATTATGATCAATTGAACCGCTATAAAAGTGGACATAATCTCCATAGCTTTGGTGTGATACCTAGACATGAAGTCTCCCTTTGCCGCATACAACCCAAGAATCTGATTTAAGATTAACTGTGAATCACTAAACACCGTAACTTCCTCTGTATTTAGTGTTTTGGCTAATTTGAGGCCCACAATTATAGCTTCATATTCAGCTTCGTTGTTGGAAGCTTTGAATTGAAAGCGCAGAGCATATTCGATATCCAATCCATCTAGATTGTTAAGAATTATTCCGGCTCCGCTGCCTATGGCACACGAAGAGCCATCAATATATAGATTCCATATAGGTATACAATTATCAAACTCTTGGTCTGACAAAGTTCCCTGATGGAATATTTGCTACTTCCTTTTATCATCTCCCAACACTGGGCTGTTATCCAATGATTCTTGTTGCTCGATGTCTGCCCCTTTCGATAATTCTGCTGATGGAAGTTGATCGGGGATAGTCTTTGATGATCCCCCAACATCCATGGGTTGTTCTGCATGAGACCCTTGTTGGTCAGAGGTGTTTGGGTAAGTGAACTCCGCAATGAAATCTGCTACCGCCTACCCTTTGAGTGAAGACCTTGGCTCATAAACAATATCATACTCACCTACTTCCACCACCCAATACATTAGTTTCCTCGACTTTTCTGGCTTATGCAAAGCCTGTCGAAGGGGCATATCAGCGTACACCACTATGGTATGGGCCTGGAAGTATGGTTTCATCCTCCTGCGCGCCTTGATAATTGCTAATGCCAGCTTCTCCAACCTTGGATATCTAATATGTGCTCCTCGGAATGCTTTACTTGTATAATACACCAGTTTTTGCACTCCGTCCTCTACTCTTATCAACGCTGAACTGACTGCATTTTCTGAAATAGCCAAATATAAGTATAACCTTTCTCCCATCACCGACCTGGACAGCAATGGAGGTGTCCCCAAATATCTCTTCAACTCTTGAAATGCCTTCTCACATTTATCATTTCACTCAAAGTTTTTATAAGTGTCTTAAAGAATGGAATACATTTGTCCGTTGCTCGTGAGACAAACCTATTGAGAGCTGCAACACACCCCATGAGGCTTTGCACTTTCTTCTTCGTAGTTGGAGATTATAGTTCTAGCAAAGCTTTAATCTTTTCAGGATTTGCCTCAATGCCTCGCTGATTCATGATATACAAAAGGAGCATGCCTTCTTGTACGCCAAAAACGCATTTAGTCGGGTTCAGTTTCATCTAATATTTCTCCAGCTGGTCAAAAGTTTGGCTAAGGTCAACTATGTGGTCAGCGACTTTTCGTCTCTTAGTCGGCATGTTATCGACGTAAACCTCCATATTTTTGCAGATTTGCTTTGCGAACACCTTATTCATAAGCCACTAGTACGTTGCAACTGCATTTTTAAGACCAAACGGCATAACATTGTAGCAGTATGTTCCCCTTGGGGTAATAAAAGAGGTACTCTCCCTGTCTTCTGGTTTCATCTTAATCTGGTTGTAGTCGGAGTAAGTGTCCATGAAGCTCAACAATTGATGCCCCGAGGTAGCATCTACCAGCTGGTCCATTCGGGGCAAGGGGGAGTGATCTTTTGGGCAGGCTTTGTTGAGTTCAGTGAAGTCTACGCACATCCTCTATTTATTGTTCTTATTTTTTACCATGACTACGTTAGCTAACTAGTCAGGATATTTAACATCCTCAATAAAAGAGGCCTTTTGCAGCTTCTCGACTTCTTCCTGTATAGCTTGGTTCTTCTCTGGGCTAAATACCCTTCTTCGTTGTTTCACAGGTTTGACCTCCTTATAAACGTTGAGTTCGTGGCACAGGAAGGTTGGGTATCTCCCCGACATATCTTCATAACTTCATGCAAAATCTTGATTTATGTGCCTCAATAATGCCACTAACTCTTGCTTTGTCATCGGGTCCAATAAAGTGCCAATTTGAGTTGTTCATTCTGGTTGTTCATCGTCCAGAATAATGTTCTTCGTTGATTCCATGACATGCCCCTTCACGGGATTTAATTCATCTCTAAGATCTAGTGTCTCAATCTCTGGATCTTCAGACTTATCCACTTGGTAAGTGGTGATCTTTTTCTTGGTTTCCTCCAACTCTTCTTATTCGACAGATGAATAGTAACAATCCCGAGCGACTTTCTGATCACTCTTCGCAAGTCCCATACCAAATTTAGTCAGAAACTTCAAGCATTGATGTACCGTGGATGGCACTGCCTCAAACTTTTTTAGTCCTACTCTTCCCATGATTATGTTGTAGGCTGATTGTATATTTTTGTCCATAACGAAAAAGCATACTTTTTCGATTCTGTAAGCAGGCCAGGTACCGACAAGCATGTCCAACTTGATCGTCCCAAGTGGAAAGAATTTTTTGCCAATGAAACCTAGGAGGGGCTTGTGATATGGCTCCAACTGGGCTAGTTTCAAGTTTAAACTATCAAACAAAGGGTAGAATATGATGTTTGTTGAGCTACTGTTGTCTACCAATACTCTTGAGATGATCACATCCTTCATCCTTCATCCTCATCTTCATCACCAAGGAGTCATCGTGAGGATACAAGACACCTTCCAAATCATTTTTGGAAAAACTGATGAGCAGTTCGTCCTTGTTCACCTTCCTCGGGTGATCCTCGTCCACTAGATTTACTCATTGTATATAGGAACAGGTTTGGGCCTCATTGAGGTAAGATTTCCTTTCAGCAGTGTGATCCCCACCTCCTGCATCTCCACCTGTAATCACATTACATTCGAATGAACCAAAATGGATTGAAAATACCTCACGCTCTAGTTGCCTTGGCTTTTTGGTGAGGTCGGGGTCATCCTTCGAATCATCTTCATGGTCCTTTTTCTTGTCATCTCTTGTTCGGTGAGGAAATTTAGATCTTTACCTTGCTCTGTCGGTGGTCTTCCCATCATTCTGGCGATCAACAAATCTGCTCAATTTCCCTCGTCTAATGAGTGCCTCAATCTCATTCTGGAGAGCTATGAAATGCTTGGTCATGTGTCCATGATCTCTATAAAACTCACAATATTTTTACTTATCCCTCTTTTCAGGAGTTGTCCTCAATTTCTCCAGCCAATTCATTTCTTCACTGTTTTTTATCTCCTCCAGGATATGGTTTATATCCACCTGTAAGGGAGTATAATTCCCATACTTCCTCAAGTGATCTATCGTCTCTTTGCCTTTTGATTGTTTGTTTCCCCCATTATGCTTTGGATCTTTCCTCTCAGATTTACCTTCAACTTTAGTCTCTACTTTTATATCAGCATTCTTCGCCATGGCTTCTTCGACACTCATAATCTTAGCTACTTTTATCGTCAACTCTACCATGGATTTGGGGGGATCTTTGGCCAAATTATAATACAGCTTATTTGGTAAGAGACCACTCATTAGAGCTGTAATGGATGTCTTCTCTTCGTAATTAATTACCTCCAGTTTCTCATTGTTAAAATGAGTGATATAATCCCTGATACTTTCTCCTGCTTTTTGCCTAACACTCAACAGATGTGCTACCCTCTTGACAGGCTTCGCACTAAAATAGAAGTTTTCTGTAAAGAGCTTTGCCATTTTATGGAAAAAACGAGTGATATAATCCTTGGTGCTTTCTCCTACTTTCTTCCTTACACTTTGCAAATGTGCTACCCTCTTGACTGGCATCGCACCAAAACAGAATTTTCCTATAAAGAACTCTGCCAATTGATGGAAAGTAGTGATTTGCCCCCGAGGAAGGATATTGTACCATATTTGATCTGACCCCATGATAGTTTTTGAGAATTCCCTACACCTCATTTCATCAGGAACTGCATAGATATCGGCACTAGCTTGGTACTGCTCTATGTGGAGGACAGGATCAATTTTTCGTCATACTTTGGCGTGACTACAGGAGCTTTAAACTTCGATGGTGTGGGAAAATCCACAATCGCTTGTACGAAGGGTGACCCCTTGACAAAGGTTATCTTCCAACCTCTTAATGGAGCCTTTCCATTTGTAATTTCCAACCTCTAATCAATTTGCTAGAGCAATAGATCTCACTGAATTCTCCTCTTGCGATCTTTCTGTATGAGCTACAGGGCAAGATTGTCCAGAACCTTCCCTTAGGTCATTTGGTCATTCAGAATTTCTCGACGCGATCCGAGGATGATTTCAATTCCTCCTGGGGCCCAAACGATCAAAGGGAGAGATCCTACTCAACCTCTCCAAAATGCTTGTTCGTTATGGAGTTAAACTAACATTTTCTTGAGAGTCCATGACTCTTATGGGAGATGCTCGACCAGGCTGATAGGAGGGATCGCTGGACCTCTCGGTAGGATGCGATTCAGTATGCTTGGATAGGGAAGCATGAGGAAACAGAGTATGTCTCGATCTCGAGGATGGAAGGTGAGTGTTTCTATAAATGCTTAACTGGCCTGGCTGGGCAAGTGTTGCATTTTGAACAGTTTGAATGAGTTGTTGCATGGTCTCCTGCATGGTTGTTTGTCCCCTGGATAAGTTGGCCACTATTCGAGTGAGTTCATTGACAGTTGGAGGAACGGACGGGTTGGGAGGAACTCCGTCATTGTTCCTATTGCTAGATTCTAGGAGCTCGGCCATGTATAGTGAATTTGTTAGTGAAAAACACTACGTATAGTCGTATTCCCACGGACGGCGCCAATCTGTTGTTGTAAAAAACTAGACTTCATCTAATTAATTAATCTCAGATAAATATGAATAAATAAATAAGACAAAGGATTTTTAAAGTGGTTCAGCCTTATGAAAATGGCCTACGTCCACTATTTTGTATTGATGGGTGTTTTGCCTTAATCTTGATAATGATCGCTAGTGATCAATTATCCCGTTATGGAGGGTGTCACAATGTATTTATAGCCCTTGGGATGTCCGTATGAATAGATAATATGCCATTTTTTAAAAGGCATATACATCTGTACATAATAAGAATATTCTTTGAATCTGTCTGTTCTTGTCACTTAATCTTCCTGGCTAGATGCTATGTACGTTGAGTAGCTCGGCACTATGAGTTGTTTGGTGAATATATATTTTTATCACGTAAGATTACACGCGTCTTCGTATAATTGGTCAACGTCAGCTGACTAATTTTTGTATCAACAACGGGTATTGTGTGGTTCTTTTGCAAATTTGGGGTGCCATGCATTTGAAAGCAGTCAGATGAGTGAATCAACTGGATGACTCATGATATTACCATCCATCTCGACTCGAGCATTCCATGTCATGGCTTATGATATCCATGGTACCGTGAAAAATATTTTTAACTGTGGCCTGAGGGGAAAATACTTTAATACCTGATCTAGAACTTGAGAGCACTTGCGAATTTTGTTGTACCGTATTTTCGACTCTCACAAACCATATATCTTTCCTTCTTGCATATATGACATTCATTCTTCAATTCGTGTTCTTTACGGTACAATATGTAATCATACTTCTATGCATTAATATATTTATACTACAAACCCAAACCCTTCAAGCTCTTCTTCATGATCAGATAATTACTTGGTAATGTTATCTCTTTCGGGAGAATGTCTTTAGCCCACTTAAGAATTGCAGTTATGCTATTACTCAACAACCCAAATTGACTTTTCAAATTACATAAATCAATGAATGAGTACAATATCGAGTGATCTTTTTTGTAATTTTTATACAAAGGTCTATCCACATCGGCTTTCAACCGTATGTATTCCTGATATTTGGGTAATTCAGCATTAACTTGTTCATAACACGTAGTATCCGTATCCATAGGCTAGAAGTTTTGATAGTGGTAGATTCTGTAAGCATCATCAATTAAGTCGGTCAAAGGATGATATACTAGCGAATCGTTCACCACTTACAGCCGATGGGGTTCCGACATGTGGTTATGTACCGGTAATTCTTTCGAAACATATGTTACATTATTTTCCCCCATGGAATGTCCCTGTCTTATATTCTTCCATCATACCCCACATTAGTAAATGGAATTCAACGTCATCCAAAGATATAAATTTTTCGTTTATACAATGATTGCACGGGCATGAAATCTTATCACCATTAAGATTTCTATTTTTATATTTAATAAATTCTTGAATGCCCTTTACATGATTATCAGATACTCTATGACTCTCTCTCATCCACTATTTCTATTGTGGAAAATCAATTAAGTAGTCGTAAAACTTCAAGTCAAAGAAAATTCATTACACTCGATCATTCAGTAAATATGGAACAAAAACATAGATGTACCATATAATTAAAATATTGCAAATTTATTAAAAAAAGAAAATATTATTCAGTGTCTGAACTTGTCCAAACAATGAACTGGCTAGGTAAAAAAATAATTTTGATAGTTTCTTAATAGAGACCCTTTGTAAGGACATATTTTCCATTTTGTCCTTAGTTCCTAATTTACATCGTGTATAGCGTATTCCGTTCCAACCGTTATGGAAATTTAAGTTCACAAGTTAAGAAGACGGATCCAAATATCAAGCATCTTCAAAATCTACTATAAGGAGACGTAATTTTAGTATGGATTTAATTTTGTGTTACTTAGATTTTTTACTAAGTATTGGGATATTTTTCTAAACTGGTTTTTATCAAAATAAGGCATTTTTATTAAATGTTTTCAAACAATTTTCGAACGAGTTTCAAATCTTAAAAATTATTTTCTTCGCTTTACAGTAGTTCAAACTACTTTGCAATGTCGTTCAAACGACATTGACATGTGGTTTGAAGTCCTGCTTTTCTTATGGATCAAACGACATTGACATGTTGTTTAATAGGTCATTTCAATCCCTGGTTCTCATATGGATCAAATGACCCCGTACTACTTTGTGTTTGAGGTCGTTTGATACGTCGTTCTAAGGGTGCTTTTACCAAGATGTCGGTCTCATTTGAATGGCCCTAAGATCTCGTTCTAATGACATTCCACCGCCTCGAAATTCGTATTTGCCTATAAAAATTTGTTTCGTGAAGATTTTTTATTAAGACTTTTATTTTACGCAAAATACATAACTACTGGAATAAGTCTTCACTTTCAATAGGGCAAAAAAAAATTGATTCACACAAATCAATCCAAAATACTTTTGTGAATCATATTTGGAACCCAAACACTTTTATCTTGAAGTTTATCTTATAGAAAAGGAGTCTCTATTGCAAATATTGTGATACGCGAGGGTATTCCCTACTGAAAAAGAAGAAGATTGCGACCTTTGTGGATCTCGAGGGAATCATTGCTGACTGAAAGCTGCGATCTGTATAGATTCTCGTGGGAATTCATTGTAATATTTCTCTATTATATTATAAGTTGTGATTTACAAAACTTTAGTGAAATAAAAGGTTTTTACCTTTGGGTTTTTTCCCTGAGATATTATATATGTGATTGTATGCTTTAATTGATTAATATCTTGAATCGCATAGTTGCACGTTTTAAGGTTAGTCAAAATTTAGGGTGGTTTGACATATAATTAAATAATTTTGGGCCTTTGAACCGTTATGCACTCTTAAATTGGTGTCAGAGCTAGAACACTAAATTACTATGTGTGTGATCCCGTGACTTTAGGTATGTCTTTCAAAGGATTTGATGATTTTGAACACATCTATTTGAAGGGTCTATTTGGAAAATGCGTATAAAGTTTACTCTTAAGCCGTTAAAAAGAGTGACTCTGAGAGGTGTCTTGGTTATGAGGGGTATGTTCATAATTGAGTGCCCCACTAACATAAGGAAGGACGATAATAAACCGATAGCTTATCATGACACCCTTAGTGATAGTGACCCAGAAGAGGGAAACAATTCCTCCAATGAGCGTAACCTTACTACCGTCATGGCTAGTCATGTGAGTGACACTGACAAATCTTCTCATGAAGATATTTCTTTACATGACTCTTTTTTGTCCATAGTGAGTGAAGCCCAAGAGAGTGAGGGTGATGTGAGTGAGGATGAAGAGGTGGAGGAGAGTGACATGTAAGTTGCCTTCAATGAATTTTATGCGAAAACTGTGAAGGTAAATAAGGCAAACTTGAAGTTAGAATATAAGATGAAATAATGTACCATGGATAATAATAATACTGATACTTTGATTGAGGATATTAGGGCATGGGAGAAAACTCTTCGAGAGAAGATAGAGTATGTTGATGGTGAGAGAGATAGTCTTCCTGGCTTGATGGGTACTATGAAAAAGGAGTTTCTAGAGTTTGAGGAGTCTAGGTGTTTACTCGAGTCTAGTGTAGGATAACTTGAGGAAAGATTGACATATTAAAGTAAGGTTAAGTTTGATTTGAAGGCTAGGTCAGAAATGTTAGATAAGATATTAGGCACTATCCAAATCAAAGATGATATATATGGAATTGGCTTCAATGATCATATTTCTACCATAACCAAAGCCAAGACCATGCATATGAGAGATCCACCTAGTAACATTAGGAGAGGTCCACATTTAAATAACATTCACCGCCATATCTACACTTTCACTCATTATGGTAGAAAAGGTCACCTTAGGTGTTTCTGTTACAAACTTCAAATTGCTCATAGGATGCTTAAAATAGAATCACTCTGGTTTCCAACCACCCCATGCGTTGTTACACACATATCTGGGGTTAGAAAATCGAACTTAGAGGCTTTAGGAATTACTCTTCATGACTCTCGTTTGCTTGCACGTGACTCTCCCTATGTTAGATCTTCCGGTTGATCGTGTTTGATTTTTTTTCATACACTAGCTATGCTTTATGGTATTTTTTTTTTAGTATTATGACTTGTATATCTTCTGTATTCTATTTTTTGTTTATTAAATAACTTTTGAAAAAATACAAAAAGACTTTATATTTTTTTTTTAAATGAAAAAGCCAAAAATATTTTATTTTGATAAATTTTTTGAAAAACTCAAAGATTTTTATAGTTTGTTTTACACCATATATGGATGAACATTTAAATTTACCAAGTCGCAATATCATTCCATTATCCATGTGACTTTTGATAGTATTTTGAGACACTACACCATTTCATCTTTGTGCTTTATAGTGTATTAGAGTCATTGAGATGTAATTAGTGATTACCTTCTACATGTTTGGGTTATTGTCTCCTTTAATGCACACATGCACGAATTTATTTTAAGCATTGCACTTGTCTATCACATGTTGGTTTAGGTGTTTTTATCTCAATACTGCTTATAAAATGAACCAAATGCGATAAAACGAGATAATAAAAGTAGTGCATGTAAGAACCGTAACCCATGAAATTTTGTTTATTATCGAAAAAATATGAGTGAACACAGTAATGGGCTACGAGAGGCAAGTGAACTCATCGTGAAAGCCACCATTTGACAAGAAAAAATTAAGGCAATAAAAAGAACAATTCTTCCAAAAAGAGGCCAACTTAGTTTAGTTGGCTTGATCATTCAAAAGTTAAAGAATATGAAATATGATCATGTTTATCCTTTAAGGGAGTTTGGTTGGAAATATCAACGGGTTTGCTCGTCCTTAAAAAGTTTCGAAAAAGCATTACATACCTTTGGACATTATTGGTGTGGAAATCATTTTAGACTTTTATTTGTTGATTATATTGAGTCGATGTCATATAAATTCAACAATTTTACACCTAAGGACGATTTTAAGTTCATTCGTTAAGAGTATCCAAAATTCATCCTGCATATATGTTATGATTGTTTCAGTTGATTTTTCTATTGAATTTGTTCACACCCATTCATTTCGTTTCCATGATTTGGTTATCTTAGTGTTAATTTATGGTGTGTTGTTTTCGTAAAAAAATTTCATGAAAAATATTTGAAAAATCAAAAATGGTTTGTGGAACCTTTTCTGATTATTCTTGCATGAGATTATTTGATATATGTTTGTGATGATTTGATATACTTGTTGTGACCCACTTAGATTTATTCTTATATTCTCTTTCTTTTTTATTTCGAACAAATAAAAAGGGGGAGAACGAATTATGAATTATAGGGGAGTGAGAGTTTGAATTATGGGGGAGAATTGATTTGATTTATGACTTAGTATCTCATTTTAAACTCAATACATCACGTAGGTATTTTCTTTGTCTATTGTGTGTAGATAAACTTTGATGACCATTTGAAAAGCACACAAAAGAAGATCAACATAAAGCATGGAGATTTGAAGATTTGAAAGTTGGAGATTTTGAAGACTTATATGTTTAGTATCTTTCCACGTTTAGGTTCTTGGGAGGGTATTAGATTTGTATAGGAAATTTATTGATAATTCGAATGTTTTTATTCTGTACCGAAATATCCATAAGGGATATTTACAAGGATAAATTTTCCATCTTGTCCCTAGTTCCTAGTTTACAAGGTGTATGGTGTATCCCATTCCAACCGTCATGGAAATTCAAGTTCACGAGCTTAAGAAAACGTATATGAATGTCAAGAAACTTCAATATCTACTATGACGAGACTTAATTTTGGTATGGATTTAGTTTTGTGTTACTTAGATTTTTTTACTAAGTATTGGGATATTTTTCTAAATTGTTTTTTATCAAAACGAGGCATTTTTATTAAATGTTTTCAAATAGTTTTCTAACGGGTTTTAAATCTTGAAAATATTTTTTTTCGCTTTACCTTCGTTCAAATGACTTTGCAATGTCGTTTGTCATTTGAAATCTTGATTCTCATATGGATCAAGTGACATTGACATGTCATTTGATAGGTCGTTTAAATCCCTTCTTCTCATATGGATCAAGCGACCACCTACTGTTTTGTGTTTTGAGGTTGTTTGATATGTCGTTCGTAGGGTGCTTCTAAAGAGGTGTCAGTCTTATTTTAACGACCCTAAGATCTCGCTTTAACGATATTACACTGCCTTAAAATTCATGTTTCCTATAAAAACCTGTTTCGTGAAGATTTTTTATTAAGACTTTTATTTTATGCAAACTGCAGAACTGCTACAATTCGTCTTCATTTTAATAGATCAAAACACTTTTTGATTCACACAAATCAATCCCAAATACTTTTGTGAAGCATCTTTTGAACTCAAATACCTCTATATTAAAGTTTCTCTTGTAAGTAAGGTGTCTCTATTACAGATATTGTGATACTCGAGGATATTCACTAGTGAAGAAGAAGATTGCGATTTTTTTGGTTCTCGTAGGAATCATTGTTCACTGAAGGATGTGGTCTTTATGGATTCTCGTGGGAATTCATTGCAGTATTTCTCTATTGTATTCTAAGTTGAGATTTGTACAACTTTAGTGAAGTAAAAGGTTTTTCCCTTTGGGGTTTTTCGATAAAGTATTGTGTTTATGATTGCATGCTTTAATTGCTTAATATCCTAAATCACATAGTTTTGTTTTTAAACAAAACTGGAATTTATTGATAATGAAGAAGAATAACCCTTCTTCGGAGGCGTAAATGCTGGGAACAAGCTATGAAAAATCATTTATCAAAGATCTAAGAAATCTAGAATAGGGACCCTTATACGGTTTACCCTTGAAGATAATCCTAATATCATCATGCACATCCCTAATAATAGACAAGGAACTCATCTTTTTTCCTTCGATAATAAATATATTCCTATCACACCATATTTTTCAACAAACTAAGTTGGGCATAAGTTTACATAAAACCGATTTGATGTTTTTACCTCGGGTTGAAAGCCACCAAAAGATAAGTCTTGATCTTAGGCCTGAATTTCCAACTTTTAGTCCCATTAAATCTTCAAAATGTCTCTACACTTAATTGGAAATTTCAGCATCATTGAATAAGTGGTCCCTCTTTTCTTCATTTCCTCTTAAGTAACATCGACATTTGGAAACTAGAGGGATTTTAATATCTTTCAATTTTTGGTCAAGAGGGAGTCCATTATCTAGAAGGCGCCACATAAAAATCGAGACTTTGGGAACAATTTTTCAATCCCAAATCATGGATGATCAGAATTGAGCACAGTCCATTTTTCTAATAAGATCCCAAGCTACATTAAAAACAAAACCATTATCCACCCATGAATTAATAGAGTTTACCACCACACTTGAGTCAGGAAAACACCAGGTTTCTTGCATTCTTTTCCAAGTAGGACTTGAAGAAGTGATAGAGCCTGTAAAGTTTTTGTTGGCCAACTTTTTGTATTTTATATTCATAAAATCAGCCCAAAGAGATTGGTTTAAATAAATCTAACCCAAATCTCGCATGTGTAAACGTTGCAAACATCTTGGATATCTCTTAAACCCAACCTCCTTCTTCCTTTGGTAAACATATTTTTTTCACGAAATCCAGTGATATTTATGAATTTTATCTTGCTGACCCAAAAAGAATTGGCGTTAACGCTTTTTAATTCACGAATGAGGCCCAAACTTTGATTGAGATAAGCAAAGGTACGTAGCCCATTGTTTTAATCACTGACTTTATTAGGACTAAACGACCAGTGATAAAACTTTTTTATTCCATCTTGAAATTTTGGTTGTATCCTTACCACTTATAGGGTTGAAGAGGCTTTTGCATTTTCAATGTGTATAAAGGGGAACTCCCAAATAGTTTATGGGAAGAGTTTGTTACTTCAATCCAATTAGAACTTTAACCTCTGCTGAACATATATGACTTAATTTGGAAGGGGTAATGAAATAACTCTTGCCTTTGTTCATGACTTGACCCGAGTGATATTCGTAAATGGAAAGGAATTTCATGAAGTTTGTAATAGAAATTCTGTGACCATTTAGGAAGAAGAGGATATCATTGGATAAAATGAAGGGGGGGGTAATTAGCGGACACCACTTGGGATTGAGAAATGTTTGATTTTCTTCAAAATTTCTAAATTTTGAATTCCCCGACTTAGGATTTTGCTCGCTATGACAAAAAGGGCCGGAGAAAAGGGATCACCTTGACACACTCCACGTTGAGATATAAAAAACCACATGGTATGCCATTAATTAGCACATAATACCAAAAAATTTAGATTATCTGCCATATCATGTCAATCTAGGTTTTAAAAAAATGAAAGGTCTAAGCACCTTGAGAATAAATTACCAAGATAGATGACCGTATGCTTTCGACATATCTAGATTAACCACAAAATTTCCTCCATGGACTTGATTGTTGAAAGATGAGAGTAATTCTTAGGCTAGTAAAATGTTGTCTGAAATAGACTGTCCTTTAATTAATACTTCTTGAGAAGGACAAATGATGCTGGCAAGGACACTCCCAATTTTGTTAGCAAGAATTTTTGAAAAGATTTTATTTGAAAAATTGCACAGACTAATGGGTCTTAAATCTTTTCAAAAAATCAGGTCATCAATTTTTGGAATCAAAATAATGTTAGTGGAAGACCAACTAGTTAGAATTTCATCTCCAAGAAAAAAGATTGAATAGCCAAAATTAAATCCTTTTTTATGATTTGCCAACAGCAGCACTATTTTTGCCAAGACAAAAAATGGCATTTTTGATTGCTAATTATGGTGGAACATCCGAAGGTATATAATCGGTGCCCTCATTTATAATCTTAGGGTTGTTATCAAAAATAGAATCATCATTAATGATGGTAGATGGGGTACCAAGGAGAGATTAATATTGAGCAATGATGTCATTTTCAATTTCAACTTATGTATCCAACCACCCACCTGACTCTTTTTAAGCTTATGAATGGCTACATAGTTGCATTTTTTTAACCAAAGAGTGAAAGTAAGAAGAGTTTTGGTCGCCATGTTTCACCCACTTGATGTTCTCTTTTTGCTTCCAGTATATCTCTTCAATTTTGAGCTCTTTGTTAAACATAGTAGAAGCCTTTTGCCACACTTCGCTATTTTCCTCGGTTGGATTGGTGTTGTTAGCGCTTCTTTAATTATGAGATCATCTTTTGCGATTTGAACCCGAAGAAAAATTTTGGTGAAAACCTCGTTATTCCAAGATTGTAATGCATTTTTAACTATTTTTAAGCTTATAAGAAAAAGCTTTCATAGGCTTACCCTCCATAGTACTATCCCAAGCATTAAATACTACTGTTAAAAAAGAATTGTGGGTTGTCCACATTGTTTGAAACCTAAGTTGTTTTGGACTATTATCTCTAGGATATCTAAGTTTCAGAAGTAAAGGAGAATGGTCTAAATTTGATCGATTAAGGTCCCACCGAAGATAAAAAAAAACTACCTTTAAACCAACCTTAATGATGTGTTTTGTGATCCATAGCAACACGTGGCGCGTGTTTGTGCTCTCGGGAGAAGATTATCTTTTTTTAACAAGAAATGATAATTAATAACTAAAAATGACTCATTACCCCCATATATGTTTGGAGACTAATTATAGACTAAAAATAAAAGATAATGATAATAAAAACTAAACTAAAAATATAAAAAAAAATATAGTCTTCTCCCGGGAGCACAACTACGCGCCATGTATCGCTATGGATCACTAAATACATAGTCAAAATTTGGTGTGGTTTGACATATAATTAAATAAGATTGGGACTTTGAACCATTGTGCACTCTCACCCTTCCCCATGGTCAAAGTAGACAGACTCATCTCCGCAATCATCATATATTGTATTAACCAATATATGATCCTCACACATCGCTAAAAGGCGATTATGGATATGTGTTCCGACATTCATGAAAATAAGAGTGCACACGCCAATAAACCTACTATTGGACAATTCTCTTACATAATATGACTCACCAAAGTCACTGTGTATGGATGACGATGATCCACGAAATGTTGGATGATGCACTTGGAAGGTGAATGTTCCAGGATGAGGCATTTGGGAGGGGAATGTTCTATAAGGAGACATTTTGGATGGGAAATATTTAGGCATAGGATAAGGTAATGTTTGAGGAGGCATCTGATAGGGGTAACCATATTCTTGAGTTAAGAATCAGACCAACCCCTGGATTTCATTCGTTAGGATTATCATGTTATTGCTAACATTTTCCACCGCCCTTCAAAGCTCTGACGCCTCTTCTTTAGTCATGGCATGGTCTTTCGCCTCTCTCGACACGTGACTCCTCACCGAAGAGATCTTGTCTAATAGAGGTGCAATGTGCTATATTTTCTACTTGGAATATGTGAGACCATACCTCTTATCCTCCCTTTATTCCCATTTCAAGCACCTTGGTTAGGGCACTTACTTCAATGTCATAGGGGTTGCACTCGGACTGACTGCTCGACATACCTTATATCATTTCCTGTAACATAATATTATATTTAGGACTATGATTTTAATAATATTTTGTTATAACGTGTATATCTATGATAATTATATTCAAACTCACCGGAGTTGGAGCCCATTTTTCTGGGAATTTATTGGTCCCTTTTTATCATCAGGCATGTAAGTACAAGTTGACCTGACTATGTTTTTTACCTTCTTCCAGAGTCCCCTCAGTCCATCCCACCCAGTCACTCTTCAGATCATCATAATACTTTTCTCCAATTTTGGGGACATCAACTTTCTTTGACCTATTCAGTTTATTTCTCTCCCTTTGAGTCAGTTTTCCCTCCCTCGACTCATTCTTCAAGAAGTCGTTCCATTGGTCAGTGGTATTTTAACATTTTGAGGAATTCTATCTTTCAACCTTAAAATATCAAAACTCGTTGCCCCATTTGGGAAAAAATTATTCCGAAGGTTCTTCTTATAGGTTTTTAATTAATCAGCTACTTGGGAAAAAAACCTTTGCCTTCAAATCGACTAGGAATAAGAAGGTCTTATCAAGTTGTTCCCATATGTCATCCTTTATGGAAGATTCTACCTTCTTCCAGTTTTCTACATTCTCGACGTCCATAATAATCTTTTTGAGTGACAGACAATTGTTGTTAAAAGCGGAATGTCAGGTTTATTATCGATTGGATGATTCCCGCCCAAGGAGGACCAATTGGCTTTTTTAGGGTTTACTTGGAATTCCTCGGTAGCGAGAGGTGGGGTATTGGATTAATAGGGGTTCTTGTGTTTGATTACTCGGATATGGAGTGGTAGTGGAGTATTTATGACCCATAGGAGATAAGAATTGAGGTTGGGATGTAGGAGAGTACCCAGTTAGCGGTGTTTCACTATTTGGTTGACAATTTTCGTTTCCATTTAACATTTCCTAAAATTAAAAAAAAAATATCAACGTGTGTAAGAAAGTCATGTGTATGACTATATATATGTATATACCCTTTCAACAACTTTTAAAACATGCTCGATATGTCTGATTTTCATCCAATCGGTATTACTTTTTAAATATCTATGAAATTTTACACGCGGCCAACTAGGTGGAAGCGTATCAATAATTGACGTATAGAGATCTGTGACATGAACTCGGAATCTTTTGTTCTTCACTTATTTACAAGCTCATTTTTAATATGAATATATCGCGAGATGTCAAAATCTAGGGGAATGGTCTCTTTACGGAGTTGTATCCACAATGGATGAATATTTTTTTGGCATTTTCTAACAATGTCACCAATGTCAATGCCCTGTCAAGATTATGTAGGTGAAATATATTCTCTACTGTCTCATCCCAACATTATGGTGAGGAAAACAAAATATGGTCTAATAGGTACTCTTGCGAGAGATCAACTCCATGATTTGTAAGGTAATTAAATTGTTTAATTTTTCTATTCTCATACTTGTAAATAGGAGTTCCCTCTATATGGAGCGCACTAATTAAAGATGTTTTAATGCGGTCAAATTACACCCTCTCGTACTCTTATTTAAATTAATTACTACCGTGACTTATTTTTCTGAGAAAATATATAGAATGGTGTGAATATGAGTCGTAAAAGTAATGGCTCTAATTAATCTTAAAGTAATTATGGTTTTTCATTCGATCAACCATACATCAGATGTCCAATTTAAGTTCATTTCAATTAAATTAGACCAAAAATTACTATTTATCGACCAATTGTGCAAGCCCTTCGACCAATTTGTATTCCCCCAAACAGAAACCATTTAAAGAAGGGGTGAGCATGGTTATAACAAAACCAAATGACTGTATTATGAATATTTAATGTATATATGTGCGCATGTGAGTATGTGTATATGGGTATGGGTGTGTATGTGTATGTGTATAGTCGCTAAGATAGGCAAGTCATTATGACAAATAATTAGTTAAATGTTTAATATGAAGAATTAATAGAGTGAGCATTTTAAGTATCCATCATCCATATCCAACCATGATCATTCAACACAAGCCACAACAACTATCAACCCAACACAAGTTTAATCCATTACTCCTTCGAAATCATCTACTTGATTGATTCCCTTAAGGAATAAAATGCCTGACATAATTAGTATGTTTCTCAATTCTAAGAACATAATTTAATAAGAACATAATTTCAAGAACATAATTTAACAAAAATATAATATCATGGGGTATTCAAACATAAATATTCTCATGGAAATAATTTTATATTTTCATACCTAGAGTTTCATCAATCAAGTATTTGCTATCAAGGGTATTACACATAGAGTTATACAAATAACTATACCTAACATAAACTTTCTCATATTTTAATTAAACTTTTAACTATATCTTAATTACTCAAAATATATTAGAATTATCATAAATCCAAGAACAAGTTTAAAACCTTAATAAGTCACTTATACATCAAGGGTTTCATATACAATTTCTAATAATAAATAGGTCCATATTTCATTATAAAAACATGTGAGAATACACACACACACACACACACACACACACACACACATATATATATATATATATATGATGAGATATTTTTAAAAATATTTTGAGCTCCAAATAATCTTGTGCATTTCAAACATTTCAAACTTTGACTCAATTTGAGCTCCAAACAATTTTGTGCATTTCGTGCATTTTAATTTTTCCACTGTGTGTGTGTGTGTGTGTTATATACATTGAAACACACATACATAAACACACACATACACACTGAAATCTATATAAAAAGAGAGAGAGATACCCCTCTATGTAAGTCACAGGTGGAGAGAGAGAGAGAGAGAGAGAGAGAGAGAGAGAGAGAGAGGGCCCGATGGAGGTCACCCATGAAGAGAGGTTGAGATCTTCGGTGGAGAGAGGTTAAGATCGTCGGTGGAAAAAGGTAGAGAGGTTTAGTAAGAGTTGAGAGAGAAATGTAAAAAAGTAGATCTGAGACTAATTTATAGATTTAAAATGGTCACAATTCAAAACCGTAACCCATACTTTGACCAACAGAACACTAAAGCTTGGTCACGATTCTAGACCGTGACCCCTACTATGATAAAATTAAATAACGAGAAATGGTCACAGTTGTCAATCGTGACCAAAAAAAGGTGACCATTTTGAACTAAGGTTGGGGATCACGGTTTAGAACCGTGACCATAATTCACCAGTATTAGTCATGGTCCAAAAGCATGACCATCATAGTGGCAATTTTAGCGATAAATTTGGTGCCTAAAGGGTCACTAATTAGTCACGGTCTAGAGTAATGACCACTGTGTCAGGACATTATTTTTATTTTTCGTTATCAATTGTGTATGTCATATACCGCTACAACCGTCAAAGAATAATTCAAGATCATTCAAGCATCAAGACGGAACCGAATATCAGAGTTCTTCAACATTGAAGCCTCCGCGAAATAAATTTGGTAAAGGTTGTGCTTTAATTCCTTAGCATTTCACTTAGAATATTTGGATTTCTTTTATGAAAACTTTTCTAAGAGTTGGAGCGGACTTTTTAAGTTTTTCGTCAAAAATATTTTTTGAAGTTTCAAGGGGGAACATTTACTGGAAAAAGAAATAAAAAAATGATTTTTTCATTTTCTCGTTCGAGCGACAGACATACCTCATTCAAGCGACAGGGGATGTCGTTTGAATGACATGTGTATCCATTCGAGTGACACTGCTTTTTCGTTTGAGCGACACGCCGCCTTAAATTATCGATAAATTGGTTTTTCCAACTTCATTTTTTATCATAAGACCTGGGAATTTTCAATAGGCGAAACTCCTTTGGTAGAATACTTTGTCGTCTCACTTTTACAGTTTCAATCCTTTGTTTTCAATTCACAAATCATCCCAATAGTTTATGTGCATTTTTGTGGAACCCAAGAACACATCTTGTGTTAAGTTTTTCTTGTAGAGAGGATCTTTACTGCTGATCTAGGTGATCTTGAGGGGAGTACTGGCTGAAGACGAATGCGTGTCAATAAGGAGTGCTCATGGGCATTCATGGGCTGAATTGGAGTTGCGGTTCTGGATGACTTTAGGTTGTGTGCCTATATGATTGTTTTGCGGAGTGATCATTGCGGATTTCATTGTAAGTGTAAGTGTTATGTATTATAGTGAAATATAAAGGGTTTACCCGAAAGGGTTTTTTTCCTGAAATCTGCGATTTAGTAATTTTGTTTGTGATGGTTTGACTCACACACACATAATTGCATGTTTAGAGGTTGATTTAATTTGGTTTAAAACTGACTCCAATTAACTAAGTTTAAATTGGGAATTTACGAATTTATTTAAATCGATATCATACGGCACTCTACAAATTGGTATCATAGCAGGTTTCACTAATTTATTGTGAATTCCTATTTTCCGCAAAATTTGTGTTATATTGATTTTTTTTGAAAAATCTTATTTCTAAAAATTATCGCAATTTTTCTGAATGAAAACTTATATAATCGATTGTCAATTTTTGACGGGTCTAATTATGCTTAATGAAAATCCCGCATAAAATCGCATTTAAAATTAATCGATGAGAGAGTTTGGGTCATTTGTGGAAGAGGCTGGACTCCTCCCACAGTCACCGTAAATAATGTCACGAATTTAAAACTTGTGTCAGATTGGACTGAAGATGATTTTATGTGGATCACTTTTAATTCACGTGGGCTTAGTGCAATTTTTGGACATGTCACTCCCGACGAGTTTCGATGTATTATGATGTTCACCACGTCTAAAGAAACTTGGTATGTTCTACAACTCATCCACAAAGGCACAAACGCGGTCAAAGAGTATAAAATTCAAAACTTAACTATTCAATTTGAAACGATAACCACGCTTGACACTGAGTGTTTTGATGACTTTTATGCATTTTTGTCTGACATTGTCAACACTACTTTCAATATTGGTGAACCTATACCTCATGCAAGAGTGGTTAAAAAGATTTTAAGATCGTTGCCAAAACGTTTTATTCCTAAAGTGACTGTTTTGAATACCTTAGGTAATTTAAGTCGTCTGAAATTAGAAGAGCTGGTGGGAGACCTCAATACATATGAAATTGACATGTTTCCTGATATTATCAAGCCTAAGGATAGAGGGATATCACGTAAAGCCCAGTCTAAGAAGAAAATGAAAGTGAGTTTTTATGATCCCGAGTCTGAGGACGAGTCTGATTTTGATATAGCCATACTTGCAAAGAACTTTAAAAAATTCTCAAATTTTCAAAAAAAAATCTTCCAATAAAAGATTTTTTGAGAAAAATAAAAATGAGGCCAAAGAGAGCGATGAGAAAGAAGGTGAGAAAGAGGAAGAGGAGAAGAGTTTTAAGTGTGAGAGGAGAGACCACGGAGATTTTAAGTGTCCCACAAGGAAGAGGTGAAAGATTCCGAGGATGAGTCATTACATGGAAAGTTTGTTGCTTTTTCTGCTAGTCACGTGAACACACCCAGTTCGTCCCACAACAATGAGGTGCACGTGAGAACCCCGAGGATGATTTGAGTGTTTCCAGAGAGTCTGAGAGTTAGTGCACTAGTGAGGGTGATAATGAGCTCCAGATCGCATTTAGATATTTGTATGCCGAGACCCTAAAGACCAAAATGTTGAACAAAGACCTAACTCTGAGGATGAGAGATTGGGAGAGAGAGTTAGAGAGTCTGAGGGTGTTTGAAGTGAAAGAAAGTCAACTCGAGAAAGTGAAGGTTTCTTTGAGTGAACTGTTGATTGCTTTAGGTCGATAAAAGAGTGATTTCACCAAAACATCATCCAGTCTGACAACACGTGTATCCCAACTCGAGAGTGATCTCGAACATGCTCGCTAGGTCAAGGTTACTTTATAGAACGCATCTAAGAAGGTTATAAAGATGGTTCTCAATTCCATTTTGGGTAAGGGTGAGAGTTTAGGTATAAGTCACGATGGTGCGTCCACTTCACATGTTGCATTTGAGTCGGTTCCCGCTTTAGTGTTTGATTCACATGGCTCTCAACCTAACCAACCAAGGCGTCCCATACCTGATAGGATAGCGCGTTGAAGACATTTTGAAAGAGTTGTATCTAAGCATGTTTATGTTTTCACGCACTACAAGATGAGCGGACACCTTAGAGAGTTTTTTTTTAAGTTGGGTCATGTGTCACGTTTTGATACTATATGTGTTCACACACACGAACCCACACCTGCGCTCCGGATAATTACACCTGAGAGTTTGCACATATTAGGGAGCACGTAAAGTTTTAGTCAAGACTTTACATGATTTTATGGAGGTTTTTCATAGGATGTCACCACCATTGGAAAACTTCACCGCAGCAAATGGTTGAAGTTTAGACTTGTTTGCTAGCATACGTTCTTTTGTATGATGGTATCTTTTTTTTTCCTATTGCTAGTGTGTATCATTTTTATATTAGTTTTTTATTTTTGAGAAAATTTTTGAAAAATACAAAAATATTTTATTTTGATAAAATTTTTGGAAAAAGACAAAAAGATTTTTGTAGTTTGCTTTTACACCGTATATGAATGGACATTTAGGATGACCGAGTCACAATTTCATTCCATATCCACGTGATGATTTTATAGTGTTTTAATATGCGTCATCATTTCATTTTTTGCTTTATAATGTTTCAGATGTAATTTAGTGTTACTACCTATATGTTTGACTCATGAGTTTCTTTAATGCACACTTGCACGAAATTGTTTGATTATTGTACTTATTTATCACATATTGGTCAGAGTGTTGTCATCTCAATTCTACCTTTAAAACGAACCATATGCAATAAAACTTGACAATGGAAGTAATGCATGTAAAAACTGTTTACCGTGAGGAATTTAATTGCAACAAATTATGATGAGTGAATCACGGAAAAGGGCTGCGAGAGCTCAAAATTAACTCGTCGTGAAAGTCACCGTTTAAAAGAGCCTGGAAAAAATTTAAAGGCAATAAAAAGATAAATATGCCAAAAACGGGCCACCTCAAAAGAAAAATATATACATTATTATTTATGAGGGAGTTCGGATGGAAAGAAATGAAAAATGGTTTTGCACGTCCTGACAGCATTATGAAAAAGTTTTTACATAGTTTTAGACGTTATTGGTATGAGAATCATTCTTGACTTTGATGTGTTGATGGATTGAGTCGATGTTATATAAATGCAATACTTTCGACACCTTAGGACGTTTTTTAGATTCATTTGATAGGAGTACACATATACATCGTGCATTATGTTATGTTTGATTGCGTTGATTTGCCTATTGAATATGTTCACACCCATTTATTCCGTTACCATGATTTGATTGCCTTAGTGAATATTCATGATGTGTGATTTTTGTAAAATTATTTTTGCATTTTTGTATGAAAAATTGAAAAATAAAAAATAGTTTGTGGGACCTTTTGAGTTACTCTTTGCATGAGCGTAGTTTGATTCGTGTTTTCTATGCATATTTATCGTGACACTCCATGTTTTTTTTGTTTATTCATTTCCTTGTCTATTTCGATCAAACAAAAAGGGGGAGAACGAATTACGAATTATGGAGGAGTTTTTGCATCATGGGGGAGATTTGATTATTGATGGATTTATTCTTATATAATTTCAAACTTCATGCGTCACGGAGGTATTTGCTTTGCCTCATGTGTGAAGGTACAAAAATTAAAGATCATTGTTTTTCACACCCTGATGAGAAAAACTTAAAGGTTTGAAGATTTTTGAAGTAGAAGATTTTTGAAGAAAAGTCTTAGATTTACATGTTATTACCTTTTTAGCTTTGGGTTCATGAGAGGGTATTAGATTTGTATAGGTTTTTTTATTTGATCATTCGGATGCTTTTATTTTGTACCGGCATAGACATAGGGGGAGATTCGTAAGGACATTATTTTTATTGCCCGTTATAAATTGAGTATGTCGTATACCGCTACAACCGTCGAATAATAATTCAAGATCATTCAAGCATCAAGACGGATCCGAATATCTAAGTTCTTCAACATTCAAGACTCCGCGAAATAAACTTGGTAAAGATTGTATTTTAATTCCTTAGCATTTCACTTAGAATATTGTGATATCTTTTATAAACTTTTTTATAAGAGTTGGAGCAGACTTTTTAAGTTTTTTGTCAAAAATATTTTTCGAAGTTTCAAGGTGAAACATTTCCTGGCAAAAGAAATAAAAAATGATTTTTTCATTTTCTCATTCGAGCGACAGACATACCTCATTCGAGCGATAGGGGATGTTGCACGATGTCGTTTGAACGACACGTGTATCCATTCGAGCGACACTGATTTTTTGTTCGAGTGACGTGCCGCCTTAAATTTTTTATAAATTGGTTTTTCCAACTTCATTTTTTATCAGAAGACCTGGGAATTTTCAATAGACGAAACTAAATACTTTGTCTTCTCACTTTTAGGGTTTTAATCCTTTGTTTTCAAATCACAAATCATTCAAATAGTTTATGTGAGTTGTTTTGGAACCCAAGCACACATCTTGTGTTAATTTTCTCTTGTAGAGAAGATATCTACTGCTGATCTAGGTGCTCTTGAGGGGAGTAGTGGGCAGAAGATGACTGCATGTCAATAGGGAGTGCTCGTGGGTATTCATGGGCTAAATTGGAGCTACGATTCTTGCTAACTCTAGGCTGTGTGCCTAGGTGATCGTTCTGCGGAGTGATCATTGCAGATTTCATTGTAAGTGTAAGTGTAAGTGTAAGTGTAACATATTATAGAGAAATATAAAGGTTTTACCCGAAATGGGTTTTTTCCTGAAATCTGCGAGTTAGTAATTTGTTTGTGATGGTTTACACACACACACGTAGTTGCATGTTTAGAAGCTGATTTAATTTGGTTTAAAACTGACTCCAATTAAATAAGTTTAAATTGAGAATTTGCAAATTTATTTAAATCGATATCACACGACACTCTAGACATTGTTATTACGGTCCAAAACCGTGACCGTGATTAATCACCTATTGGTGTTACTCTTGGGTTTTCACATATGGTTGGTTATTGTTTTTGGTTGTAGGTCATGATTTTGGATCGTGACCACCTGGTCATGGCTCTGGATCATGACCAAATAATTATGAAAATTTGCCTATTTTGGTGTAGTGAATCCCAGTAAAATTTAATGGGTTTCATAGAAGTTATAAGATAGGTCCCTTGGTTTGTGAAATAATGATTTGGTGAAATATATTATGTGTATTTATGTAATTATATATGTGTTGTCTGGAATGTACTAAGTGTGGCTCTCAAGTAGTGGTTTTGATCATATTGTACTTTCGATTTTCTTTTATTTCTTCTCGGGTTTAAGGTAGTGACGAAGCCGTTTTAGCACACAAAAAATAAATTTAACCACACATTGGATTCAAGAAAAAGTTGATAAAAAAGGTTTACAAAATGAAGTGCACACACTAAAGCCGACTTTGTTACTATTTGTAATGTTCTAAGAAAGGTTATCTAACGCCCCCTCTCTTTCTTGACCAAGGCCCTAATCGTTTGATGGGAGTGTAAAAAATCGCAATCATATTATCTTTTGAAATTTAAAGATTGATATTACTTTACGTTCTCTTTTAAATTACTGTGCGAGTATGTATTGTTGCGCCATATGCAAGTTTTGGTGTTAGTTTTCAAATTGAAGTTTTGAGATTTCATAGTTGCACGACATGTGTTTGGATAAATAGCTGAGTGGTGTCCTTAATAGTTGTGACTCTTTGGATTTGGTTATTTTTTCAATTTGTATGTCAAAGTGATTGTTACGTAATATCTTTCCAATCTTGTATTTTTGTATGTTTGGACAAATATCTTCATTTCTTTACTCTCACTACATTAATTATATGATTATTAAATATATATTTATAGAAACCAAAGAATAATCTTGACACAATATATAAATCCTACTATATGGTTATCAATTGTCTGTTTTTGATTAACTGAATCATCACCCACTAGGATTAGAAAAAACTATTAGTAACTAGGTATAAAGGTATTGATTTTGCTACGTTATGTACATGTCACTTTTTTAATGGTACCATGGTGAACTATAAAGTGTCGTTTATAAATTAGCCTCGATAACTAATTATTTTTATATAATGATATATGAATTTCTTCCATTCACTATAAGAACATATTTATCTTGGCATCACATAAAACTTTAAGAACATATTAATGGGTATTGTTATTTTATATGTCAATTCTTTGGGTTGCTTTGAGTTTGTTTCATATTTATAAATAACTTTTATACTTTACAATGGCAAAGAGTACTCAATTGTATTATAACATCTATGTATATATTATACATATAAATTCCTTTCTTGTGAGGTATAACATGTGACGTCAATGTGACACATGGGGTATGCACTAGACACAAGACAAGTTTGAAAACATATACACAACTAATTACGTTTATTTTATAATTACTTAGTTCAGCTCAACTAATTCTTAAACCCAATCACATTATAAAAAACTTCACCTAGATAATTTACGCTCAATATAAACATTAAAATTATACTTTAACCTCGAAAATAAAAAAAAATCTCAATCTGGAGGTGCGTTGTATGTATGGGGAGTTGCACAAACGTCGGTAGGCGTAAAATGCTTGTGCCACAAATCACGTATGCCTCAAACTAGATATACTTTAAAAAATTTATAATCATTCCATCGATAGGGTTATTCCTAGTGTGGGGGAATTATCCGACTTAACGAGAGAAATAGACACGTGTCTGATAGTCTCGACAAGTGATCATAGCTTGGAGATAAGAAAAATAGAGGATTCGATCAACAAAAATCTCAGGTATGGATCCATTCGACCAGATCGCAATAGCATTCCAAGACCATAGAGTCCCACACGAATCATCCTCATTCTATTACCTATAAATGTACCCCACACCCTTGAAAAAAAGGGCAATGCAATCTTTGTTATCAACAGTTAATCATTAAAGAGAGAGAGTAACACCACTGTAAACGTAGGCATGTTACCGATCCTCATATATCATGTGTTGTGTGATTATGATTTTACTTTCGGCTCGACTTGATTGTGTTGAATCATCCTATAATTGGCATCGTCTATGGGAATAATTTTCCTTTTTCTTAGCCAAATAAAGCCAACTAGCAGTTGTGTCTCACTCTCACAACCTTTGTTAGTCATATAACAATGACCATCAGAATGATGAAAACGGACCTCCAACACCTAGAGTCAGGTCTGAGGTTCATCCTAATAGGAGTCGTAACACTCCTAATGACATTATCGCCCACATTAAGAACAAACTATGGATAGCAACGAACAACCGAGATCCACCCAGATCATACGGCTTGAAGATGCCTATGAATGGTGGTTTTGTGAAAATGAGGACTCCATATGCCTCTAACAGGAGCAAAACGTTCGTTTGCAACGTCACCTGAAAACAATTAAGCAAGAGATCCACGGGGATAAATGCAAATGATACGCCAAAAAACTTACCCTTCAATGGAGAAAAACTAGCATCTAAGTAAGGAATTCGCAGCGTGACCAAGTTTGCTCTAGGAATAGGAGCCCGCCAGCGAGAAAAGATCAAGAAGGGGGTCATCGTAAGAATAATCTTTGCAATCTCATTCGGTGAGAGATGGATGAGAATTCAGCTCATTACGAGGCCAGGACTACCAAGGAACTAGCTAAAAGGGCCCTCGTCAGTTAGATGAAGTCCCGATTCTTAAGGTTAATTGAGGAACTAGATCCTCCTAAGAAGTTCTTCACTCCCAGATTCAAGATCTACGTCAAGATGGCTGGTCTGATCGATCATATTTGCTAGTACCATCAAGAGGTAACTGTCTCAAGTAATAATAAATCCCTCATGTGCTTCATATTCACTTCTAATCTGGGGGATATCGTACAAAAAGGGTTCAAGAAGTTACCACACATATCGGTTAAAAACTTCAAGAAAGTCATGAAAGATCTCACTATCGGATTCATAATCGACAGATCTTATACCAAGAGGATGTACTCACTCCTCGCTATGAGGAAGTAGCACTAGGAAACGTTGCGGTTATATACTCGGCGATACTGGTAAATTTCTAACGAAGTGGAGGATTGCTCAAAGAAAGTTGTTGTGACTTCTTTTAATATTGGTCTGTCGAGCAACTCCATGTTGTACTGGTCTCTCATAAAGAAGGAGGCTAGCACTATCAATGATCCTATGTATAAAATTGACAAAAATATTAAAGGGGAAGATATGGTATCTAACAACCAGCTCGATAATGGTCGGTCAAAGACGGTCAAGAACGATGATAAAAAAATTCTCCCAAGTAGGGGGCAAGAAGTAGAATGGAAGATCAAAAGGTAATGATAAACGGACCCCACCATAGCCTACTAAGCTATCAACGTTATTTCCAAGGGCTAAATCTATAAAATTTTGTGTAAAATAAAATATCAATAGTTTTTTAAGTGGTCATGGAAGATTATGGGATATCCGTCAAATAGGAGCACTGGCTTGAGATGCTTTTATCACAAGGATAATGGAAACAAAAGGGAAAATTTCAAAACACTCAAATCCCACTTAGAATAGTTAGACCAAGGGGGCCATCTGGATGACTATGTGGAGAAGAAGGGAGAAAAGACCACTGTGGAGCATAACCAGAAACCTGACAATCTCCTAGATGAGGATGAGATGGGGCATGAGTTTGTGGTCATCCATGGGGCATCAAGTTTGAATCGGATTCAAGGCACTTACATTCGGATAGAGGTGAAGAAAGTAGCTGCGGTCATGGAAGCTTTCCAAATTGACCTTGCTAAAACCATGATGAGAAAGCACCGTCGACCAGAAGATGTTAACTATTGATATA
This sequence comes from Sambucus nigra, assembly GCA_949130495.1. NCBI lineage: Eukaryota > Viridiplantae > Streptophyta > Magnoliopsida > Dipsacales > Adoxaceae > Sambucus > Sambucus nigra. Next base: position 612,593,561 of record OX422209.1, read on the forward strand.
CCAAGTGTCCCCTCGTCCATAGACTCGTCCATAGACTCAGCCATATTCATCCTTCACCAACCATCCCAAAGTGGGACATTATAACTCGGCCTGATCAGACTCGATTATTACTGACTCGGCTAATGGAGCCTCGGCCTTCATAACTGTCCAGTATGAGTTACCTGTGTTGTTCCCAGGAATGGAGCATCCTCGTCTTCGGCCCCATTCAGGCCAATGCCGATCGACCGAGACTAATCAACATCACCAGTGTCAACTCTGCAGTGGTTCACGGATCTATAAATCTAACGTCGGACAATATGGTTGACTGAGGTCACATAGTCGATTGAGCGCATGCATTGGGGGACGTGTGGACATATGCGTGTGGATGCATGACGCACGTGAGCTAAAACCGTTATACCCAGATCACTCCTTCACGTAGGGAATATTTGATCATCATGACATATATGTTATGGTTCCAGATGTCTTCTCCAGATTGGCTAGCTCATTTAGTACATGCTCATTGCATGCCTGGGGGGTACACCACACCTCCCAAGCACTATATATACCATTCATCTTCTATCTTTTAGAAGATCGCTTAATTAAAACCCTAGCAAAACTCTTCTCATTTGTATCCAGAAGAGAGAAAGCTCGAGTGTTATAACCCCAGCCATTAGAGCCATATTTGTTAGTGTATTTCACTCACATACGCACAGTGGACATAGGCTCCGACCAAACCACTTAAATTCTAGTGTTCTTCCTCTTCTCCTCATCTCTCTCTCTATGGCTATATCGTTATATTTCTATTGCATTACTGCCAATTATCACACCCCGCCTAATTATGGCGTCGACCGCCACTAAAACTAATTCTTAGCATGAGATAGATATGAAACATAAATAAATCAGTCCATAAGATAAATAATTGAATCAATCTCAAATGATCATGAACAACTAAGTTATAAAAGATCCATCACATGCTAACTTCGAAAATTCAATCTCCAATAATGATGAAATAAAAATTTGAATAATCCCAACATAAATCCTCTAAACAACTTTCGAACCGAATGGCCCAATAAAACTCAAATGAAGTCTCATAATTAAATACGATTAAAAAGGAAAGTCTAACTAAACTATGCCATAAAATGAATAACTCTAGCTGCACCTCCAATCGATAACTCCGATAAACTTATGCAGCTTCTCCAATTCTAATCCTGAAAAAGATTAGTCAACGCATGGGTCAGAGCCAATGCCCCGAGCAAGAATACACAATACTCTCCTCAAATAGGATCCTTGAATCCAGACAATAGCATTATACGCAATAAATATCACAATAGAATATTTTAAATTAAACGGACTAATTTAAACGCGATAAATATAAATTACTAACTACCCATAGGTTTCCCCATTTATAAAGGCACACCAATATGATTTTAAATCCCCAAGTCCCGCGGAGTTAATCTTTTATTAATTAACCCAAATTATCAAATTTCTCAATTATTTATGTTCTTACTTCAATAATTATTAGGTATGGCGGTCCTCCCGCCTCGGGTGATAATTCACCAAAATTCATTATAGCGGTCCTCCCGCCTCGGGTGATTTCTCCACCAAAATACACGACCCCTTGTCAAAACGCCGGCTGGCCCGTTTAAACCATCGGCCCTCGCTGATTGACAAGGTTCCACACACGACATGACATAAAACGTCGGCTGGACCGTTTAAACTGTCGGCCCTCGCTGATTATGTCGTCAATATATTTTAATACCCGTCTTATTATCTTAGGCATTAGTTCTCAATTTCTCAATTCACAATTTATAGACACCCCACCCTTGAATCGATGTGAGATCCTCAAAATACCCCTTAGTCCCATACCTAAGGGTCCCCAAGTTATCAATACGTCCTAACCTATGTATAGGAGGATTTTCTAACATAAATCATAACCTAGTCTCATACCTAGACTAGCGTAACGATGATAAAGTAATAAAAATTATCCCACCCCCAACACAATAAAATCGTGATAATTTTCCCTCACTAGTCCCATTCCTAGAAGACATTCTAAAATATAGGGAGAGCAATAATACTCAACAACCCGTCGTCACAATGATATTTAATAATACCAACAAGAATAATTAGTCAACATATAAAACTGCGCATGATAGTCCAATTCAATTAAATCTTTAATTTAATTATCACAACGTCAACAATACCCAAATAATCTCATTTAATTATTTTAAATTAAATATACCAAGTTTTCATCATATATACATCAAAAACCAAATTTTATTATCTCTATATGTATTACATGAGTTATACGCACCCAAAAGTCAATTATTTTATAGCTAGGATTTTTCTACATGCAACCCACACAAATAAAATCCAGAATCACTCATGAATCCTACGTACCCAAAGGGTTATGAATATTATTCAGATTAAAAGATTTTATAAAAACAGCCCCATAATTAGTGTTCACCTTTTCTAATTAAGTTACTAATTATTTTTAAGAAAACATGTAATTAAGTGTTTAGGAGACACTTAAAACGCATAATACTAAAGGAAAAGAATAGAGTATTCATGCCTGTGAAGATTGTGTTGAAAATCTGATTTGAAATCTGGATTCCTTGCGAAAAATTAGCAAAAGAGTGTTCTTGAACAAACTTGATTAAACCCCAATTAATCCTTCAAAATCTTGAGCCAAAACTTGTGACAAAAACTTGATTTCGTTGAAGGTTGATGATTATGAGTGAGAGGAAAAATATTTGGAAGTGTTCTCTGGTGAAAAACTGGAGAAAAAGTGATTATGAGAAGTCCCCCCACGGATTAACAAGGTTATATAGTGATTAGGAGTCCTTATCCTACACAAATACTAAAAACAGCTTATAACTCACGTTTTCTGGGATGGTCGATCGATATACCCCCAGGCATCGATCGATCGATCATGCCTAAAATCTGACGTTCGCCCAAAAAAATTATAAGGGACAAAATTGTAAAATCAATATAAAATCCATTTTAACTCCGATTTTAATTCCTCTTGAAGTTTTATTCTTATCATAACCAACATATTTAGCCAATAAAAATTATTAAATTCAAAAATTTATTTTTCTCGAAAATTCCAATTAATTAATAAAAATAGTTAATAAAAACACGGGGTGTTACATACTTCCCCACTAGCAAAGAATTTCGTCCTCGAAATTAGACAAAGCATACTCATCAACGCATAAATCTCGCAAAAAAAATATGGCACACATATACCTACCCGTAGAATGCCATAATTGGGCGCCCATACACCCAATCCTTCGCGCACCTACCCCACGAATAACAAAATAATATATATATTGCCTATATATATGCATAACTATGAAAATAACGGCGTACCACACGCTCTCACAAATCCCCCACTCGATTCTATATCCGAAAGTCATCAAAATGCTAACGTCCTCAAATTAAATCTCAACATCAAAAATCAATACTTACGATACCTAACATTTGTACTAAAATCTCCAAAATAATTATTGCCTCCAAAATCCATTTTAAGGATCCTCACATCAAGCTTACAAATTCTAAAGCCAATGCCTACAACGTCCTTAACTCAAAACTTCACATCTCCAAGAAACACATCTAACATGTATGCTAGATCCACTACCTCTAGGAGTACGAATCAACAAAGGGAATCAAAGATCGATAATGCGGAAGCTAAACAGACTCATAACCTATGAGACCTAAGACCATGCTCTGATACCATCCTGTAACACCCCGCTCGCCCGAGGGAAGCGAACGGAGCGCTACTATCGATAAAACTAAACTAATCCACAATATAACAAGGTATAGAGCATCTAAAATCCACAATAAAAATAAGAGAATCTACTAATCTGAAGTAACTTCAAATTACATACATCCAAAAATCTCTCGAAATAAAACATCTAACTATCTCGAAAAAAAATAAATCGCCAATGCTCTATTCATCAAAATAAATACAAGTCTTCTCATCTTGTATTAAAAATCCTTCCCAATAATAATCCACGCTAAAATCCATATCCAAAATAAATTCAAAGCGCCCAAAAATTCGCGCTAACCTGCCATTAAAAGAAAATATGGGGAAGTACACAATACGACAGGAAAGATGCTCAACAACTATTAGCGGTGAATAAATCGTAACAATACGAGTACGAATATTCAAATCAACGTGAATCTCATAAGCAATTATATCAATATAATTTCTCAACAATACATTAACCGGGTCACCAGGCCTCACCACCATACCGCGCCTATGGATTTTCTAGCATATTCGAAAAAAAGAATATTGGCGGGTGCCCAACCGCAGTATCATTAAAATCTCATGACAACATGCTCAACACCAAATATAATACCACATGAATCGAAATTAGATTCCAACAAATATTTTCAGATTCCAATGAATTTATCAATTCAAATATGAGTCAATAATCACAAGAAAACAACGAGAATAATACTCGCGAGATTAAGGAGCATATTGTGTAAAACCCCATACCTCGAAATCGTCACATGAATCATCACATAATAATTAACCTCTAAATCTGATCGCACCATTACGTTCCTCTCGCGAAAATAATCAAATCTTGTTATATCCCAAACTCGAGAAAACACCAAATAAGCCTTCTAATCTAAGGTTGAAATCTTGAATAAGTTTGGGGGTATGGTTTGTATATGAAAGGGGGTAATTTTAAAGAGCTCTTCTGGTTGAAAAGTTTGAGAATAAGTGATTTGAAAAGCCAAGCCACGAATTTGTTGATATATAAAGGATTAAGAGCTTGATTAAGAAAAGAGTTCTAATCAGATACAAACACTAAAATTTTATTTCGGACGATCGGACCGTTGGAATTTGATGAAATTTTACGAACAATTAGCAGAAGACGAGAAGAAGATACAGAAAAAAATTCAGCTCGATCGGACTGTTCAATATTTTTTAAATATTTTTTTTTGTTGGAGAGTTTTATGTTTTGAGGACTCTTAGAGAGTTTTATGTTTTGAGGACTCTTTTATATAATAAAAATTCAATTAAAACTCCATTTTATTTCCAATTCCGAAACCGTTTGAAATTCTCATCTTTAAAAATAAAATCCAACATATTTGAGTAATAACAATAATTTTACCAAAAACTTCATATTCCTCTATATTTTGAAAATACCCCAAAATTACGCGGGTTATTACACCAATGTTTTATTATTGTGAGCTTATTCATCACTTTGACCTAGTGGTGTTATTTCCAGCATCATCAATCTGGCGTCGTCTGTGAGAATGAGGATTATCATCTCTTCCCTTCTCTAACTAGTACTCACCAGAGTCTCCGGCGGTGAACTAGTCCTCCCCTCTTGTGGAGCTATTTCACCATGGAACGAGCTCTTGTTGAGCTTCTAAGCTTTTACTGTGCAGTTTACAGCTCATCCATCAGGTGAGAAACATAGCGTCAGAATTTCCACCACTAGCTGACCGTCCAAGCTCCAGTTTTTACGCCTCCTCAGTTAGATATGGCGGAGGTGGCAACAGCTTTGAAATCATTTGTGGCTAGTCAATAGGCAATGCAGGAGCAGTTGGTTGCCTTCACCTAAAATGTATTGGTGAGGCCCACGGGGATAATGCCAGATATGATTACTCCGGTAGCCTAGGAGCAACATCCAGATTCTAGGGGACCACCCCTAGCGTCGCGTAAGGAGTTATCGCCTCCTCAATGACGGAGGAATGTTGCTGAACCTAGGCAGTTACACCTGGGGAGGCAAGGCCAACCCTGTCCAGATGATCGGTATGATGACTATGAGGCTGAAGATGCCCAAACTGATTATTGGCAGCCAGATGAAATATCGGGTAACACTGTGCTCCCCATTTAAGCAAGCCGAGGGCATAGTTGGAGTCCGTGTCAAGATGCTCAACCAAGGGGCTCCGCCTTTTATCGACTAAGAAAAGGGTCGACCTTTGAAAAGCTCAGCCCAAGGTGTGATCTCAGAGATAAACTGTCAAGATCCAGGAGTATGGTTGGTTCCAAAAGAGAAGGGGCAGATTGTCGACCTTCATACGACCAATACGAGGGCCAAAGATAAGTGAATAGCCGACACAGGTCAGTAGAAAGGGAGCCCTCTGTTCGACAAGATGAGATGGCAGGGATAATATCATCCATCCCGATGTTATGGCAGCAGCCGAGAGGCCTTGAAATGACTCAATTCAAAGGTTGGAGGATAAAATTGGAGACATCCTCAAAAGCCGAGGTCCCTTACAAAGGGGCTATTCAGAAGGCTCTCCCTTCGTGGCTAGGATTGTCAACTTTCTAACCCGGGCCAAGATCAAGACACCAATGATCACTCCCAATTTTAATGGGAGCACTAATCCGATCCACCACATCAAGATGTACCAGTCAACTGCAAACATTTACTCAGTCTCAAATGAGATGAGGGGTCGTGCCTTTTCAAGCACTTTGACTAGAGCAGATCATGTGTGGTTCACTTCACTCCCCAAAAGTTCAATTGAGAACTTCAAGAAACTCGAAGAGAGATTCATACACAACTTCTGTTTCGGGGTAAGACCACAAAAAAAGACCACTCATCTGTTGTATGTCAAGCAGGGAAAGAACGAGAGTCTCAGGGAATACATTACAAGGTTTAATAAGGAAAAGTTAGAAGTTGAGGATTATGAAGAAAGTATTGCGATGACAGGATTTATAGGAGGTCTACAGAAAGGGAAATTGCTCTGGAATCTTACTGAGGACCTACCAAAGTCTATGGTCGATCTATTGGAGATGACCGATAAGGTCATGAATGTCGAGGAAGTTATGGCAGTGAAGTATGAGGATGAAAAGAGGGCGAGCAGTGGGGGCAAATTTCGAAAAAAGAGTAAAGGTATAAAGAAGAGATCAGCAGATGATAAGTTTGCTGACTACACTCCCCTCACGGTCAACTGCGAGCATATCTTGAATGAGATCAAGAATGATTGGTCCCTGAGGTGGCCCAAAATGTTAAAAGCTCCCCCTCACAAGAGGAACAAAAAATTAAAGTGTAAATTTCACCAGGACCATGGGCACCATACCGACAAATGTTTCTCTCTAAAGGACGAGATTGAGAAGATTCTCAAGGCTGGGAAGCTGAGGAAATATGTAAGCAGTGGTAGTCCAGGGAGAGGTCAAGATGACCCCAGGAAAAGAAGAATCAATAAGTGCAAAGAGGATGCTCCTAGGAAAAAGGATGGTGCCTCAAACGACTATGATGGGGATAACCCAGACCTGCCACCAAAGGACGATGGTCCCAAAGGACGTCGTTTGATGTAAAGATGATTTGTGGGGAGCTAGCAGGGGGAGGCTCGAAGGTGGCCGATTGAAAGGTACACTTTGCAGAGGTCAAAGCTCTTCCTAAAGTTGAAGCGGTTAACTAGGGTGCAGTAAGCGCTAAGTTAGAGAAAAGGAAGAAGGGGGATATAGATACTTTGATTGTGGGTTTTTTAAGACTTGACTTCAAAGGTATTCGATCTCCCAAATATAACCCTTTGGTGATTACAACCAGGGTTCATGGGTATGACGTGTTGATAATACTGGTCGATGGAGGAAGTTCGGCCGATGTTATGTTCTGGCTATGCTTCAAAATCCTGGGACTTAGCAAGAAGAGGCTTGTTCCTTATCATCACCTCTGGATGGGATTCAGTGGTGAGAAAGTCCATTCATTGGGAATGTATGAGATGGATGTCAGGATGGGAGATGTTTGGCCGAATAGGCTCACAAATAAGGACAATTTCTTTGTAATGGATGAAAGTGTATACTCGACTTATAACATAATTATGGGAAGAGTGTCCCTCAAGGAGTTTGAGGTCATGCCCCCCACTATACACCAAATGGTGAAATTATCGACTCTTTATAGGGTAGGGGAAGTCCAAGGTGATCAAGTGTTGGCAGGTGCAACTTCAACTCAGCCGAAGAGAGGAAAGCTCACAAGAAAGCCACTACAACGTATAACATTGATACGTTGGACCCCAGAGACAAGAAAAAATTAAAGAAAAGGGAAGCCACAAAAGAGGTAGAATACATCATACTCAATGAGGACGATCCAAAAAAATGATTCAAGTTGGCAAAACCCTAAAGAAAGAGGTCAACGAAAATCTGATTAAACTATTAAAGGAGAGACAAAACATCTTTGCTTGGACTTACAAAGATATGTCGGGCATTGACCCAAAAGCTCTCTGATATAAGCTCAATCTGGCCGATGATGCAAAGCTGATTCGATAGAGAAGATAAATCTACTCGTGAGAGAAATATGATGTCATTCGGTACTTGGTGAAAAACTTAAAGAAGGCAGACATCATCAGATAGGTCATCAACCCAGAGTGGTTGGCCAATGCTGTCATCCTTCCCAAAGCCAATGGCAAGTGGAGGATGTGTGTTGACTTTATGAATCAGAATAAAGCATGCCCGAAAGGCAGTTTCCCATTGCTGAGGATTGATCAGATGGTAGATGATACAGGTGACCATGAATTAATGAGCTTTATGGATGCCAACTCAGGTTACAACCAGATGTTTATGGACCCTACCGATGAAGAGAAGATAACCTTTATAATCGATAAGGGGGCCTACTGCTATAAGGTCATGCCCTTTGGGTTGAAGAATGTTGAGTCAACGTATCAGAGGCTAGTCAACAAAATGTGTAAGTACCAAATTGAGAAGAAAATGGAAATTTACGTTGACGATATGCTGACAAAGAGGCTCGACGTCCACATTCATGTGGCCGACCTTGAGCGCACCTTTGACACGATGGACAACTACCGGATGAAACTCAGCCCCACAAAGTGTGTCTTCGACGTGAGAGCAGGCAAATTTTTGGGATTTATTGTGAATCAGAGGGGAATTGAAGCCAACCCCAAGAAGATTAAGGCCTTGTTGGAGATGAAGACTCCTATGACGATAAACGATGTACAGAGACTCACCGAAAGAGTGGCTGCACTAAACACGTTTGTATCTAGAGCCACTGATAAATGCCTGCCTTTTTTCGAGTATTGAGAAAAGCTTTTGAATGGAATGAAGAGTGCGATATAGCCCTTTAGGATTTGAAGTCCTACCTGAGAACTCCACTCTTATTATCTAGATCAATTCAATGGGAGAACCTATATCTTTATTTGTCAGTATCTTAGTCGACCATCAGTGCCGCTATTGTAAGAGAAGAGGATAGAGTTTAAAAACCAGTTTATTTCAATAGTAAGGTACTCCAATGGGACGAGTAGAGGTACCCAAAAGTGGAGAAGTTAGCCTATGCACTGATCTATGCTTCGAGGAATATAAAGCCCTACTTTTAGGCACATACCATGGTGGTCCTCACAAACTCATCCCTTAGACAAGTAATTCACAAGCATGAGAAATCAGGAAGACTGATAGATTGGGCAATCAAATTGGGAGAGTTTGACATCATCTACCAGTCGAGAATGGCTATTAAAGGGCAAGCCCTAACTGACTTTATGGCCAAGTTCACTTGGGATGAGGCCGATATTAAAAATGTTGAAGCTACAACTTATGGGCAAGAAAACGGAGTATGTTCTCCCCCAACCGAGGACGAGATGAGTTTGGCAAGAAGAAGCATGTCTGAGAATAAGTAAAGGTATCTTTTTAAGAATGAAACCCTGAAAAAGGGTAGTTTTTTACCAAATGGTACTGTATGGAGCCTCTTTATTGATGGGTCTTTATATGAGAGTGAAAGTGTGATAGGATTGATAGTGTGAGCCCCAGATGGGACCAATATTGAGTACGCGTTGAGATTTAACTTCAAAGCTTCCAATAATTAATCTGAGTATGAGGCTATCCTAGCAGGTCTCACCCTTGCCCGGGCACTAAATATTGTCCAACTCCTTATTCATAGTGATTCCAGGTTGGTTGTCAATCAAATCTTAGGGGCATACGTGGTTAAAGATAACAGAATGGCAAGGTACCTAGGAAATATTAAGACATCGTTGAGGCATTTTTCTGAAGTAAAATTAAAGAGGATACCTTGGCTAGACAATGACCGAGTTGATGCTCTGGTAATGTTTGCCTCAGCCACCAGAACTGAAATTAGAAGAACAGTCCCGATAGAGATTCTCCATCGGTCGATGATTTAAGAAGAAGAAAATACCATAGGATTTTATTTCAATATGAGTATGGGGCTTCCTGGATGGATCCTATCATCCGCTATATTAGAGTGGGTGAGTCCAAGGCCGAGAAAAAGAAATTGAGGTACAAAGTTTCCACGTTCTCCCTTATAGGAGATATCTTGTATAAGAAAGGTTTCATGCGCCCTCTCCTCAGATGTGCCCATCCATCTGAGGTAGAGTATATTTTAAAAGACATTCATTAAGGGTCATGTTCCAGCCACATTGGAGGGAGACCGTTGGCTAAGTGGATCATTACATAGGGTTATTGGTAGCTAACGTTGGCTAAAGATGCAGCTGCATACGTCAAGAGGTACAACAAGTGCCAGAAGTTTGCCACCATACCCCATCAACCTCATCAGCCTCTTACCTCCATTACATCTCCTTGCTTTTTTGAAGTTTGGGGGATTTACCTGGTTGGACCACTACCAAAGGTTGTTAACAACTATCAATACTTAATTGTGGCAATTGATTATTTTTCAAAATGGGTAGAGGTCGAGTCGATGATTACAATCACAGAAAAGAAAGCTTTTTAGTTTATCTGTAAAAATATCATCTGTAGGTACGGCCTACCTAATACCCTGATTTCTAAAAATGGTACACAGTTCAAGAATGTCTCCCCACAAAAGTATTACGAACGAGTCGGTATCAAGAAATTTTTTTTTTGCTACTGGTCGACCCTAGGCCAATGGGCAGACAGAGGTAACAAATAGGACAATCCTCGATGGAATCAAAAAGAGATTAGAAAATTCCAAAGGCAGGTGGGTTGAAGAAGTATATGATTTATTTCGGGTTTATAAGATGATAAAGAGGATTCCTACTGGGGAAACTCCATTTATGTTGGCTTATGGTTCAGAGGTAGTAGTGCCGACAGAGATAGGCCTTCCTACCCACAAGGTTTAAACCTATGACCCAGAAGAGAACATTAATAAACTGAGACTTGATTTAGACCTTATGGAATAAATAAGAGAAGATGTTGAGGTTAGGCAGGCTTCCTATCAGCAAAGGACGAGGAAGTTCTGCAATAAGAGAGTCAAGGCACGCCTACTGAAGTTAGGAGACATAGTGTTGAAAAAGACATGGCAGAAGCCTAACAAGATTCATCCAAATTGGCATGGTCTATACGAAGTGGTTGAAGAGGTAGTGGGACATATAGATTAGAGAATCTGGAAGGGGATCCATTATCCAAACTATGGAACGCTAACAATCTCAAAAAGTATTATCTGTGAGGTTTCAGATTTGATAGTTGACACAGCTCAGAATGTGTCTCTAAAGTGTGTACTCTCTAGGCTCAAGTGCAAGCCTGTCGTTCAAGTAATAATCCGACAAGTCGGGTATCGATCCTCAGGGAAGAAGGACAACAAGAGTTGTGACGACGGAATAAGACGGAGGAATCCTAACGATGACTCTAAAAAGAAAGAAAAGATTGATTTGGATTTTGGGACTGATTAACCTAAATGCAATTATGTAATTATGAAAATGTGCAATTACACTAAATTACCTAAAAATGTGAATGAAAATTTGATTTGAACTTTTAAATGAGATGATGGAAAAAATAGGACGGGAATACAATCCCCCAACCCTAGTGTACTGCAGTTATAACATTAATCGTAAATTTATCTAATTAATCTGACCCAGTCTTTAGTACTCCCAAGAATTACGTATACGAGGTTCAAGCCCGCGTCATACTTAATCAAAGGATGAGTAAATCAGTATCACGATAGCGACACTCGAATTGTATTATCAATCATCCCGGGTACCCAGGGGCAAACGAGATATTTAGACCTACAATTGTTGTGTCCCTACGCAATACGGTCACAATTAATTACTAAATTCAGAGGATTAACTTTATACGTGAAATGACCACATCAGGCTGGGTTCATGTAACCCGACCTTGGAAATCTAGCCGGATATACCGAAAGTGATGAAAACAGTGTTTAACATGCAAGAGTTCATGATTAATCTAAGGACAATTGATGTAATACTGTAGAATAGAATCACAAAGAAGAAACAACTTACTAAAATTACCCAAGGAACAATCGCAGCAATGAATAAAATTGGTGATCACACAAACATTGAATAAACCTTCAATCCTTAAATAAAACTGGAAATTGTATCTACAACTAGGGTTTATGGAAGAATAAGAGAGATTAAACTAATCCCCTCCGTTCTTGCCTACTTTACAATGAAAATAATTCGGGTTTTTATACCCTATATGAAATTCCAAGAAGTTGAGTATAAGTCGGAGTCTTTAGAGGAGAATCAGAAAACAAAATCTCGAGGGGCGGACCGGTCCGCTTCTAAAGCGGATCGGTTCTTTTATTTTCCAGGAGGACCGGTCCGGGTGCGGATCGGTTCTTTTCTTTTTTGTGCTCTTCGGTTCGCCTTCGGTTCGCAGTCCTCTGGAGTTTGCACAGCGGACCGGTCCGGGTTGAGGGCTGACCGGTCTGCCTATTTGACTTTTCCTTCAAACTTTGACTGCCCATATCTTTTGCTACGGGTATCCGATTGAGGTGCCGTTTCTTCCTAGGTGCTTGTGAGGATGATACCTTCAACTTCTCTTTAGGCACCTCATCCGGATTCTGGGTAAAAATGACTCTTTTTCCTTTTTGACTTTTCTTGTTGACTTTCTCTATTCTTCCGGTTTCCTTCTTCCATTTCTTGACATTAGATACCTGTAAAATCATAACGAAATACCAGAAACTCGGTGTACTTGTTAGGATAAATCAATAGCAAGATTATGAGATAAAGTCAATCCAATTACGTTGTTCGAGGTGATTAAAGTACCGAAATTAAGGGATAAATTAGGAAGAATTTATGCCTAATCAAACCCCCCTAACTTAGAACTTTGCGCGTCCCGAGCAATGTAAAAGAATTCTAGCAAGGCTCAACTTTTGAAAAACATTTTATTGGGATAAAATACCTCTTTCGCGGGCTCGCGATTGCATTTAGCGTATGCAACAAGCCTTTAAACCCCTAGGTTACCCTAGTGGGACGAGTTGTGTCTCGTGAGGGTTTGCAGAGAATATACCCACAAAATTCCACTCAAAGAACTTCAAAATAACCAAAAATTGTATAATTCAAACTTTTCCAGAAAATAGTCATCATTAAGTCATGTCTACAAGTCTCAAACTGTAGTGCGTGTGTGCGAAGCCAGAAATATAACCGCCAAATTCCACCGATTAATCATTACGTTACTTATCTGAAAATTCGTTTTGATTTCAAATTCTCACGGGAAGCTCTCTCAAATGAACCACTCGGAATATGGCTTTTCGCTCGGTATGCGTGATAATAAGAGTAAATATAATGGACGCAAAATCACGCATACAATTAGAAAGACGTAAATTTCATGGTGAAAGGATCTCATCAACGGATTACGGTTTTAAAAACGGGAACATCGCCTCTATTTCGCGCATTTAACCTCTTATATTATCTTTTGCTGTATTAGCTCTCCACGCGGTACTCAATTTTCGCAATTTGGACTCGGTTAGGACTTTTTCGGGTTTAACGGTGTATTGGGTAAAATAAAAATGGTAGGGAAGGTTGGAATTGGAAACGTTACTTACGATGTCCATTCGTGCTTTTTCTGGGCTATTGCTCATTTTTTCTTTTCTTGCTATTTTTGTTGAGCATTCTTCTATTTTTTTTTCTTACCCCTTTATATGCACTTTTTGGACTTGAAATCTAAATTTTTCATTTTTCACAATTCCGGCTATTTTGGGTTTTTTTGGGTTGTCAAACGAAAGGGAAAATTATTCGGCTCAATTTGGGTTGCAAAAGGGGTGATTTTTCGCATCTTTTTCTGGCCAATATTTTTGGGATGACAAACGAGGGCCTACTTTATTGTCCAAAATGCTAATTGCGTTACCATATGCGTTTCGAGGTGGATTTAAGTTAGAGACTAATTTGGCACGTTTTTCAAGGCAATATTGCACACATTTTTCAAAACCGATCAAAATGAAAGGGTTGAGATCCTTGACAACTTATTAAGCGCTAAAAAGAACTTTGAGTTAACAATTAACTCGGATTGATTTAAAATCTCGCAAAACGTGATAGGCTCGAATCTCACCGGGTTTGTTAATCTCCACATTTATTCGTTAAGTCGTCAATTTTCGCTCAATTTCCATCTTTGGTCAATTTCGGCTTTGTGTATGTTGACTTTTTACATTTTGAGACTCCAATTTGACTTTTAATGATATTTTTGAAAATTTTGAATTCCAATTTTTATTTATTTTGAACACAAATATTTTTGGATTTTTCAAAATTTTATGATTTTTTTGGAAATTTTTGGGCATTTTTGAAAATTTATGAAGTTTTAGAAATATGCACTTGTGACCCCCCCTAACTTAGACTTTTGCATTGTCCTCAAGCAAAAAGGACTAAAATCTAAATAAGGCAAAATAATAAGTGCTATAATTAAAACAAACAAATATAGAAAATGCAACTTTTTATATCATAAGACTGTGGTACAAACAGGAATACAGCATATGTAGGTTATGAGAAGGAATACATCAAAACAGTCCATAATCAACAAAACATCATGGGGGAGGGAAATGGGATGAGCTGGGCGCGTCGGGGCCATAGGGGTCATGAAAATGTGATGGTAGTGGCTCATAAGGGTCCCCTAGGCGACGGTAGATATCCGCTTGCCTTCGAGCCGCCCGATTCTGATCTCGTTGGTAGTCGATCACAAAGTTCTCGAATCGGTTCTCAAAGGTCTCAAATCGATTCTCAAGGGTGGACAACCGGGTCGAGATATCGGTACCCGCCCACTCAAAGTCTGGGTCGTCCTCCTCGTCCGCCGACTCCTCGTCGGCACCGACGTCACCCATCTCAACGTCTGCTTCGGCGGCCTCCTCATCCGCGCTCTCTTCCGAGGCAGCCTCTTCCTCTCTATCATGACCCCGCCGAGCTCGGATTATGGCGAGCTGTTTGGCACTCTTAGTGCGAGTGCCCTGTCCAATTGGACCGGGAATCTGGGTGCGGTCGGCAGGGGCCTCAATGCCGACGTCTTGGAGGATAGACGTGATCAAACGGGCATAGGGCAAGGGGGCGGTACCCTTCTCATCCAAAGAAGAGGCGATGATGTCGGCATACAATGTGCGGGCCAAATGGATGGAGGTTTGTGGATCGAAGAGATGGTAGGTCAAGGTGGCTTGTCGAGGCCTCATGGCGGAATCGTTGGACGTTTGAAGAATGTTAGCGCAAATGATTTGGAAAGTGAGGCGCGCATTTTCATTGAGCTGTCCAACAGCGACGGTTTGGCCCGCCCAAGCCACGTTTGGAGCAATGCGCTACATGATGACGTCCTTAGCGACCGGAGGAACGTTCCGTGGATATGTGAAGTCTTGGGGGTCCGGAACGCCAAAGGTGGCCAATTTGGCCGTGAGGATGGCTAAGGAAAAGGGAACGACCATCCCATCGACGTACGCTTGGGCCTCATATTGGTCCGTCCTTACGAGAGTGCCATAAAATAACCGGACCTCGGAAGCCCACACGGCGTCATGGGGTTCGTTGAGGAAACGACACCACCCTCGGGCCATGAATAGGGCCGTGACAGAATTGGACAGCGCGTTCCATTGAACCGCGCGCTCCATATGGAGTTTTCGGCTTGTCCCGAAGAAGTTGGTGCACCATCGCTCCTCTTGGCGGGAGCGGAACTTGTTGCTCCCGGAGTGTAGGATGTCGGTGGATGCGTATTTGGTGGGAGCAGCACGGGGGGCCATGGAGACAGAGAGGATAGAACTCACAAAAATCTGTAGAGGGAGAGGAGAGAAATTTGTTTGAGGTGTGAAGAGAAGAGGAGGGGTAGGGTTGAATTTATAGTGGAGGGAAAGGATTTGGAGGGAAAAGGTGGTTGGAGGGAAAGGTATTTGGAGGGAAAGGGTGTATGGGGATGTGGGAAACTGAATGGGAGGGAAGGATGGTAATTGGGGGGAAGGGGGGGTGAATGGGAGAAAGGGATTCAACGAATCTGCAGAAGGCGGATCGGTACGGTCCAGGGGCGGACCGGTCCGATTTTTTAATTTCTAGAAAATTCGACAGGCGTACCGGTCCGTTTTAAAATTAAAGGAACCGGTCCGATGGCGGACCGGTCCGGTCCAGGGGCGGACCGCTCCGAAACTGGATTTTAAACTCTTTTCCTGAAATATTGCACTTTTAAAACGCGCTCCTCTCCAAATATAGACTAAGGACCTCTCAACATCCCCGGTCACCTGAATTGACCAAAATCCCGAACATGCACATGCTAAACCCGAATGTACCAAAATCCTAACGAAACTCACTAACGCACACGACACACACGACTCTCACCCCATACACGTCGGGGGTGCGACGACCTAACTGAAATCGTTCACTCTACCCCGTAAACGGGGTCCGACAACCAAACGGTGTCGACTTCCTCTTCGCACGCCTCAAGATATGGCTTTAGGCGTTGTCCATTCACTGTGAATGTATTTCCCCCTTTTAAATCTTCTACTTCGACAGCTCTGTGGGGGAAAAAATTCTTGACAAAAAAGGGGTAGACCATCGCGACCGCAACTTGCCCGGAAAGATATGAAGCCGAGAGTTATAGAGAAGAACTTTTTGCCCGGGAAGAAACTCTTTGCGTCGGATGATGCTATCGTGAGCGAGTTTCATCCTTTCTTTGGCAATTTTGGCATTCTCATACGCATCATTGCGTATCTCCTCTAACTCATTTATTTGAAGCTTGCGAGCTTCACCGGCTTTATCCATGGCATAATTGAGCTCCTTAATTGCCCAATACGCTTTGTGTTCTAACTCCACGGGGAGATGGCAAGGTTTGCCATACACGAAGCGGAAAGGGGACATGCCAAGCTGATTTTTATATGCGGTGCGATAGGCCCATAGCGAATCGTTCAGTCTAATGGACCAATCTTTCCAGTTAGGATTGACGATCTTCTAGAGAATGTTCTTGATCTCACGATTCGCTAGTTCGGCCTGCCCATTTGTTTGTGGGTGATACGTCGTTCCAACCTTGTGAACGACGCCATACTTTCTCATAAGCTTCCCGAATGGCCAATTGCAAAAGTGCTTGCCATTATCACTAATTATCGCTTTCGGAGTACCGAAGTGGGAAAGTATGTGTTCCTGTAGGAACTTTATCACCACCATGTTGTCATTTGTTTTGGTAGCTATCGCTTCTACCCATTTAGAAACATAATCTACCGCAACAAGGATGTATAGGAAACCAAAGGAAGGGGGAAAAGGACCCATGAAGTCAATACCCCAACAATCGAAGATCTCAATGATGAGTATGGGGGTAAGAGGCATCATGTCTCGTCGAGTAATGGCTCCCATCCGTTGGCACTTATTGCAAGATTTGCAAGCATTGTTCACATCCCGGAATAATGTGGGCCAATATAGACCGCATTGCAGAATTTTAGCGGCCGTCTTTTTCGTGGAAAAGTGGCCTCCACACGCTTCCGAAAGACAAAACTGGATGACTTTCGGGATCTCATCATCCGGTACACATCGTCGGATGATTTGGTCGGCGCAATATTTAAACAATAATGGATCATCGTAGAAGAACATGCGCGACCAAGTAAGAAACCTCTTCTTATCTTGCGGTGTCCAGTCGGGAGGGACGGCTCCCGTGACAAGGTAGTTTACTATATCCGCAAACCAAGGTAAAGAAGAGATAGCAAAAAGTTACTCATCCGGAAAGTATTCGTCTATGGGAATGGGATCACTAGGTACGTCGGACGAAAGCCGAGACAAATGGTCGGTAACGACGTTTTCTACTCCTTTCTTATCCTTGATAGAGAGATTGAACTCTTGTAGGAGTAGGATCCACCTTATGAGGCGCGTCTTGGCGTCTTTCTTCGCAAGTAGATACTTTAAAGCCGCGTGGTCGGTGAAGACAATTATAGGAGAACCAATGAGATACGATCTGAACTTATCAAGGGCAAAGACTACTTCTAGCAACTCCTTTTCCGTGGAAGAGTAGTTGAGTTGAGGTCCGGTAAGGGTCCGGCTAGCGTAGTAGATGACATAAGCTTGTTTATCCTGACGTTGGCCCAAAACGGCCCCAATCGCGTAATCGCTTGCATCACACATAAGTTCGAATGGTAGGGACCAATCCGGAACTTGCATGATGGGAGCGGACACGAGCATGTTCTTTAATTTGTCAAAGGAGCTTTGGCATGCCTCGGTCCACTCAAACGAGTTGTCCTTTATGAGAAGGTTGCTTAAGGGTCTCGCGATAGCACTAAAATCCTTAATGAACCTTCGATAAAACCCGGCGTGACCTAAGAATGAGCACACGTCTTTAAGCGATCTCGGTGGGGGAAGGTCAGCTATGACATCTATCTTAGCCCTATCAACCTCTATGCCTTTAGATGATACTATGTGGCCGAGAACTATTCCTTCAGTGACCATGAAATGGCATTTCTCCCAATTCAGCACTAATTTCTTCTCGACACACCGAGCAAGTACTTGTTCCAATTTTTCTAGACAAAGATCGAAAGAGGTGCCAAAAACGCTGAAATCGTCCATGAACACCTCAAGTCCTCTTTCGACCATGTCACTAAATAAGCTCAACATGCACCTTTGAAAAGTCGCGGGTGCATTACACAAGCCGAATGGCATACGTTTGTAGGCAAACGTACCAAAAGGACAAGTGAAAGTCGTCTTCTCTTGGTCAAGTACATCTACCTCAATCTGGTTATATTCGGAATAACCATCAAGGAAGCAATAATAAGGGTGGCCCGCAACTCTCTCAAGCATTTTATCAATGAATGGTAAGGGGAAATGATCTTTTCTTGTTCCCGCATTGAATTTTCGGTAATCAATGCAAACACGCCAGTCGGTGGTGATGCGTTGGGGAACAAGCTCTCCCTTAGCATTCTCAATCACAGTCATACCCGACTTCTTCGGGACGACTTGAATAGGGCTGACCCATTTGCTATCCGAGATTGGGTAGATAATCCCGGCATCCAATAGTTTAATGATCTCGGTTCTCATAACTTCTTTCATGTTGGGGTTCAGTCTTCTTTGCATTTCTCTAAAGGGCTTGACATCCTCTTCGAGGTGAATCTTGTGGGTGCAAATCAGAGGACTTATCCCCTTCAAATCATCTATACACCAACCAAAAGCACCTTGGTGCTTCCTCAGAATTCTCAACAATTTGCACTCCTGCCCTTCATCTAGGCTAGAGGAGATAACAACAGGGAATGTCTCATCCTCTCCTAGGTAGGCATATTTGATATGGGAGGGGAGTTTCTTTAATTCAAGAGTTGGAAACTTTTCGTCGGAGGGAACAACGCATGTATCCCGTGGTGGTAACTCCTCGAATTTAGAAACCCAATTCACATCTCTCGCGTCCTCTTCCGACGCTCTCTCATCGAGTAACTCTCTTAACTCCCCAATCTCCCTCTCGTACTCAGTATACGTCCCCTCACTCTCATTGCTCGAAATCAGACAGGAGTCTAAGGCATCGCCACAATAATTCTCCTTAAAGTACTCCCCTACTATCTCATCTATGAGGCTCACCTCGTGAATATCATCTTCCTCTCCCATATGTTGAGCTATGTTGAAGATGTTGGTCTCTAATGTCATATTCCCAAAAGTGAGCTGCATTCGCCCATTCCTTGTGTTAATAATAGCGTTAGCTGTCGCTAAAAATGGGCGCCCGAGAATGATGGGAACATGATTGGTCGAGATTAAGGAAGGCTCCGTGTCCCAAATGACAAAGTCTACCGGGAAGTAGAAAGTGTCAACTTGAACGATCACGTCCTCTACTACACCTCGTGGGACCTTCACAGTTTGATCCGCTAATTGGAGAGTGATTCTTTTGGGCTTGAGGTCGCCCAAATCAAGTTGCCTATAGATGGAGTAAGGGAGGATATTGACACTTGCTCCCAAGTCTAGTAAGGCTTTTTCAATTTTGTTCTCTCCAATGATGCAGGAAATGGTGGGTGCACCGGGATCTTTGAATTTAGGAGGGAGCTCATTGAGTAAGATGGAGCTCACGTTCTGCGATAGGAAGACATTCTTCTTTACTTTCATCTTCCTTTTTACCGTCAAAAAATCTTTGATGACTTTTGCATAAGCTGGAATTTGTTTGATGGCATCGAGGAATGGTAAATTCAGCTTTACCTGCTTTAGTATTTCTAGCACGTCATCACGTGGGTTTCCTTTCTGGGAGGGAATCAACCTTTGAGGAAACGGTGCCGCGAAGGGTGGTTTCACTACTACCTCGGGCTCACTAGTGTCATCTTTATCACTCTCATTTGAGGGGACATCTTCGGCCTCTTTTGTGCCGGGCGAAATCACCTTGTCTTTGGTTGCGTCGTGTGGGGGAGGTGATAAATCAACGACTCTCCCACTACGAAGAGTGGTCACAGCTTGACATTGCTCCTGATGATCAGTAGAAGTGGAGATAACACTAGTTTGACCTTGGGAAGGTCTTTGGCCATGGGCAGGAAACTTGCCCTTCTCTTGAACGCTCAACAAGGATTGAATTTTGGACAGGTTCACATTTATGTCGCCAATTAGACGATCATATTTGTCATTGTTTGCGGTCTGGCTAGTGATGAATTGATTCATCGTATCCTCGAGGGTTCTCCGCTATGGAGGGATATAATTTTCGTGAGGTGGTGGTGCTTGCACATGTCGTTGCATGTGTGGAGCTTGTTGAAATTGTTGTGGAGGAGGAGGGGAAACATGCTAAGGAGTGTTCATTGCGGCATGTTGTTGCCCATAGCTAAATCCGGGATGATTTTTCCACGAAGGGTTGTATGAATTCCCGTGCGGGGCACCGAAATTACCCTTAAAACCTCTTATCCCACTAACTTGCTCCTGCAACATTACTTTGCAGGCGGGTATCGTCGGGCATTCCTCAATTGAATGTCCCGCTTCACAAATTGCACACACCTTTTCGACGGGATTCTTGATAGATCCAACTACCTCGCATAAATCTCGAAATCCTTTCTCAAGGGAATCCAACCGACAGTCCGACATAAAGGTCTTATCTACATGGTGTAGGCCGGACGCCGATGGAGTGGTGGTCTCTTGACGATTTCGATTCTGAGCATTAGGATCAGAAATATCCCATGATTGGGTAGTCTCGGCGACATACCTCAGGTGAAGCTCAGCATCGTGGCAATCTAGCTCGATAAACGGACCACTACCCATGGTTTCAATGAGTTGCTTGGAGTTAAGGTTCAACCCATTATAGAGGAAGGAAATGATTTGAGCTTTATCAAATCCATGATGGGGGCACGAAGCAGTTAACTCATTGAAACGCTCATAACATCGATGGAATGGCTCATTATCCAATTGCCTGAACGATTGAATCTGAGCCTTTATGGAGATTGTTCGATGTGGTGGAAAGAACTTCTTGAGAAATCTGGATTGTAACTCGTTCCAAGATGGAATCGAGCTCGGAGGTAAAGACCATAGCCAGGTCTTAGCTTTATCTTTTAACGAGAATGGGAAGAGTTTGAGGCGAATCACCTCTTGTGTGCAAGTTTGATCATTGAGAGTATCACACACGTCCTCAAATTCCCTTATATGCAAGTATGCCATTTCAGAATCCATACCGTGATAGTGTGGTAGCATCTGGATCATCCCATTTTTGAATCGGAACTGCCCGGCATTATACGGGAGTATAATGCATCCCGGAGTGACAGTGCGCTCGGGATATGAGAATTCTCTTAACGGGCGATACGGAGGCTCTTCCTCACCGGCAGATGCATTACTATGTTGCGACATCTCTCTCTCACTTGACGATTCAGCGCTCTCACTGGGTGTGCACGACGTGTGTCCTACGAAGGAGAAGGGAGTGTTGCTAGAGATTGAGTGTGACGGTGTGGGAGGTGGGATCCAGAACTGTGGGGCTTGTGGAGTGTGGGGACTATCAGGATTATACTCAACAAGTGGATTTTCGTGAATGCTGGTTGGAGTATTGTGGGGTGTGGGAGTGGTTTCAGAATTTTGCATTAAGTTTGTGAGAGATGGTGGTGAATCTTTTTGTGCTTTTTATATTTTTTTGATTTTTTTGGATTTTTGAATTTTTGGTCAAAGCTTTGGATTAACTCGATCTAATCCTAAGTCTACCTAGTTCCCCGGCAACGGCGCCAAAAACTTGACACGACTCAGAATGTGTCTCTAAAGTGTGTACTCTCTAGGCTCAAGTGCAAGCCTGTCGTTCAAGTAATAATCCGACAAGTCGGGTATCGATCCTCATGGAAGAAGGACAACAAGAGTTGTGACGACGGAATAAGACGGAGGAATCCTAACGATGACTCTAAAAAGAAAGAAAAGATTGATTTGGATTTTGGGACTGATTAACCTAAATGCAATTATGTAATAATGAAAATGTGCAATTACACTAAATTACCTAAAAATGTGAACGAAAATTTGATTTGAACTTTTAAATGAGATGATGGAAAAAATAGGACGGGAATACAATCCCCCAACCCTAGTGTACTGCAGTTATAACATTAATCGTAAATTTATCTAATTAATCTGACCCAGTCTTTAGTACTCCCAAGCATAACGTATACGAGGTTCAAGCCCGCGTCATACTTAATCAAAGGATGAGTAAATCAGTATCACGATAGCGACACTCGAATTGTATTCTCAATCATCCCGGGTACCCAGGGGAAAATGAGATATTTAGACCTACAATTTTTGTGTCCCTACGCCATACGGTCACAATTAATTACTAAATTCAGAGGATTAACTTTATACGTGCAATGACCACATCAGGTTGGGTTCATGTAACCCGACCTTGGAAATCTAGCCGGACATACCGAAAGTGATGAAAACAGTGTTTAACATGCAAGAGTTCATGATTAATCTAAGGACAATTGATGGAATACTGTAGAATAGAATCACAAAGAAGAAACAACTTACTAAAATAACCCAAGGAACAATCGCAGCAATGAATAAAATTGGTGATCACACAAACTTTGAATAAACCTTCAATCCTTAAATAAAACTGGAAATTGTATCTACAACTAGGGTTTATGGAAGAATAAGAGAGATTAAACTAATCCCCTTCGTTCTTGCCTACTTTACAATGAAAATAATTCGGGTTTTTATACCCTACATGAAATTCCAAGAAGTTGAGTATAAGTCGGAGTCTTTAGAGGAGAATCAGAAAACAAAATCTCGAGGGGCGGACCGGTCCGCTTCTAAAGCGGATCGGTTCTTTTATTTTCCAGGAGGACCGGTCCGGGTGCGGATCGGTTCTTTTCTTTTTTGTGCTCTTCGGTTCGCCTTCGGTTCGCAGTCCTCTGGAGTTTGCACAGCGGACCGGTCCAGGTTGAGGGCGGACCGATCTGCCTATTTGACTTTTCCTTCAAACTTTGACTGCCCATATCTTTTGCTTCGGGTATCCGATTGAGGTGCCGTTACTTCCTAGGTGCTTGTGAGGATGATACCTTCAACTTCTCTTTAGGTACCTCATCCGGATTCTGGGTAGAAATGACTCTTTTGCCCTTTTAACTTTCTTATTGACTTTCTCTATTCTTCCGGTTTCCTTCTTCCATTTCTTGACATTAGATACCTGTAAAATCATAACGAAATACCAGAAACTCGGTGTACTTGTTAGGATAAATCAATAGCAAGATTATGAGATAAAGTCGATCCAATTACGTTGTTCGAGGTGATTAAAGTACCGAAATTAAGGGATAAATTAGGAAGAATTTATGCCTAAT
Organism: Sambucus nigra; assembly: GCA_949130495.1. Taxonomy (NCBI): domain Eukaryota; kingdom Viridiplantae; phylum Streptophyta; class Magnoliopsida; order Dipsacales; family Adoxaceae; genus Sambucus; species Sambucus nigra. The sequence continues at coordinate 612,617,341 of OX422209.1, forward strand.
CAATAGTTCCTTTCCAATTCCATTATAATACATGTATATGAGACTCAGATGGTGAAAGAAATGTGAATAAATTCTATAAAATTCTCAAGTGTTATCTTATATGTTTTCTATTTATTTTAATGCTTATTGTTTGTATGTATTAACTCATCTTAAGCTACAAAACATCATTCATGGTGAAGTAGACTTAAATTTCCCTTGGTGATGCGATAGTCCAGGAGGGTTCAACCTCGTCCATGGGATGTCAATAACATCGAAAGACATTTATTATTAAACACCATTAAGTTGGTGGATTTACTCTCTCAACCGAGACGACGGTGCATGGACGAGACGACTCTCATCCATACACTCTCAAAATGACAAAAGGGGACTTATTCTTAAACACCATAATTTGGTGGGCACAAAATAAAAATCACTTAGTTATGATTCCTTATTAAACATCATTAAGTTGGTGAATTTATTCTCTCGACCGAGACGACAGTGCATGGACGAGATGACTCTCATCCATACACTCTCAAAACGATGAGGGGGGACTTATGATTAAACACCATAATTTGGTGGGTGCAAATTAAAAATCACTTAGTTGTGGTTCATTATTAAACATCATTAAGTTGATGGATTTACTCTCTCGGCCGAGACGACAGTGCATGGACAAGACGACTCTCATCCATACACTCTCAAAATGACGAGATGGGATTTGTGCTTAAACACCATAATTTGGTGTGTGCAAATTAAAAATCATTTAGTTGTGGTTAATTATTAAACATCATTAAGTTGGTGGATTTACTTTCTCGGACGAGACGGCTGTGCATGGACGAGACGATTCTCATCCATACACTCTTAAAACGATGAGAGGGGACTTATGCTTAAACATCATAATTTGGTGGGTGTCAAATTGTAAAAATCACTTGATTAGGGTTGATTTATAACATCGTCTCATTTGAAGATGAGACGATAGCATAGTTTAAGTTCATGGCATACAAACAAATCAAGACAAGATGCAGATAAATGAACAACAAAAAGATTATATTCTTCAGAAATTACAAAATGAGTACTTCAAGGACGATAATAAACTTTGAATTTTAGCCCACAAAATAAGTTGTTCAAAGAAAAAGATCACAATCAAGACAGGGTATCGATCACAGACGACCACCCTAGGGAGTTGGCTCAATAATGATGGTGGTAGTCCCCTCAGCATTAGTCTCATTATGGACAACCCCATCCTCGAATGGGATAACCTAAACTTGGGCATCAGTCTGTAGGGCCTTGGCCTTAGTTGTAGCCATCAACTCAATATACTCTAGTGCCGCATCAAAAAGAGGATTCAACAGGTTTGGTGTCTTCAACGCAGGCCGTAAGGAAGAAACACCCTCAAAAAATTTTGTCGCGATCCATCGACAGGCCGACCTTATGACCCTCTCAAAATATATGATGTCGTAGATACCAAACTCATCTGAAGCCTTAAAAGCTTCAACATCCCCAGCCTTGATCCTCTCGATTGACTCTGCGAACAGAGCATCGTGTTTGTCCTTTGCATGATAGCTGCAAATTTTCTAGTATGAGTGGTCGACTGCGTGATCAGGGCATTCTCTTTCTCTTTGAGTTAGTCATCCTTCGTCTTCAGATCCTCGTCTCTGAGATTCAGGTCATCATAAGCTTATTGTAGGTCGGCTCAGTATGCCTCTAGTCACTTATTTATCTTTTCCACAGATTTAAGGGCTCTATCAGCCTCTTAGATCATTGGATAATTCTCAACCATCCATTTGTTAGTCGATGCAAAAGTTCACACAAACTGTGGAAGAAAGAAAAATAAAAGTGTTTGTATAAAAAGACAGGAGTGCGAGAGAAGACTTGTGCTTATCACTAAAAGAAAATACATGTGCCATCAGATGAAGGCCTAAGTCAAAGACCTAGGGGGAGTCATATTCTCGCGGAACTCGTAGTCGTCCTTAGTTCGAACTCCTAACATCGCCCTCTTTGATCTTATGGCCGAGGGAAGAATTGAGCCCGGACATTTCTTAAGTTGGGCTATATTGTTTTGCCAATATTCCTGGAAGGAGTCCCCCGAGTAGGAGCTCTGCCCAGAATTGCTCGGCACTGACTAGCTGAGAGGAATCACCCTCGACCTATAAGAATCTAGCCCAGGTTGAGTCTCATAGGGAACTTGTCGATAGGTCCTCTTTTGACCGACCTCTAGCTGCATCAGCACAATAGCAAACGTCTTTTTTGGCTGATTTTTGCCGGTCGAATGCTTCTTCTTGCTAAGAGCATGGCGAAGACTTGGTACATTCATGTTCCAAAATTCCTCAGATATGTGAGGAGGACGATCAGTAAATAAGAAATGAGGAACCATTAGTCATAAAAATACGAGACGATGAAAGACTTGAGCAAAAATCAAAAAACTATATCACTTATAAAGGTCACCCAAGGGATTAACCTTCAACCCAAATTTTTCTAAGAACTCGAGGGACATCAAATATTTAATGGCAGGGAGTTGTCCATTCTTCCCTTGACCTCTGAGAAAGTTTACTCTCTCCCTATTTGTTATACTGAGGCCAGGATCTGACTTGGAAGACACTAAAGGTTTCGCCCAGGTGTATGATACCCTCGGCTCACTTTCTTGCTTCTCTTGGTCGGCATCGGCAGGAAATTCCCAAGCCCCAGAAGCATAAAAGAACCTTTCTTTATATCTATGGTCAGAGGTATAATTGACATAAAGGATCTTCTTATCAGACTTCCTGTCACACCCCAAACCCAATATCCATACTAATCATTTGTTATTAGAATAATTGGATCATAATCTTGAGCCCATTTGGAAAATATACTTCATTTATCAATATTTTTCTACGTACTGTGCATAATGAACATAATATTATTATTATTATACCATAATAAAATCAATATCAGAGTCATAATTAAGCGGACATACAATACTATGATTAACTATGATAAAATTTCACAATCATCAACTCAATCCATACTAACGCAATATATACAATGGGTGAGTATATTAAAATCTTCAGTATGAATATGATAAAATCCCCTTATTTAAACCCGAGCTCTTTCCAAAGGTGCAACTCTCAAAGTTACCGGTCATATGGTATCCTAGCTGGAAGCATACAAACCGAAAATTGTTAAAATATAAACCGTAAGAATTAAGCTTAGTGAGGTACTCCTTCCCTACAATGAAATAACAATTCCATATCGAATATGTGGATATAAAATTCGAATAATCCTTCCCATTGGCAATAACAAATCCTGGATCATAAGATCCAAATAATTATGCCCATTGGCAATAACAAATCCTGGATCATAAGATCCAAATAATTCTGCCCATTGGCAATACAAATCCTGGAACATGAGTTCCAATAAATCCTTATCATATGATAAATCAAATCATTGGATCTTTGTCCAATTCCAATCCTGGATCATAAGATCCAAACAAATCCTGGATATTTGAATATCCAAACAAATCCTAAATACCAAGTATTAAAACCAATCCTTGAAAGGATAGGAGCTGTAGCGTATAAAATAACCTTACCACCTGAACTCTCTATTGTACATAATGTATTTCATGTATAAATGATAAAGAAATATGTCCCAGATCCATTACATATCTTAAGTCATGAACCTCTTCAAGTTAGAGAAGATTTGTCATACATTGAGCATCCGGTAGAAACTTTGGACCGTAAAGATCAAATATTACGAACCAAGATAATTCCATTGGTCAAAGTATTATGGAGTAATCATTCAGTTGAAGAAGCAACATGGGAGAGAGAAGTTGAAATAAAGGAGAGATATCCAACTTGTTTGTAAATTAATATGAGTCAAGTTTGGGGACCAAACTTTTTATAAGGAGGGAAGGATGTAATGACTCCACTTTTATATGCTCATATGTATATACTTTATTTTTACACTCATGTGTTACTTATTATCTTATAGATGTTGTATTATTAGATATGTGGTATTATTGGATATCAATATAACAAACTCAATTTTTTAAATATGAAGAATCATTTGTAAATTGGATCAAATCAAAGTCTTATGACATATCTTAAGGTAAATAATAAGTTTTGGGGTAGAAAATATAAATTTATGAAACTTAAGGGACTAAAATAAAAATATAAAAAGGGTCATTTTTTAAATAAAATATTTTCAACGATCTCTAAGAAATATTAAAAATATATAGTGTGAAATTACCAAAATACCCTTCATGTGTGAAATGACCCTTATCACCTTTCCACCACGTGCTGGTCACCTCCACCTTACACATGTCGTCTTTAGAGAGAGAGATAAAACACTTGTCATCATTTGGTGATATTAACACTGTAAGACCACTCCGGCACGCGACACCTCGGCGTTGAATCACCACTCGAAAAAGCTTAGTCATTTGACACGTGTCAACACCGGAATATCCTTGGAAACCTATAAATAGGGCCTTTGGGATCATTTGAAACTCACACCAATTACTTGAGAATTATAGTAAGAAAGAGTGATAAAAAGCTTGGGAAATATCTTAAGAAGGAGTTCTATAATTTCGAAGAAAAAATTCGTTTCGTAGGTATGATTTTATTTCAATGTTGTGATGCATATTTATAGTTTTAATTTCGTGCTTTATAGCTTTACTTAGTAGTTATGCTAAGAAAATACACTAAAGGCTCCACTAATCAAAACTTAAAATTTGGAAACAATATAAATTGATTTTATTTTCAAAATATGTCAACTTGTTTGAAAATATATATACGCTTTTTAAAAAAAATGATTTTTGTAAGTAAATGCTCGTTATTTTGGAATCTCATATAAGTAATTCCAAAGTCAATCGCGGTGAAATTCTATCTAGTTGAGATGGTATTTAAGTGGTGCCTCTGTGACCCTCCATCTCTACTGAGAATAAATCCGGAAATGTTCTGTCTAGATGAGATAGTATTTAAGTTGTGCCCCTGTAACCCTCCATCTCTACTGGGAACCGAATGATTAGGAAGAACTATGAATTGAATCCTTTAATTACGATCAATGAGTTTTAAAAGTTAAGAAAATGGTTTTTAGTAATCCTTTTAAACAAGTTATTATTAAAATACAATATGGAGACTGGACCTTGTTTAGAACATATACTTAAACCTTTATCGTATTTGTTAGATTAACGTGCGATCGAAGACTCATTATTTATAATTTCGAACTCTATTTTAGGTGAGTACTCTATGAAATTTCTTGGGCATTTTGATTATATTATATTGTGCAAACTATGTATATTTTGTGAAATGTTTTTATTCTCAAAATGCATCTGATACCGATGATTCCGTCGTTTGTTATATGTTTATATCTCTCCATATAAACATCTTATTTAAATTCTGAAATTATTGATTCGGCCTATGGAAACTCTCTTACTATATTGGCCTTGACTACCGGGTGGAAATATTTGGGTGGTACCTTCCCAGCTGGTTTATCGCTGGTGTGCCCTAAACAAGGCATTGTTCCAGAAATCATGATTTGCTGTCTGTGATGTTACCGGGTGGAAACATTTGGTAACACTATCTGTCTGGGTATTAGAGCATACATGGCCACTAAAACTGAATAATTGACATATGCTCAATTATTTTATCTGCTCTGTTCTGAACTGTTCATTCTGAATATATATATTGTCATTTACTTTATATATATTACTTGAAATTCCTATCTTTATGTATATACCTTTTGTTCTAAATTGAATAGGTATCAATTTTCTGAAAAACCCTGGAATGTCTAGAGATTGAATCTCATTCGGCTTTTAGCTGACGTTGTATAAATAACCATTTTTCAGGAAATAATTAAGATCGTGGATGGAACGAAAAAGGACTATGTTGAATATTTAGCTTTTAAAGCTCTTTTTGTTACCTTAAGTAGAAGTTTGTTTAATTAGATAGAGCATGTTTAGCTCTTTGTGTCAAGTTGTAACTCTTTGATATTTTAATACAAAAGAAGTTCCCTTTAGAAAGCTCTGATGATGTAATTCCTTCACTTTCAGTATTTTACTATTCATAACCATGTGATAACACTTCCGCTACATATATTTTAAAAGAAAAATTTTAACGCCAGAATATTGGATGCCTTGGTGGCATGTCAAGACACTCGTTCCCTACTATTTTTGGGTCGATGTCGTGACAGAGGTGGTATCAGAGCATAGGTTATGAACCCATAGACTACTGAGCATAGGTTTCGAATGTTATAGATTTTATGTTTCCATCCTTAGGAGATAGTATTAAAAATCTAATTTATGTGATAACCCTCCCTATGTGTTATATTATTTATAATTGATCTTTTAGTTTTCGATATTGATATAGTATAGTGGATCTTTTGGCCATGACTGTAGAAAATGACCAAGAGAAGATCATCAATGGGAACTAGTGATTCGAGTATAGAAGGACTGGAAGGTGCATACAAGTCAATTGAAAGTCTAGCAAAGATTGTGGAGCAGCAGGTGAACAATGGAGTACCAAAGAATCTTGAACTAAGTAGATGTACTCTTGAATAGTTCAAGAAGTTGAATCCTCCATCTTTTAAAGGTACTCCTAACCCCACCGAGCCAGAAAGTTGGGTGATGCAGATGGAAAAGATACTCGATGTTCTTAAGTGTACCGATGAACAAAGGGTGTCATTTACAACATTTATGTTAGAAGGGGAGGCTGAACATTGGTTGAGAATGACTAAGAGAATACATGGGGAAAGGAATGATAACATAGGTTGGAATGATTTCTTAGTAATATTTTATGAGAAATATTTTCCGAAAATGGTGAAAGACGAAATGGCAGCTGACTTCATGAGTCTGGTGTAAGGGAATATGACGGTTAGTCAATATGAGGCAAAGTTTACTGAGTTATCCCATTTTTCACGTCATGTTGTAGCAACTGATGTTTTAAGAGCGAAGAAGTTTGAGCATGGGTTAAGGTTGAATATTCGTAGTCGAATTTCCATCCTGAAATTAACATCATATATTGATTTCGTGACCAGGGCTACAATAGTTGAGAGGGATGGTGAGGAGTACAATCAAATTAGAGATGGCAAGAGGAAGTTTGGGGAACAAAAAGGAAAGAACCCGAATAATAGAAATTTATTTAGGAACACATCCAATGTTGGGGGATCTAGTGATAACAAACAGTATAATAACCAGATATGCCAACAATATGGAAAGATGCATGGAGGACGACCTTGTTATAAGGATTCAGGATCTTGTTTTAGATGTGGATAGAAAGGACATCAGATAAAAGACTGCCCAAACCCAGCAAGGGTTCCAATAAAGCCTTCAAGTGCAAATAAGGATCAAGGCAGACAGGGTAGAGTTTTTGCTCTTCTTGATACCCAAGCTTACAATGTGGTAGTGTGAGGTACACTTTTTATATGTGAACAACCTTTTAAAGCTTTGATAGATCCCAGTTCTACCCATTCGTTTGTATCAATACATGTATTAAATCTCTTTCATAAATTGCTTGAACCCTTGAATCATAACATACATGTTTCTACTCCTTCGGGTGAGTTATCGATGGGTAAATTAGTATACAAGGCTTGCCCCATAGACATTGAAAGCCATAAACTATTTATTGATTTGATACTTTTAGAAATTAAAGATTTTGAAGTCATTTTGGGGATGGATTGGTTAGCATCACATCATGCTAAGGTAGACTGTTTTGAGAAGAGTGTTACTTTCCAAATTCCTCACCAACCAAAATTTAGTTTTGAAGGAACTGGCATCATATCTCCGATGTGTATTATTTCTGCAATGAAAGCCTATAGTTTTCTTAAGAAGGGGTGTCAAGGATATCTTGCAACTGTTACTAGTTTGCAGACGATAGGGCCTAGCTTAAAAGATATTCATATCGCTAAGAAATTTACGGATGTTTTCCAGATGATTTACCAGGCCTACCTCCTAATAGAGAAATATAATTTACCATTGACCTTATTCCTGGAACTATACCAATCTCAAAACCACCATATAGTATGGCACCTTTAGAATTAAGAGAGTTAAAAGTTCAATTAGAAGAACTTTTAAACAAGGGTTTTATCAGACCAAGTATATCGCCTTGGGGTGCTCCAGTGTTATTTGTGAAAAAAAAGGATGGGACAATGAGACTATGTATAGATTATCGTGAACTAAATAAGGTAACCATCAAGAATAAATACCCCTTACCTCGTATAGAGGACTTATTTGATCAATTAGAAGGTGCACAAGTATTCTCTAAGATTGACCTTAGGTCAGGCTATCATCAATTGAAGATTAAGGATGGTGATATTTCAAAATTAGCTTTTCGTACTAGATATGGTCACTATGAATTTCTCGTAATGCCATTTGGACTAACTAATGCACCAGCCGCTTTTATGGATATGATGAATAGAGTCTTTAGTAAATATTTGGATCAATGTGTTGTTTTTTTCATTGATGACATTCTCAATTATTCTAAGAGTATTGAAGAACACGAGAAGAATTTAGAGACAATATTACAAATCCCTAGGAAAGAAAAATTATATGCAAAATTAAAAAGTGTGAGTTTTGGATGCCTAGTGTTTCTTTTCTAGGACATCTAATATCCAAAGAGGGAGTGTCTGTCGACCCTCAAAAGATTGAGGCTATACTAGATTGGCCAAGACCAACTAATGTGAGTGAGATTCGTAGTTTCCTTGGATTAGTAGGTTATTATCGGAGATTTGTTGAAGGATTTTCTAGCATTGCCAAACCTCTATCTAGGTTAACACAAAAGAAGGTAAAATATGAATGGTTTGAAGAAGCCGATAAAAGTTTTCAAGAACTTAAGAATCGATTAGTGACTGCCCCAATTTTGATTATTCCTTTAGGTAAGAAAGGATTGGAGATTTATAGTGATGCTTCAAAAAATGGTTTAGGATGTGTGTTAATGCAAAATAAAAAAGTAGTTATTTATGCCTCAAGACAGTTAAAACCATATGAACAAAATTATCCAACCCATGACCTATAATTAGAAGCTGTAATTTTTGCTCTTAAGATTTGGAGACACTATTTATATGGTGAGACTTGTGAGATTTATACCGATCATAAGAGTTTAAAATATATATTTACTCAGAAAGAATTAAACATGAGACAAAGGAGGTGGTTAGAATTGATGAAGGATTATGATTTGAATATTCATTATCACCTAGGGAAAGTTAATGTAGTAGCTGACGCTTTAAGTAAGAAGCCTACACCAATTTTAGCATGTCTTATTACAAACCATGAGGCTCTATTGAAGGATTTAAGAAATATGGAAATAGATGTTCGTATTTATAGTAAAAGTGGAATGATTGCAAACTTACAAGTACAACCCATATTGATGGAAAAGATCAAAATTGGACAAGTAAATGACCCACAACTAAAGAAGATTAGAGAAGAGGTTATTGAAGGGAAGCGAATGGAATTTGCAATACGGGATGATAAATTAAGGTTTAGAAATAGAGTGTGTGTTCCACATGATGCCCAACTAAAGAGGAAAATTTTGAAGGAAAGTCATTACTCGAGATTCACGTTTCATCCCGAAAATACCAAGATGTATAGAGATATTCGAGAAGTGTTTTGGTGGAATAACATGAAAAGGGAGATAGAAGAATTTATATCTCAGTGTTTGGTTTGTCAACAAGTAAAAGCTGAGCATCAAAGACCATCAGGATTGCTACAACCACTGCCTATCCCTGAGTGGAAATGGGAACATATCACTACGGATTTTATGACAGGTTTACCAAGGAATTCAAGTAGTAATGATTCTATTTGGGTAATTATTGATAGGCTAACTAAATCTGCTCATTTTCTTGCTATTAAGATTACCCATTCTTTAGAAAAGTTAGCTAAGTTGTATGTGAAGGAAATTATTAGGCTTCATGGAACCCCAATTTCAATTGTTTCTGATCGTGACCTTAGATTTGTGTCTCACTTCTGGAAAAGCCTACAGGAAGCCATAGGAACAAAATTGAATTTTAGCACTACTTTTCATCCTTAAATGGATGGACAATCAGAGAGAACTATTCAAACCTTAGAGGATATGCTTAGGGCATGTGCACATGATTTAAAAGGGATTTGGGATGATCATTTACAGTTAGTGCAATTCACATATAATAATAGCTATCAAGCATATATTCAAATGGCTCCATATGAGTCACTTTATGGTAGAAGGTGTCTTTCCCCTACATGTTGGGTAGAAGTTGGGGAAAGAAAATTGTTGGGACTAGAATTGATTCAGATCACAATAGAGAAGGTGAAATTAATACAAGACCGACTTCGAACCGCTCAAAGCCGTCAAAAGAGTTATGTTGACAATCGACATCGACAGTTAGAACTCCAAAGAGGGGATTATGTGTTCTTTTGAGTATCGCCTGCAAAGGGAGTAATACGATTTGGGAAGAAAGGGAAGTTGAGCCCAAGATACATAGGTCCTTTTGAAATCCTTGAAAGGATAGGAGCTGTTGCGTATAAAATAACCTTACCACCTGAACTCTCTAGTGTACATAACGTGTTTCATGTATCAATGATAAAGAAATATGTCCCAGATCCATTACATATCTTAAGTCATTAACCTCTTCAAGTTAGAGAAGATTTGTCATACATTGAGCATCCGGTAGAAATTTTGGACCGTAAAGATCAAATATTACGAACCAAGATAATTCCACTGGTCAAAGTATTATGGAGTAATCATTTAGTTGAAGAAGCAACATGGGAGCGGGAAGTTGAAATAAAGGAGAGATATCCATACTTGTTTATAAATTAATATGAGTCAAGTTTGGGGACCAAACTTTTTATAAGGAGGGAAGGATGTAATGACCCCACTTTTATATGCTCACATGTATATAGTTTATTTGTACACTTATGTGTTACTTATTATCTTATAGATGTTGTTTTATTATATATGTGGTATTATTGGATATCAATATAACAAACTCCATTTTTTAAATATGAAGAATCAACTGTAAATTGGATCAAATCAAAGTCTTATGACATATCTCAAGGTAAATAATAAGTTTTGAGGTAGAAAATATAAATTTATGATACTTAAAGGACTAAAATAAAAATATAAAAAGAGCCATTTTGTAAATAAAATATTTTCAACGACCTCTAAGAAATATTAAAAATATATAGTGTGAAATTACCAAAATACCCTTCATGTGTGAAATGACCCTTATCACCTTTCCACCACGTGTTGGTCACCTCCACCTTACACATGTCGTCTTTAGAGAGAGAGATAAAACACTTGTCATCATTTGGTGATATTAACACTGTAAGACCACTCCGGCACGCGACACCTTGGCGTTGAATCACCACTCGAAAAGCTTAGTCATTTGACACGAGTCAACACCGGAATATCCTTGGAAACCTATAAATAGGGCCTTTGGGATCATTTGAAACTCACACCAATTCCTTGAGAATTATAGTAAGAAAGAGTGATAGAAAGCTTGGGAAATATCTTAAGAAGGAGTTCTATAATTTCGAAGAAATAATTCATTTCGAAGGTATGATTTTATTTAAATGTTGTAATGCATATTTATAGTTTTAATTTCGTGCTTTATAGCTTTACTTAGTAGTTATGCTGGGAAAATACACTAAAGCTCCACTAATCAAAACTTAAAATTTGGAAACAATCTAAATTTATTTTAGTTTCAAAATATGTCAACTTGTTTGAAAATATATGTTGATATAAAAAAATAGATTATCTCTAATTGTTTAATCACAGATAAAAATAAATAAGACAAAGAATTTTAAAGTGGTTCAGCCTTGAAAGAATGGCCTACGTCCACTGTTTTTGTTATTGCTGACTGTTTGGGATTCTCGATAATATATTTTACCAAGAAATTCTGAGTCCCCCTACAATGAGGATGATACAATGTATTTATAGCCCTGAGACTGTACATGCGAAAGAATAATACATAGCTGTCCAATAGGCGTGTGCATCTGTGTGATAATAATGAGCATTTAATGCGCAATCATCCTCTTGATTATTCGGATATGAATGCTCTGTACGAGATGCAGCTCGGACCGCCTAAGTAGCTCGATATACATGAGTTGCTCGGTACAATAAAATTCCTCGGAGAACACTTGTTGCTCAGAGCGCCTGAGTTGGTCGGGGAGGTTAAGTTCCTTGGAGTCAAGGTGTTGTTCAAAAAATGTTTACGGGTGCCATATAGATTGACACGTGTCTCCACATAATTGGTCCACATCAGCAGACTAAATTTGGTATCAACAGAAGCCCCCAATAATTCGTAGTTTGATGTTGAAGAAAAGTATGGAACATTCTGCTACCTAGACTTTATGGATTTTAGACAAACTTTCATTGTTTATAACTCCTTTTTTTAGTGCATAGTATCAGGCTTTTAAAGTATTTTGAATTTCCATAACTGCTTCATTTTTTGTGCCTTTTTCTTCTTTTTAGCCGCCGGATACGCAATTGTCCATCCTGGTAAGCTTTGTTTTTCTCTATTCCCGGGGTAAAGTATTTAAACGCTTCAGAAAATTCGATCGTCTTTTACTTTTTCAAATCTGCATCTTAGGACTTCTTTACTTCTTCTCTATCTTGTGCGTTCATTTCTTCCATTGTTCGTTGTCAACTGATCCACCCTTTTCCTGTAAGATCTTCTTCCTTCTCTTTTATTTTCTTTGTTCATCATGGTTTACCTTGTTGAGTCGCTTGATAAATTTTGCTCTGATTTTTCTATTCCTTCATGGGTCATATTGGAAGAACTTTCTGAACCTTCAGACTATTTTTCTTTGGCTGAGGGACATTGGTTCCCCAGTCTCTTTGTGGCCGAATGTGGCTATTCTTTTTCTCCAAATCCCCTGTGTTTGGAATTCTGTCAATATTTTGACGTTGTACCTGCAAAATAGCTCCCAATACCTGAAGAATAGTTAATGGAGTCCATAGGTTAAATCAGATTCATGGAACCCGTTTAGGAATTTCAGAAATTATGTTTTGCTATAGATGGGTTGTCAACGATAGTACTTTTTACTTAAAAACTAGGTTTTTAAATAGGGCTTTAGTTGTCAATCTCCCAGATGCCAGCAGGGATTACTTCGAGCATGGGATTGTTATGAAAAATTAGCAACATGCTCCATTAAATGTAAATGATGTATATCAGGGTCCTAGATGCCCTCCCTATGGCAATGGGATAGGTTGTTTTTATTTTATTTTTGAAATTATGTTTTCTTCGTGTTTGATAAAATACGTCATTGACATTTTAATTTTTGTTTATTTGCAGTTGACAGAAAAAGAAAATCTCCAAAGGAGGCAGAGGTTAATTTAAAGAATTTGAAACTAATCTGGAGTTTGCACCAAACCGTTGCTGACGAACATATTAGATCAGCCTCTTACTTGTTGCAGTACAAAAGCTACACTTCATCTTTTACTGCTCGTCCAGTGGTAAGTGACATCGAACCAGTACCAGCTTCTGAAGGTTCCTCCCCTGAATCGAATATTCCTCTCAGTATTATAATGAAGAAATGAAAAGCTCCCTCCTTCTTTGACAAATCAGACTCTGCCAATGTGGAGGCGAAGAGAAATAAGCAGGATGTCCCGGAGGAAGGGATAAGAAAAATTTATGCACCCCCTCCAGTTACTGCTAAGAAAGTTTTCGAGAAACCCCCGTGGCTCCGAGCAAGGTTGTTACTATTTCTCCTCCAAGTGAGATTATCGTTATATCACCGACCAAGACAGCATCCTTGGTTGAGAATGTTTCTGCTCCTATGAGGAGGTTAAAGAAAAGTTTTGTGGAGAGACCAGTAGAAGCAGTATCTCAGTCTTTAAATGTTGAAGGTGGTATTCCCACCTTTGTTCCTCCGAGCTCTACTATGAGCTTGGTGAAATCTTGGATTATCCCGAAGATCTAAGGTGTTGAAGATAATCTTTCTCGGAAGAGGGTTACCACCTTGGCACCTCAACATATTATCTCAGTAAGTATTACTAATATAACTTTCATTTTTCAATGTTATGTCCCTGCACTGACTTATAATTATTTTCTTTTTCCAGCTGGTAACTTGTTTCAACACTATTCTGAAAAAGGATGAGGCTATTAAAGTTTCGAGCTCCTCGAGAGGTGTGGAGGAAGCTTTTGTAGGTCTGACTCAGTCCTTAAAGTACTCTCGTCAGAAATATGAAAAAGATAAGGAGGCCTAGGAGACACGACTCAAGTCCATCGAGCAAGAAAAAGATCGAGTTGTGGAGGCCTCCCAGGAGTTGGAGAGGAAAATGAAAGAATTTGAGAAGAAAAATAATGAGCTTGAGGAAAAGCTCAAGAACACTGAAGAGATTGAAAACAAGCTTAAGAAAACTGAAGAGGAAGTTGTTAGAATTCATGACGTTGATCTTCAGAGGCAGGAGATAGAAGGGAAGATGAAGGCTGTCGAGGAACTTCTTTCTGAGAGGATTTCCTCGGAGAAGGCAAAGAGAAAACTTGCAGTTAAGAAGTCCTTTAGCACTGGCTGGGACAATGGATGGAACAAAGGCCTAGCTGCTATGTCTTCTCAGATGAAATTTTCTAGCCTCAAATACTTCAGGGATAGATGGGTCGCAGCTCTGCAGGAGCTAAAGGTCTCTAAGAGTTCTGAACTATTTCAGCGTCATGTTCATGGTCCTCCTCCCTCTCCTGGAGAAAAGGAAGAGGACGAAGCTGCCTTAGAAAATTCTTCGATGATAATTGGGGATCAGGTCCCTACTGTTGAACTTCTCTATGAGCAGCCCCAACCAACTATTACTCCTATCGAGCAGCTACTCGAGTCCACCGAGCACCCAGCCTCTTCCTCGAAGTCTCCCGAGGAAGTTATAGGGAATAAAGAGAAGGTGTAGAGTAGTTTGGGTGTTTATTTTATCACTTTATTGGATGTATCCTCAACTTTTGTATTTTTCTTTTATGATGAAATAAAAATTCAAGCTTTTGGTTGTTTATCTTGACTTCGTCCTCTTCTTGCTCTATCTGCATTCTTATTAATTCTTTCTATCTCTTCCCTTTACTAGTTTATGGCTAGAATGGAGCTCTTGTCAGCCCACGATACTGAACTGATGAAAAAATGCAATGACAACTTCAAGGTTGGTCATGTTGACCTGAATGAAGCTCAAATCATCGACATCCTTGGTTCAGACACTTATGAACGAGCAGTCAAAACCTATCAATATTTGAAGTGCTTGCTCGATCGTGCAATTTCCAACAATGTGGCATATTACGAGATGATTGAAGATCTTCAGGGTACCATCGAGGAGCTCCAACAACAATATAAGGAGTCCTCTACCCTTTTGCATCAGGGGTATGAGAAAAAATATCAACAACTGAATGCTGACAAGGGATATGATAAGTTCATCGATGCTTACGAGAAGAAAGAGAAAATTCTGAAACTTGAGGTCGAAGAGCACATGAAGATTACTCAACTATTGGAGCAGGAGAATAATGTTTTGCAAGAAGAGATATCTCAATTAAAATCGGCAGCGTCTTCCTCGGGAGCTGTTGTCCCTGTTAATGATGAAGGTTTCTCTTTCTTGGAGGTGGAGAATGCTAACTTGAGAGATGAATTAGAAACCTTAAAGAGGACTGGACCCTCTACTTCTGCTCTCGAACGAGCAAGAGCTTCTCGGGGATGAGCAAGGGCTACTCGGGTTACTGTTGAAGAAGCTAGAACACAGGCAGCCTTGGAGAATCAGGCCTTCCAGTTGATGGCGAAGAATCAGGCTTTGTCAGAGATGTCCAAGAAGATTCTGAACCTCAACGAGCAACTTTCCACACAAAATTCTTCCTTGGAGAATAAAGAACTTTTAGTGAAGAACCTCCATGAGCAACTAGAGAGGTTAACCTACCAGTTTCACAAACAGCCCAGAAAGTTTTGGATGGCTGGTTATAATGAAGCCCTCTACCATCTTGATGATCGGATCCAGAATTTAAATAACGAGGGTTACAAGCAAGGATAGATGAATGCACTGGGGGTGTTACAGTTGGAGCAGGGCCATTATCTCTGGGATCAGTGGCGGAGCCAGGATTTGGAGTTAGTGGGTGCGAAATTGTCTGACGTACCCCGAGGTTCGGGGGCGGGAGCCCTCGAGGCGATTTTTTTTGGGTTATTTGTACTATTTTGGGCATAAATCTAGTACTAAATAAAATTTCAACAAACAAAAAACATGCATTAATATTCAATTTCAACACTTAAAACCATTTTCAAAATGAAATAGGATAGTTATTACAATGCAACTTTTCTAAACTTCAGAAATAATTTCAGTAAACTAGGGCCGTTCACATTCGGAAATTTTTTATCTTGAACCCGTTAATGTGTTGTGGATTAACAAATATGTAAATGGAGGAGGGAAAGGGGACTTACCTTTTGTTTTGTACTTGAATGTAGAGAGAAGACAAAACTTTGGTTGAGTTGAAAAACTAGGGTCGGCTACTGTTGTATATATATTGACTTAAGTTTCAAAAATTACCAATTTTAACCTTAATATTTAAGTTATTACACACATGTATATATATATATATAAATTCCAAAAATCCAGTGCATGCGCCCGCACCCTCTCGGTTGCATGTAGCTCCGCCCTTGTCTGGGATTACTATGACCCTGGGTTGCTTGAGTTGCCTGTGCCACCTTTTAAACTTGATATGAGCTGGCTTCCTGCTCGGGCAATTCCTCAGTGCTTAATCTCCAAGTATCTCGGCGACTACAGTCTTCATTCTAATTTTGAGATATCTCGCCGGGAGCACTTACTTGATCGGCCATCAGTAATGAATGTCGGGATGCTTAGAGATTTGAACTTCATAAATTCTCCTTACGCCTTAGATGATCCTTCTGCTGGAGTAGAGCCTGTTTCAAAGGCAGAAGGGAAAATGCCAATAGAATAGGATTTTTGATGTAATGATTCCTCCTGTAATATGTAATTTGTTCTGATTTTAATGAAGAAATTTTTAGTTTTCCCTGCAATCTTGATTGTCATTACCTTATAAAACACCTATTTTATTCACTGATGAATGTGTATGTATATCTGTAAAAAAATTAAAAATTTCCTGTGTTATTTTAAATTATCGACCAACTGGAGTTGGTGAAAATTTATTGTTGACTATCCTGAGTTGGTGATAATTATTTGACGACCAACCAGAGTTGGTGATATTTTGTTTCCCGACCAACTTAGAGTTGGTGGTAATCTGATATGTCACAAGTAAAGGAATTCTATTTTATTTTTTTGATTATGGTAACTTATCACTTTTTAATTCTAAGTCGTGAAATGACTTTCATCCCATGATCCTGCTTTGTTTAACCAACTGTTCCCGACCAACCGGAGTTGGTGAATTTTTATTCCCGACTAACCAGAGTTGGTGGATTTTTATTCCCGACCAACCGTAGTTGGTGGATTTTTATTCTGGACTTGATGCATAGTGTGTAGCACTAGTATTCCAAAAAAATTTCAACAAAAGGAGATAATTGGGTAAAACATCCAAAACTTTATTCATATTGAAGAGAACTGCATTACATAGGGATTGAACTACTGATAATATTTGCGCAGATGCTCTGCGTTCCATGCATTCTTAAACTCCTCTCATTCTAAGGTTTTAATCCTATATCTCCCTGGTCGAACAACTTCTGTTACTCTGTAGGGTTCATGCCAGTTAGCTTCCAGTTTATTGTGTTTTTGAATTACTTTCTTTAGCACATAGTCCCCTTCTTTCAAATCATATTTCTTTACTTTCTTGTTGTAGAACAGAGCTGTTCGTTGTTGGTATGCAGCATTCCTGATTGCTGCTTCTTCTCTAACTTCCTCGAGCATATCCAAGTCTAATCTTCTCATCAAGTCACTGATAGGAGAATTAAAATTCAGCACTCTGTGTGTGGGGAGGCCCAGCTCGACAGGTATAACAGCTTCACTTCCAAATTCCAGTATATGTGGAGATTCTCCTGTTGCTTCTCGTGGTGTAGTACGATAAGCCCACAGCACAGAATGTAGCTCGTTGATCCAATTTACCTTCGCATCATCCAGTCTTTTCTTCAAACCATTCAGCAGCGTTTTGTTTATCACCCCAGTTTGTCCATTGCTCTGGGGATGGCCTGGTGCAGAGTGGGTTTTCAATATGTTTGACTGATGACAATATGCAGCGAACTCCTCGTTATCAAATTGAGTTCCATGGTCTGTGATGAATGCATGATAAAGACCATATCTACAAATGATGTTCTTCCATATAAATTGATACGCCTTGTCATATGTCATATCAATAAGGGGCTCAGCTTCCACCCACTTAGTAAAGTAATCTACCGCGACCACGAGATATTTAAATCTTCCACTGGTCATTGGAAGTGGCCCGACCAAGTCAATTCCCCACATGGAAAATGGCCAAGGGGAAGTAATGTGTGTTAAGAATGCTTGGGGATTTCTTTGGATAGAGGATAAGCGTTGACATTTGTCACATTTTTTGGCATAGGTTATACAATCAGCCGTCATCGTTGGCCAATAGTATCCTTGCGTCATTATTCTTTGCAAAAGCGTCCGACCTACTACATGGGCTCCACAAGACCCTTCATGGGCCTCTTCAATCAAGTCTTCCACCTCGGAGGGATGCACACATCTTTGTAAACCTTTTATAATTCCTAGTCTATATAGAATACCATTATTCAATACATAACGATCAGCTTTAAACTTCAGGTTTTTGGCTGTGAGTTTATCAGTTGGCAAAACCCCTTCTTCAATAGATGCCCTGATGGGATCCATCCAAGATTGCCCTAAATCAAGGGTAATAAAGTTCATCATCAGATCTTCTTCGATGCTCCTGCTAGCTAAAATTTCTATTGGGATTATTCTTCATAACTCGGTGCGTGTGGCTGAGGCTAACCGAGCTAAAGCATCTGCTCTTCCATTCTCTAATCTTGGTGTTCTAATTAACTGCACTGCTTTAAAGCTTGATACAATCTCCATTGCTTTCGCATAATACTTGATCATCAATTCTCCCTTTGTTGTGTACACTCCCAGCATTTGATTTACGATCAACTGTGAGTCACTGAATAAAATGACCTGCTCTGCCCCCATAGTTTTTACTAAACTAAGACCTGCAATCATAGCTTCATATTCAGCCTCATTATTAGAAACCTTGAATTAAAATCGTAGAGCATACTCCACATCGATTTCTCCGGGCTGTTTAAAATAATCCCTGCCCCACAGCCTATACTGCAAGATGAGCCATCCACATACAGATTCCATATAGGTACTTCATCCTCAAATTTTTTATCGGATAAAGTTCCTCGGTGGAATATTTGTTGCTTTTTTATATCCTCCCCTAGTACTTCTTGCTGCTCATCGACCATCTCCTCTTAATCGTCAACTGACTTAAGTTGGTCGGAGTTTAAATTTGATGATCCTATAACATCCACAGATTGGTCGGTATTGAGCTTTTGCTCCTCGGAGGTGTCAAGATAAGTGAATTTTGTGATAAAATCTGCTATTGCTTGCCCTTTAAACGAAGATCTAGGCTCATAAACTATGTCATATTCACCAAGTTCTACTGCCCAATACATCAATCTCCCTGATTTCTATGGTTTATGAAGAGCTTGCCTCAATGGCATATCGGTATACACAACTATGGTATGAGCTTAGAAGTATGGTTTCTACTCGCTTCGATCAACGCTAGTGCCAACTTTTTCAGTCTTGGATATCTGATCTCTGCTCTTCGAAAGGCCTTGCTAGTGTAATAAATTAGTTTTTGCACTCCATCCTCCATTCTTATCAATGCCAAGCTAACTGCATTCTCCAAAATTGCCAGATACAAGTATAATTTTTCTCCCATCACTGGCCTGGACAACAGTGGAGGTGCTCCCAGGTATTTTTTCAACTCTTGAAAGGCCTTATCGCATTCATCATTCCATTCAAACATTTTTTGGAGTGTTTCGAAAAATGGGAGGCATCTATCAGTTGCTCGTGATACAAATCTATTAAGTGTTGCAACTCGCCCTGTGAGACTTTGCACTTCCTTCTTCGTCGTTGAAGATTGTAGTCCCAATAGAGCCTTGATCTTTTCAGGGTTTGCTTCAATACCTCACTGGTTGACAATATACCCGAGGAACATGCCTTCTCGTACTCCGAATATGCATTTGGTAGGGTTCAACTTCATTTGATATTTATCTAGTTGATTAAAGGTCTGGCCTAAGCCAATTAGATGATCAGCAGCTTTCTTGCTCTTCGTCAGCATATCGTCAACATAAACTTCCATATTGTAACTGATTTGCTACGCAAACACCTTGTTCATCAGTCGCTCATATGTTGCACCTGCTTTTTTCAACCCGAATATGCATTTTTCAACCCAAAAGGCACCTGTATTTTTCTGCTTCACTGGCTTGATTTCCTTGTTCACATAATGCTTGTGACACAAGAAATTTGGGTCTATCCCTGGCATGTCCTCATGGCTCCATGCAAAAGTTTGTTTTCTGATTTTTAGGAAAACTATCAATTCCTGTTTTAGTGAGGCATCCAACGATGAACCTATTTGAGTTGTTCGTTCCGGGTGCTCATCGTCTAGAATGACATTTTCAGTGGCTTCCACCACCTGGCCTTTTACGAGATGCGACTCGTCTCTGGGATCTAATGTTTTAATTTCTGCACCTTCATCCACTTGATAGGTAGTAGTCTTTTTCCTAGATTCCTCCAATTCTTCCTGCTCGTCAAATGAATAGTATCATTCCCGAGCTACTTTTTGGTCACCCTTCACAATTCCTACTCCAAAGTTGGTTGGAAATTTTAGGCATTGATGTACAGTAGATGGTACTGCTTCGAACTTCTTCAATCCTACCCTTCTCATGATGATATTATAAGCTGATTGAACATTCTTATCCATCACAAAAAAGAGCACTCTTTCTGTTCAACAAGCAGGCCATGTACTGATGAACATATCCAACTTGATCGTCCCTAGTGGAAAAACTTTCTCGCCAGTAAAATCGAGGAGGGGCCTGTGATAAGGCTCCAACTGAGACAACTTTAAATTTAAGATATCAAAGCATGAGTAGAACATGATATCCACCTAGCTACCATTATCCACAAGTACTCTTGAGATCATTACTTCCTTCATCCTCATTTTGATCACCAATGGATCATCATGAGGATATAGCACACCTGCGAGGTCATTCTTGGAGAAACCGATGACCAGTTTTTCTTTGTTTACCTTCCTCGGGCGGTCATCCTCAGCTAGATTTATTCGCTGAATATATGAACAAGCTTGAGCCTTATTGAGGTAAGCTTTCCTCTCTGCAGTAAGGTCTCCACCTCCTGCATCTCCACCTGTAATAACATTACAATCAAATGATCCAAAACGAATTAAAAATACCTCACGTTCTGGCTGTCTTGGTCTTTTGGGGAGATCGGGGTCGTCTTCTGAATCATCTTCATGATCTCTTTTCTTATCTTCTTCTGCTCGATGAGGAGATCTAGATCTCTGTCTTGCTCGGTCATTGTTCTTTCCTTCATTTCTACGATCAACATACTTGGCCAGCTTTCCTCATCTGATGAGTGCTTCAATTTCATTCTGAAGAGCTATGCAATTTTTGGTCGTGTGACCATAGTCTTTATGGAACTCGCAATATTTGGTCTTATTCCTCTTTTCAGGATCTGTCTTCATTTTCTCTGGCTAGTTTATCTCCTCGATGTTCTTGATTTCTTCCAAAACGTGGTTTATGTCTACTTTCAAAGGAGTATAATTTCCAACTTTCTTCAACATTTCCCATGATGGCTTTGCTTTTGATTTCTTGTTACCACCATTGTTCTTCTAATCCTTCTTCTCAATCTTCTCGGCCTCAACTTTGGTCTCCTTAGTGTCCATGTTCTTCTTCGGAGCCATATCTTCCTCGGCATTCATGATTTTGGTTGCTTTTGCCATTAGTTCTGACATGGTCCTAGGCGGATCTTTGGCCAAAGTGTAGTACAATTTATTTGGCAATAGTCCACTCATCAAAGCAGTAATTTCTATTTTTTCCTCGTAATCAATAACTTTGAGCTTCTCGTTATTGAAACGAGTTATATAATCCCTGGTGCTCTCACCTGCTTTTTGCCTAACACTTAACAAGTGTGCTACTCGCTTAACTAGTTTTGCTCCAAAATAGAAATTTCCAATAAAGAGCTCGGCCAGTTGAAAGAAAGTTAAAATCTTCCCCCGAGGAAGATTATTATACCATATTTGAGCAGATCCGGTAAGAGTTCCCGAAAATGCCCTGCATCTTATCTCATCTGGCACGGCATAGATATCGCCAGCAGCTTGGTATTGTTCTATATGAAGGACAGGGTCAGTTTTTCCATCATATTTAGGAGTCACAACAGGTGCTTTGAATTTTGATGGTGTGGGAAAATCCACAATTGCCTGGATAAAAGGTGTCATTTGAACAAAAGTTCTTTGTAGAGGATTCTTGGCCTTAGCCATTTCCCCTAGTCTATCTTCCAACCTTTTAATAGATCCTTTCCATGCATCATTTCCCTCCTCGAGCCTGTTGGTTCAAGCAACTGATCGTGTTGAATTTGCTTCATGGGATCTTTCATTACGAGCAGTTGGTCGCGATTGGGCAGAACCCTCCCTTAGATCGGATGGTCGTTGAAAGTTCCTCGACACAATCTTAGGAGGACTTCTATTCCTCCTAGGGCCCAAACGATCAAAAGGAGAGACCCTGCTTAATCTCTCCAATGCACTAGTCCTTTCTGGATAGAGAGTGATGTTTTTTTGAGTGTCTGTATCTCGTACCGAGGAAGTACGCCTAGGCTGATAAGAAGGATCATGAGATCTCTCAGTACGATATGAATCGGTGCGTCTGGATCGAGATTCCTCTGAGAGTAATGTTCGCCTAGAAGGTAACCGGGTATTTCTATGAATGCTTCGTTGTCTTGAATGAGTAGATACTCCACCCTGGATAATTTGTATGAGTTATCGCATCGTTTCTTGCATGGTCGTCTGGCCCTGAGCCAAATTAGCCATTATTCCAGCCAGATCTTAAACATTTGGACGAGTGGATGGATTTGGGGGAATCCCAGCGTTTCGATTACTGGATTCTGGATGATCTGCCATTGATGATGAATGATTTTGGTGAAAAACGAAAATTACAGTCATTTCCCACAGACGGCGCCAATCTGTTGATGTAAAAAATTAGATTATCTCTAATTATTTAATCACAGATAAAAATAAATATGACAAAGAATTATAAAGTGGTTCAACCTTGAAAGAATGGCCTACGTCCACTATTTTTGTTATTGTTGACTGTTTGGAATTCTCGATAATAGGTTTTACTAAGAAATTTTGAGTCCCCCTACAATGAGGATGATACAATGTATTTATAGCCCTGATGTTGTACATGCGAAAGAATAGTACATAGTTTTCCAATAGGCGTGTGCATCTGTGTGATAATAATGAGCATTTAATGCGCAGTCATCCTCTTGATTATCCGGATATGAATGGTCTATACGAGATGCAGCTCGGACCGCCTAAGCTGCTCGGACCACCTAAGTAGCTCGGTATACATGAGTTGCTCGGTACAATAAAGTTCCTCGTAGAACACTTGTGGTTCGAAGCGCCTAAGTTGGTCAGGGAGGTTGAGTTCCTTGGAGTCAAGGTGTTGTTCAAAAAATGTTTGCGGGTTCCATGTAGATTGACACGTGTCTCCAAATAATTGGTCCACGTCAGCAGACTAAATTTGGTATCAACAATATTTATATACGCTTTTAAAAAAAATGAATTTTGTAAGTAATTGCTCATTATTATGGAATCTCATTTAAGTAATTCCAAAGTCAGTCCCGGTGAAATTCTGTCTAGTTGAGATGGTATTTAAGTGGTGCCCCTGTGACCCTCCATCTCTACTGGGAATAAATCTGGAAATGTTCTGTCTAGATGAGATGGTATTTAAGTGGTTCCCCTGTAACCCTCCATCTCTACTGGGAACCGAATGATTAGGAAGAACTATGAATTGAATCCTTTAATTACAATCAATGAGTTTTAAAAGTTAAGAAAATGGTTTTTAGTAATCCTTTGAAACAAATTATTATTAAAATACAATATGGGGACTGGACCTTGTTTAGAACATAAACTTAAACCTTTATCGTATTTGTTAGATTAACGTGCGATCGAAGACTCATTATCTATAATTTCGACCTCTATTTTAGGTGAGTACTCTATGAAATTTCTTGCGCATTTTGATTATATTATATTATGAAAACTATGTATATTTTGTGAAATGCCTTTATTCTCAAAATGCATCTGATACCGATGATTCCATCGTTTGTTATATGTTTATATCTCTCCATATAAACATCTTATTTGAATTCTGAAATTATTGATTCGGCCTATGGAAACTCTCTTACTATATTGGCCTTAACTACGGGGGGAAATATTTGGGTGGTACCTTCCCGTCTAGTTTATCGTAGGTGTGCCCTAAACAAGGCGTTGTTCTAGAAATCATGATTTTCTGTCTGTGATGTTACCGGGTGGAAACATTTGGTAACACTATCTGTCTGGGTATTAGAGCGTACATGGCCACTAAAGCTGAATAATTGACATATGCTCAATTGTTTTATCTCCTCTGTTCTGAACTATTTATTCTGAATATATATATTGTCATTTACTTTATATATATTACTTGAAATTCCTATCTTTATGTATATACCTTCTGTTCTAAATTGAATAGGTATCAATTTTCTGAAAAACCCTGGAATGTCTAGAGAGTAAATCTCATTCGGATTTTAGCTGAAGTTGTATAAATAACCATTTTTCAAGAAATAATTAAGCTCGTGGATGGAACGAAAAAGGACTATGTTGAAGATTTAGCTTTTAAAGCTCTTTTTGTTACCTTAAGTAGAAGTTTGTTTAATTAGATAGAGCATGTTTAGCTCTTTGTGTCAAGTTGTAACTCGTTGATATTTTAATACAAATGAAGTTCCCTTTAGAAAGCTCTGATGATGTAATTCCTTCACTTTCAGTATTTTACGATTCATAACCATGTGATAATACTTCCGCTACATATATTTTAAAAGAAAAATTTTAACGCCAGAATATTGGATGCCTTGGTGGCATGTCAAGACACTCGTTCCCTACTATTTTGGGTCGGGTTCATGAAAATATACATTGAGAAGTATACTTTCATGTTTACTTGTATTTGGTTATAAATTCCTTGTGAGATATTTCCTATAGTAGAATGTTCAAAACTTATCAACATGTGTACCATTATTTTATCTTTACTCATGTTTTATGGAATGTGACTGAAGTGGAATTATATTGTTGTTGTATAGTCATGGAAAGTTACATAATTATGTTAGGATAATACTTATGATTGAGATTCAGTACTGATTTAGTTGGATGGACAGGTGTAAGGTCTAATCAACCCAGTTCAGCTCCACCCGAAGGAAACATAAATACATAGTTGACAACCCAAGGTGAGTATACTCACTGGAATGATGTATTTGTATGTTGTTACGAATATGATCATAATGTTATGAATATAAAATTGTTCATTTTGGTTTACCGAAATGGGAGGTTACTCCCCGACCGGGAATGGGGGATATTTGTCTATTAATGATAAGGGGTTACTCCTCGACCAGGAATGGGGGAGAATTGTCTATTTAGACAGGATATGTAAATCATGATTCGAAAACGTTGGTCATTCATTATGAATGAGCCGGATAAGTTGATACATAATTATATGGACATGATTTATTTCATTTAAATTCATGTAGTAGTATAGTAGTGATGCATTCACTGGGCTATTTTGCTCACGGTTCCTATGTTCACATTTTTTTCAGGTAACGCGATGTCCCTGCCAAATCTAGGAAGTCGGGTTGGGTTAGCAAGGAATGGGAGAAAAAAAGATTTTGTTTTAAAATAAATGATGTAATTAAGTGAAATTATCCTTCAAGCAAGTTTGTATAAGTATGACTAGTGTACTGTTGTAAAAAAGTTTTTAGTTATATAGAATTACGTTGATGACTCTAAAATCAAAACCAATTTTTATGGTTTGGTTAAATGAATTATGGTTTGACTCACTTTGAATTTCAAACTTAATTATAAGTAACTGGGTTGGGGTGTATCACTTCCTAGCTCTTAGGTGCTAGTAACTAGCTTGGTTTGTGGAGGACAAGACATGATAGCAAGCCCAAAAGATTTCAACTGAAGGCTCGTCCTCGTACTTATTTCTCCATAAAGAAACATAGCCTAGTATAATTCGCTAGGAGTATGGGGTTATCTGAGTAGGGGAAAGTTCGAGGGTACAAACAATGGCTCGTACAGCCGGGTCAAATGGAAGATGAAAGTCGACCCTGAACATTTGATCATAGAGGGAAATTTCCCCCCTCTTGTCTATCGTACACTCTCTCATCCGCGCTCGGTACACGGAGGAAGACATCAGGCTTGATGCCATTCAAATGTATAAAAGAAAGAAGATTAAGTTCTGTGATGGATGATTGGTATCACTCGGCCTATGAGTAGTTTACAGGCTCGTCAACCTTGGAATCTTCCTTTATTTCCCTCTCAGCCTCTTCGTCCCCATCCGCAACATTATTGGTATGGGTCACAACAGTGGGAATACCATCAGGATACCTTTACTGGAATTCTGCGTTAGTCAGGGAAGGTAAGGGAATTGCAGTCGAGGGAACTGTTATGTTGGCAGTCGACTCGACAGATTCTGGCAGGATCTCAAAGGAAGATTCGTCCCGCACAAACGACTCGGCTCGGCCAGGTGGTGAGGCCCAAGACGTGGCATCAGGTTCTACCCTCCCATCGGGGTGAGTTGGCGAAAACCTCATGGAATCCTCGTATGAATCTCTATCGTCGGATTGGGCAGAGGACAATCCAACCATCTTGTTCGCAGAGGGCAGAATTAGTTTCAAAGGGATGGGAAAAAGAGGTCATCTCCAAATTGGGTCGGCTTGGCGCCTGACCTCGGCCTCTTCCTCTAATCTACGTATCTCTTGGAAATACCTCTCCCTAAGGGTGGGATATTGAAAGTCGGCTTCATAAAAGGTCTTTAACATTCAGAAGCCGAGAAACACTTAATAAAAGAGAATAAAAGCGTGAAAAGAACAAACAAATTAAGGGGTTGACTAATTTTGACCCAAGGATCAAAGGGTGGAAAATGAATCGTTTTGTGAAAGAACAACTAAGAACAGTTTGAAGGATTGCCGGGGAAGGTGACCGGATTGTCGCCAAAATAGACCGAAAGACCAAACAGTGGCACGAGTAAGCACAATGCTAAGTAAAAAAACTTCCATATCATATACCTACCCAAAACCACTAGGAACCGCTAAGAAATGAGCCCAAACCACCTAATATAGTCACCAAAAATATAGAGTGGGCCCGCCAAAAAATTAAAAAACCTTATAACAAGCTGAGAAACTAAAGAAGCTTGAAAAAGACAACAAAAGAGGGTTACCTGGAGGGAATAGAAGAACGAAGAAGCAAGAATGGCCTTGTAAGATGCTTGAAAGCACAGGAATAGGAGGCGGGAGCTATGGTTCTAGAGAGAAGGGCGTGCGAAGGGTTGTGATGCAAGGAAAAAATGGTTTTGAAAAAAGCCTTTTAAATACTAGTAATAATTTGTGCACATTTTACAAAGCGATGCATAGTTCCCTATATACCTTATCATGCCAAGTGTGAAACCCTAAGCGTTTAAGACGTTACTCATGCCTCGATTGGATATAGCCCTATGGGAACTGTGACAGTTGTCACCTCAAGCTGCCACTCACTCGATAGCTGCCATGTGTCCCCTCAACAACTACGATCAGTGTCACCAGACGACATAACATCTTTACCCCTCAGCCTCTTCCACACGTCAGAGACTAAGGGCTAGGGGTGATTGATATGCCATGTGTAACCTTTTCCATGAGCCTCGACCATAGATGACTTTTGTCAACCATCCTGAAGTGGGACATTATAACTCGGTCTGATCAAACTAGGTCAATACTGACTCAGCCAATGGAGCGACCCAGGATGCCTCGACCTCGGCCTTTATAACTATTTAGTATGATTTACTCGTGTTGTTCCTAGGAATGGAGCATCCTCGTCTTTGTTCCCCCTCAGGCCGATAATGACAGGCCGATACTAACCAACATCATTGGTGTCAACTCTATAGTGGTTCACGGATCTACAAATCTAATCTCGGATAATGTGGTCGGTTAAGGTCACATAGCCGACTGAGTGCGTGGACATGTGCGCGTGGATGTGTGATGCACGTGAGCTAAAACCGTTATACCCAGATCAATCCTTCACGTAAGGGAATATTTGATCATCATGACATATATGTGATAGTGCTAGGTGTCTTCTCCAGATTGTCTAGCTCATTCAGTACATGCTCATTGCATGCTTGGGGGTTACACCATACCTCTTAAGCACTATATATACCGTTCGTCTTCTACCTTGTAGAAGATCGCTTAATCGAAACCTTAACAAAACTCTACTCATTTTTATCCAAAAGAGAGAGAAAGCATGAGTGTTGTAACCCCGGCCATTAGAGCCATATTTGTTAGTGGATTTCACTCACACACGCACAGTGGACGTAGGCTCATGTCGTACCACTTAAATTCTGGTGTTCTTTTTTTTCTCCTCATCTCTCTCGATGGTTATATTTCTATATTTCTATTGCATTTCTATTATTGTTATCCTGGTGTGGGCTTATTCATCACTTTGACCTGGTGGTGCTATTTCTAGCATCATCAACTATAAAAAGCATATAGTCTTCATCGAGAAAGACTTAGTCAGAGTCAGGACTCCGCATCATGATGTGTTAGTAATCATTCTCAAGATTGCAAACTGGGATGTGGACAATCTAGTAGTTGACCATGGAAACTATTCGAAGGATAAGTACTTGAAATTATTCAACCTCAGGATATAAGATATGAAGGAAGATACCATCCCTTTAACCAGTGTTGTATGTAAAAATTGCTCCCCTATGTGGACCAACGATAAATGTGCACTTGTCCTCCTACATGGCCGACCGGCCACCTTGATCGGCATCAGAGATACTTAGTCGACTAGATAGCCGACCAACCCTAGGAATGCCAAAAACTAGGAATACCAGAGTCACTCGAATGGGATGTCAACCATAACTAAATTCCAAGAGTTTCATTTATTGTACACAGATGTAAATGTCTGGCAATATAAAGGCGTTCTATCTCTAGGGTTCTAGACTATTATAAATATAAAATACTCCCACAGTTGGAAGGGATAATTCAAATCACTCATATGCATACCATATTGAGCTATTGTAAACCCTACAAAATAACACCAACAGTGGACGTAGGCTATTTTATAGCCGAACCACTCTAAAAGTCTCTTCTCTTGTGTGTATGATTTTATTAACATACTATATATTTATCTATGATTATAAGTTTGGATTAAGTCCATTTTTAGACATGAACAGTCGGCTTTATTGGAAAGATAATTATGCCTTTAGGGAAGGTTATATTGTCAGTACGAATTAGGAGTATCTCAAAGTTTATCGAATTCTTAGTCATGGACATTAATTCCCCCTACAACGCTATCCCAGGGCAAGGATGGCTTGACACCATGACAGTTGTCCCCTCCGCTTATCACTAGAAGCTCAAATTCATCATCGATAGGGGGATAACGGAGATAGGGGAAATTAGGCTACTGCTCAGTAATTATTTATCATTACCATCAAGCCTAAATAAGAAAGAAAAAGATTTAAATGACAAAGCGACTGATCAAGGGTGAAAAGCGACGCGCGTCAAGCGTTGATCGTTGTTTTTTGTTCACCGACTCAATAAAAAAAACTAAATTACGATTGCACTTGCGATACAAGTGTAGAGGTAAGTCGGTTATCGAAAATCCACAGAGACGAGTTGCAAGAATTTATAAGGGTTAATATTCCTAAATAAAAGTGTAAAAGATGATTATACACAAAAAGGAAAAGATGCACAAAAGGGAAATATTAATCTAGTCGAGGGAAAATAAAGCTAGACTAATAAAGCGAGTAAAAACTATAGGTTGCGTCGAGTATCCCTCACCCCAGCCCATAGGTTGCGTCGAGTATCCCTCACATGGGTCGACGAGTTGTTACGAATTTGTCTCGTTTCGACAGTTAATTAAATCAAGGGTTGTCACACCCCTAAATTCTCATAACAGCCTAATAAGATTTTGGCGTCAACAAATATCCCAAAAATTACGCACGCAAGGTCGTAAGCATGGAGCACCTGTCAATTCTCCTAGGCGCAATAACTAGGACAGCGCACTCGAAATAGACCCGTAAAACTCCATCACCAAAGCAAAGCAACATGTCAACCCGAGGTGAGTTCAACCCGACACAACCTAAACTAATTTAGCTAGAAAGCATATTAAAAACGCAGTAAATGAAAGCGGTAAATAAATGCAATAAAACTACACTACAAAGCAAGTAAATGAAATCAAGTAAACTAAATTAGAAAGAAAGAAATGAAGGAAATACAAACTATATTAATTGGTAGGGAAGAATAATAGTGCACACTTACAAACCCAAATGGGTGTCAAACGAAGAGAGGAAGAAGAAATGAACTCTCCACCTCCAAACCCTAAGATATTCTAACCTAAAACTAATAATATATGATTTTAGAAACCAAAATTCATTTATATAGTAAGTTGGAATTAAAATAGAAAAGAAAACGAAAAAGAAAAGAAAAGAAAAGAAGAAAGTGGCAAATATCTGCTACTCGCGATCGGCCGGTCGCAGGGGCGCGATCGACTACGCCTTTGAGTTAAAGCTCACTGTCTCCTTTCCATGGAAAAATCCAAAACCGCAGTCGATCGGGCCTTTAACCGCGGTCGACCGGTACTTTGTTTCTCAGCCTTGTTTGGTCCAAGAAGAGGAGGGAAAGGGGTACAAACGGAAATGACGCGGCATCCGAACTCCACACGACGCGCCATTTGTGGCCACGCGATGCTAACTCAATGAACTACGCATCTGTAGAATTTCCATGAGCTGGAGATGAAATGTGGAATGACTAAAATTACCTTAAAGCAGTGTCCAGTGACGGAACTTCTCCGAAATGCAACGGATCCTCACTTTTAGCATTCCAATACCTACAAAAGCACAATTAACCCCTGCAAAGCATGTATATATCCAACTCCAAGGTTGTCTGGTTAATGAGCATACATATAGGCATTAAGGACCGTAAAAGTGCTAGAATACATAAAGATAAAGAGCAAAAATATGCAATATTCGATACGAATCACACCCCCTAACTTAGACGTTGCTAGTCCCTAGTAATGAAAATAACAAAACCAGTTCACAGAGGGAAGTACAAGACGTATATATGCATCAAAATATAAATGCCACTTTTGTAGGGAGCACGATTGCATTACGAGTGTCGTCTCGTGAGGGTTTTCAGGTTTGAAACCCATAAAAATCATACGGTTTCCTCAAAATATGCCCAACCCAACATGAGACAAACCCAAAAATAACGAAAAATATTTCATACGCATTATTAGCACAATGAACGAATTTAAACAAAAGTCTGAATCATTAACATTAGAAAATGCACCTCATTGAATTGAAACCTTGAAATGTGGGAGGGGAGCGAACACATGCAAAGTGTGATTTAGCAAAAACTTACATAAACTGGATAAACATTAAAGCAAGCATATATTCAATCCTCACGAGTATTACACTCATCAAGTGAATTCACTTGAAACAGGGAGGTAACAGACGGAACATGCGGGCATAAAGAGTAGATGTAAAGGGAAACTAAGCCGCACACATGTCACAAATGAAGAATGATGTATATAAAATAAAAAATTGTAATCTCCATGAAAGATACCGCTCATATAAAATAGGCGAAATGCATTTTCACAGATTATCAAAACTATTTCAACTTTTGAATTAAATGTACCCTAAGATCACATAGGCCTTGTATAGGGTTATAATATAGGCTAGGCTAGGGTACGAAACGAAGGATATGTATGTACAGATTCAAAGTGTTCGAAATGAAAACTTGGAATAATGGAAAGAATGAGGGAACTATCAAAATTGGAAAACAAGTTCCAAATAAGCATTGGATATATCATTTGGAGAGCAATCAAAGCTTATTGAACTATATACAACATATACAAACTTCTCTTTCTTTTTCTTTCTTCATTTTCTCATGTTTTCTTTTGTTTTCATTTGCTTTTCACTTCTCTTCTTCATTTATTTTTCACTTCTTTCTTTTCTTTACTTTTCTCACTCTCATATGCCTAAATTGCAACCGCAAAACAACAACATCATTAAATCCCATGTAACATTCCAAACAAAGGTATGGAAGGCATATGTATGGTGTATAACTCCAATTCGAAGTTGGTTATGGGATTTTGGGTAATGAAATGAAAGGTTAATATTTAGGCTCAAAGGGGTTGACGAGGGGAAACGTATAAGGGTGAGGCCAAGGTCAATATGGGTGATATAACAAAGATGGCCTATGATAATTTCCTAAAGTTTATGCAATTCTCGAGTCAAAACAATAAATGAAAATCATGCTCAAGTAACACATTTCATATATGAACTCAATTAATGAACGATCAAATGAAAGAATAGAGAGATTAACGACGAATTCAACGTTTTCAAAGATAAAAGAATAGTGTATACACTCACAAACGACGAAAGGTACAAAGCTTACTCGGTGTAAGTATATACAATGTAACAAAATATTACCGAGTTATAAAAATCTTAAACCAAATCAATATAACAAGAAAAGTGCATGTGCTCGTGGGATTAAAGTTTATTTCATGAAGTTATTCACAATATCAATGATATGAGGACTAAAGTATAATAACTTTTAAAATCGAGAACACACATCATTGTTTTATCTATTGGATCGGGCAATTATTGAAATTTATCATCGGAAACAAAGGCAAAATGCCCAATAAAGGAAGAAAAAGAAAGAAAATCTTTTTGAAATATTTAAATTTTCTAAGAAAAGAATATAAGTAACTAACATATGAGCAAAAGCATGGACTAAATAAAGAAATGGATAGAATATCCCACACCCCTTAACTTAAAACCTGACATTGTCCTCAATGTGAATTAAGAATCAAGTTAAAGGGAGGAAAATAACGATATTACCCAAAATTGGAGCGATCCCCGTAAGAACAAGTTCAAAGAATTTACAAAACAAGTTAATACCGATCATAGCAAAAAAGAATAACAAAAGGTTAACCAATTACACTAGACTAAATTAAAAGAAAGAAAAGAGAAAGAGAAAGAAAGAATAAAAATCTAACTATATACAACCTACTATTTAGGCTTCACACTAAGTATACACTAGAAGTCTAAATAATTGAGGGTCCACCATGAAAACGATTTGACTTTAGAGGATAATCAGTTTACCCTCACTCTTAAGCATGCCTTTCGAAAAATATGAATTTCGTTTGAACAACGAAAGGCATGTGTAAAGCGGAAGAAATGAACCATCGCCAATTAAAAGTTTTGGATGGACAATGGGGGATTTGGATTGAACGGTTGACAAAAACATGTGGGGACCGAGAAAAGCCGAATATCCTCCCAAGGATTTTGAAATTGGAATGGGATGTGGCGCACACGAAGGCAAAAATGCGATCGTGGAAGGCAACTCGAGCAAGCACTCCTCATCGGCGAAAAGGTTTAACACATTAAAGTTTGAAATCGATTCATCGGGTACTTGTGAGGGTGCGATAACAGAGAATCAAAATGGGGGGAAAAGAAATTCAAACTCAAGAGATGCATCATCATCGCTTGAAGATTGAGTTTTGAAAGAAATAAGATCATTTCCAATGAAATGTTCTTCTTTGGGGGCCAAAGAAGAAATCATTTCATTGCAAATAGATATTACATCATTTTCATCCTCACTTTTAATATCTATTAAGCAATAGGCAAAGTCGACAATGATTTGTTCCAAAGTAGGCACAAAGTCCTCATTTGGTTCAAAACATTCCTCGACATCAAAAGTCTCGGAAGAAAAATCGTCGTCGAATTCAAATAGTAAATCCAATTCATGTTCCCAACAACGATTTTCTTCCCGATAACGGCTTTCAAGTTTCTCATTTTCAAGCATCCGCAAGCCCTCACCGAAAGTCATAGGTCGAGGTGCGGATTCTTGAAAATACGAACTTTGAAAATTATCATCGGACTTAAACTTAAACTCATTATTATAAGAATTTTGAAAACTATTGCAATTCGTTTCAAAATTCCAATTATAAGGAATTAGAGGCCCAAAATCATTATCATCATCATCAAAATTCCAATAACCCAAGTTTTGACTTTCGTTATACTCGCCTAAAGTCATATTTGAATTTGTAAGTTTTGGGACTCTAAGTATTGACCGAAAGTCAACAGATTACGGATTTTTTGAGAATTATAATAATAATTACCTAAAGAATTAGAATAAGACATGCTTACCCCAAAAATGGTGATATGGCGAATTCCACAAAGTAGATGCGCGGGCGATAAATTCAAGCATTTCTTGGCGCTCAAATGTAGAAGTCCAACAAAAATATTAGGCAAATAATACAAATAGAAAAAAAATACTACGAAATTCTAAAACAAACTCCTCCCCGGCAACAGAGCCATTTTGATCAAGAGTGAAAAGCGAAAAATGTCAAGCGCTAATCATTGTTTTTTGTTCACCGCCTCAATACAAAAATTTAAATTACGACTGCACTTGCGATACAAGTGTAGCAATAAGTCGGGTATCGAAAATCCACATAGACGAGTTGCTAGAATTTATAAGGTTTAATATTCCTAAATAAAAGTGTAAAAGATGATTATACACAAAAAGAAAAAGATGCACAAAAGGAAAATATTAATCTGGGCGAGGTAAAATAAAGCTAGGCTAATAAAGCGAGTAAAAACTATAGGTTGCTGATTGCGCGTGAAAAATGCAGCGCGTGCCAGGTGTCGGTCGTTATTTTCTGTTCACTGTGACAATACAAACAAACCTAAATTACGACAACACTCAACGGGTGAGTATAGCGGTAAGTCGGATATCGAAAATCCACAGAGATGAGTTGCTAGAATTTATATGATTTAATATTCGAAAATAACAGTGTAAAAGGTGATTACAAACTAAAAGGAAAAAGATGCATAAAAGGGAAATATTAATCTAGGAGAGTGTATTGAAACTAGGTTAACAACGCGAGTAAAACTATAGGTTGCATCGAATATCCCTCACCTGAGTTAATTGGTATAAAATAGTCACATGGGTCGACGGGTTATTTAGAATGCATCTCATTTCGACAGTTAATTGAACCAAGGGTTGTCAGGCCCCTAAATTCGCATAAAAGTCTAATATGATTTTGGAGTCAACAAATATACCAAAAATTACGCACGAAAGGTCATAAACACGGGACATACATGATATGCCCCGTCAAATCTCCTAGGCGTAATAACTAGGACAACGCACCCGAAATAAACCCGTAAAATCCATCACCAAAGCAAAGCAACACGTCAACCCGAGTGAGTTCCATTCAAACACAACCTAATTTAAATTAGCTAGAAAGCATCGTAAAAAAAGCGGTAAATGAAAGCGTGTAAATAAACGCGATAAATATACACTAGAAAGCAAGTAAATCAAATCATGTAAACTAATTAACAAAGCATGTAAATCTAATTATCAAAGCAAGAAATAAGTAAATACACACTATATTAATGGAGAGGATGATGAATAGTGCAATATCCAACCCAAATGGGGTGTAAAACTAAGAACAATTGAAGAAGAACTCTCCAAAACCCTCAAACCCTAAGCTACTCTAACCTAAAAACGAAATATAAAACTTGATATCTGATATTTACAACAAAAATGCTTTATATAATAAGTGGGAAATGAAATAGAAAATAAAAGAAGAAAGAAAATAAAAGCAAAATATCTCAGCTGGAAACAGGGGATCAATCGATTGACCCAAACCGTCGATCGATCGATGATGAAGAAAACAGCCCACTGTCGAGAAGGATCGATCAATCGATCTAGCAGGTATCAGCCAAGGAGCATGTTGTTTTTGCTTGTTTGCATTTCCCGTCCGCTAGAATCGCCGTAACTTCTTCATTTTGAATCAGAATCGCGCACCGTTCGCGGTCACACGAAGCTTACAAGGAGGGATACAACTTTCGTGAAGATGTTCGGCCAGGTGCCGGTAATACCCCGTCATTTTAAATGACTTTTAAAATGGGTTATATTTTAAATTAATGGATTAATTGGATTTTATTATTAATTAATTCATTGGGGTTTTATCCAGACGGTGGATATTAAAATGGATGATTTTGAATATTATTTAAAGATATTTAGGTAATATATGAATGTGATGTCATTGATATGACTGTATGATATAAATTCGATAATTTATATTTTTAGTCAGACGCGGTATGGGACGTGTTGGGACTAGTTTATTAAATTAAAAAGAAAATTTATTTTCTATCGACCTTATAGTCATTTCAACTACGTCGTTGCGTCCGGAAGGTTCAAAATAGTCAGAAAAGTCTATTTGGATGTTAATTTTAAGTCTCGGGTCATTTGGAAATGAATAGACAACCCGAAAGGGCATTTTGGTCATTTTTCTAGGGGGATGAATAGTGATTTCGGATTTTGGCCTATTATAAGTATTGGTAGATTAAGTTCATGTGGGTTATTCATCTCCTCTACACAAAATAGAGAAGTCATCTTCCTAGAGAGAGTGAAAGAGTGCTTGGGAAGGGAAAAGCCTACTTGGGAAGGAGAAGAACAAGGACCAAGGTTCACCACCACCAACCACCACCGGAGTTTGACCAGAGAAGGGACAACCAACTTAGATATACTACACCAAAGGATCAGACCTTCAGTAAAGGCAAGTGTTTGATAATTGTAACTTAAGTTCGTATATTGTCCATGTTAGAATAATTATGAAAAGAGATGATTTTCTTGTTTGGAAGACATAATGGAGTTGTTATATGGATTTATAGAAACTGAAATAATATAGTGTAACACCCCGCCTAATTAAATACCGGGCGATCACTCCTTTATTAAATTAAATCAAGGTATACAGTTGGTTCATTTTCAGCATCACTGTCGATAAAAATAAATTTTCCAATTTAACACCCTAAATAATTAAGCTAAGTGTCAAAACCATTTTCATACATACTTTCCAAATTTTAATTTAAAGAAAAATATTTATTTAATTTAAAAACAACATACTTACAATTAAGAATCACACTACAGTAAGCCAAATAATATAATACATTTGGCAATCGAATGGCAACAAATTAAAACTAAAACACAAGTCCATACTGAATAAATCCCAAAGAAACAATACTGGAAATGACTGAAATATAAATCTCGCAACAACAAATGAAATAATGAAAAGGGCGACACGTGCCCAATAAGTGAGAGTACTAGGAGTGGAGTCAATAACAAAAGTCGTCTACTCAAGTGACCTGCAACTCCCACCTAAGCTGCAGCTCGTTCTTCTCAAGGGATCCTACGCAAGACGCCCTTGTGGCTGGGCACCTGAAAATATACATATATATACAAGAGAGAGAGAGGAGAAGAAACGGGTCAGAGCCCGAAAGTGTGTTTGATTTTAAAATACGTTTAGCAAGTATTTAAATTGATACAGGCCAATGCAATAACATATTAGAGCGTCGCTCTCTTGAGAAAATACTCACCTCTCTTCTAATGTGTACCCCTATCGCACTATCCTTCCCATTGGTTTGTTTTATCATCTAACACACTAGTCTTTCTAAAAGATTTGACTTAACATCACTTACCCGAAAGGTTTGCAATTCACGGTTTCATTTAAAAGAGATGTTCCAATTTGTAACCAAATTTCTCTATTTCTAACTTTATAAAAACAATAAAGTTTTACAGTGACATATTATACTTTCACAAAACAAGCATTTATTATTGAGTCAACAACCATGTCCTACTTATCAAATCACAGTAGGCAGTTTAAAGTTCATAATCTCATATATATATTAACTACTAGCATAATATATATATATATATATATATATAACAACACCCAAACTAAAACTATGGTGCGGGCATACTCTGCTATCCAATCCCCGTATCGCTCACACAAAGGGGAATACAAGTTCGGAA
Organism: Sambucus nigra; assembly: GCA_949130495.1. Classification (NCBI taxonomy): domain Eukaryota; kingdom Viridiplantae; phylum Streptophyta; class Magnoliopsida; order Dipsacales; family Adoxaceae; genus Sambucus; species Sambucus nigra. The sequence goes on from OX422209.1 coordinate 612,655,329, forward strand.
TCACTCTCGAACTGTATTAACATATACAAAACAACGTTGAGGCGAAGCATAGATTCCAAGATTAAGAGGTCAGTACATACCCACACGTCTCTTAGGACCGTCCAACTATCAATCTGATAGCCCGTACCTAGGATCTCTATCTTCTAGGGTACTAATCAATATCCCCCATAAAGCAACACAGGATAAGATCGTCCCAGCGCGGTAACCTCAGGGATAACAAGTAGTGAGGGTACGTTTTTCACATGTATATAATATATGTACACACAATCATATAAATATACCAATTTCATCATGTTAATAAAGGTCACTCTCCTTACCCATAATTACAACATTTATCCTTAATTTTACATTTTTAAGATTTCGTATAAGGTTTCGTCTCTAACCTTAACTCGAAGGGTTTTCTCACTAGTTACGTGGTACTCGTGGATTCTATCCATCCAATTAGCAAAATCAGTAGGTAAACGTCTATTCACTATCGTAGGTATTCGTTGTAATCTCTCACTTGAAATACGTAGTTCGTAGTTCCTTAATTAATTATCCCTTAAACCCAATTATCATTTCATAATAAAGTTCTCAACACTTAATCATATGTCCTACTGGTCTCTTCTATATCCCAAAACATTTTATTTATAATGCCCAAGAAATATTCCACGGTAAATTAATCCAACTAATTAAACAAGGGAAAAAAAAAAGTTTTCCAGGAGGGGTCGATCGATCGACGTCTGGGGCTCGATCGATCAAACCTTCGATCGATCGACGCTCTAGGTTCGATCGATCGATCAAATAGGTATTTTGATTTCTGCAGAAGTGCAGTTACGGGTTTCATCCAACTTCTTCATCTAAAATGATGTGTTTTCATTCTAATCACCCCAAAAGTCCTACTATCATCATTATAACATTATACCAGGTGTTTATAACGTAAAGCATGCGTGTAACTATCACTAAACAAGGGTTTTCAACCTAAAATCATGTCTAATTATCAAGAACCCTAAAGTTTTCTTAAACAGATTTCTAATGAATCTTTCTCCAATATTTCTTTATTATGATCACCAAATTTCATGGATTATTACCTCTACATGGCAAGGGTTTCCAGAATTTACATATACATCAATACTACATGGGTTCTCCTATCAAAAATGGGGTTTTTCTTCCATAGTTTATATCACAATTTATTCCTAAGCTAACATGAAGATTGCATCAACGAAAATAGCAAGTTTAAACACTTGCCTGGGATTTTGGTATGCAAGTTCACGACTTATTTTCATATGGCTGCGTTCCTCGTCTCGTGATCCACGCGGTGATGGTGGTGGCGGTTCAAACCGGTGGCCTTTTGGCCTTGGATTGCCTTGGAGTTCTCTCCTCTCCTCTCCAATGGCCGTCATTTGATTTGTGAATGTTCTAACCCTAAGAGGCTGACCTAATGGCTGATATAGGTTGGCTGAAATTCGTGGGTTTAATTACCCTATTTTGTAAAATGACCAAAATGCCCTCCCGTGTCACTAATTAAGTCTAAAAACATCCCGAGATCCAAACTAAACCCCCGGGTACACTTTTCTGACTATCTTGACCCTTCTGGACGCGTTGGCGTACTCAAAACGACCATACGAACAACTTATAAAATATTCACTTTTATTTAACAAAATAAGTCCCGACGTGACACGGGCACGTCCTTACTTAAATTTCCGAAATAGTCATTTAATTCACTTATGACATTCAATATAACCAATACAATATATTACTATGCTCATCCAGTAATATGCAACAAATAACAAATTTCCAATAATTACTAACTCTCGTCACGCTAGTAAATATTTAAAGCAACATTCCGGATTAAAATTAATTTAATTTATCTCAATTAAATTTAATAAATCCCATAATTTAAAAGCTATAAAAATACGGGGTATTACATATAGGAAGTAAACTTATATTATAGGATGATATTAATCCACGAAATGATCATGAATATGTTGAAGAAAAATCTGAAAAACCATTGAAGTGTTCTTGAAGTTAATATGTTGATGATTTTCTGGAAATAAGGAGAGAAACATGCTTTTAATCCAATCCCTTAATGATTTCTAGGATGTTTAGAGTATTGGAAATCGTTCATATATGTTGATATATCATGTAGAAATAATTATAACTCATTTTGGAGGTTAATATGAAGGTTTGAATGAGTAAAAATGGTGAAACCCGTAGTTGCAGAAAATGCAGAAAACCAGGCTTGGACCTGAGGGATGGATCGATCGACCCCTGCCTTCGATCGATCGACCTCCCCAGAATATGTAAAGTTACTTCTTTTTAAATGTTGATTCTTATCCCAAACCTTTTCTGGATCTTTGGTGATTATTATTTGGATATTATGGGACTTAGAAAATATCAGTTAACCCTTGATAAGATTTGAATTAATTTGATTTGGATTCAAGTGATTAAAATGAGGAAAATTATATCGAATGGAATTTCGGTTGCTAGATTCATTTGTTAAATTCTAAATGGAGATGTATGAGGATTAAAGATAGGACCAGTAGGGGTGATTGTATATAACACCTGGGTATCCTTAAGTTTACAAGAGGGTTTAATCCAAAGTGAAAGAAGATGTGTTTATAAGAGATTTGAAACTATCGATTTTAACCTTAATTAAAAGGAGAACTAAACTCGTAGTAATTCAGGAGAAATGATGTTATGGACTAGTAGGATATTAGTGAATTCTTACTGAATATATGTTGAGGAAAAAAACCTATTTAAATATTATGTATTGAGTGAGGGTAGCCTTAGGGTTACAATTTGAACATCAAGGACTGAGTTTAAGCTCAATGTTGATTTTGCAAGGACGGAGTGTAATACAAGAGCGTAGTGGTGTGTCTCCTGGATAGAGATGGGAGTTTAAAACACATTTGGTTGAAAGAAGGTATGAGGTTATCCCGATCGCATAGTTGAAGTTGTCGGACCTCCTCGATCGACAAAGTTAAGTAGTAGTGTATTGGAGGGGTTCCTTGTTTGAATTTCGCTTTGCGAGATGCTCCGCGCATGAACCTTAACGACGTCGGGAGTGGAGAGATGTTATAGGATGCGAGGATAATTAAATTATGAAGTAAAGCTATGATATTTTAATACGTGGAATTTAAAAGAGATATAATGCTACGTATGGGAAATATCTTAGGGTAGTGATAATTACCTTATTGATATTATATTATAGGTATGATAATACCTATTTGATTGATTGATGATTTATGTATATGACATACCTAGCTTACTTGCTATCGGTGGGAGGTTTGCACGTGAGGGCAGTCATATCCTGATGAATCCATGGGATCTTTGATTTGTCGCTCGAGAACATAGTTCTATGAAAGACTTATCGGGGAGTTGATAAGTCCGCTGACTGTGGGTACGTAGGTATGTGCGTGACCCATGGATACGAGAACTATGTTCGCCTCCAATTTGTTTGTTGTTGTTTGTGGTTCTTGGAATCTTACCGAACCTTTAGTCCCCTATTCGGCGACCTGCGATGATGGACATGATAGCAGAGTAATGCATTGCACCGCAGCTGTGACTCGGGGTGCTGTATTATATATGAATATATATATATATATAATGGATTAAATGATTAAATGGATATTGTGGTTAAATATATCTACGGTGATAATTGTAGATAACGGTGAATAGAGAAAGATAATGGAATTAAGTTAATGATTGTTTATGCTTATAGAATTGAAAAGCTTAACTCGTGTTAATGAGAAACGATTCATATTAATGAGTAATGACTCATGTTAATGAGAAATGATTCATATTAATGAGTAATAGTTCATGTTAATGAGAAACTAATCATATAAAGGAGAAATGTAAATGAATAATAATGTGACGTATGGTATGGGACATATGGGGATTATGATATGGGAATGGAATTATAATATGGAGACTAGAAAAGAGGAACCATTAACTAGGAGGTTAATAGGAAACGTTAAGTGTGCACTCTAGTTGAGAGGTGAGAATAGCAAGTGAGAGTTGGATCTAACATGTACAAAATAAATGCTTTATTGCACTTGTTAAATACTTTCTGTTTTAAAAATCATCTACACATTCGGGCTCTGACCCGTTTCCTTGCATATTTTCTCTTTTATTGTATCTCTATATCAGGTGTCCAGCAGCAGGGACGCCAACCATAGTTGATTGTGACGAGCTATGGATTTAAGGAGTTTTGCTTAGACGCCTATCTTCATTTGATTCACAGTATTCTTAGTAGGGCATGTCGCCCAAAGGATTTCAGTTATCTTTTCTATCGAGGTCAAATACTATTGTATTCGGGTCTTTTTAATACAGTTGTTCATTGATGGGATTACTGTAATGGATTAATATTATTTGGGAATATTTATTCCAATTGCATTTAAATTCTTTTATGTTATTTATTGGGTTATCGGTGTTGTAGAATAAAATGTGTTGTGTTATTCTTAAACTAAAAATGGTTTTGTTGAAATTTAAAATTTGGAAAATTTTTAATACCAGCTTAATTGAGTATTGGGTGAGTTGTAAATGTTTTCGACAGTGATGCTAAGAATGAGCCAACTGTATATTCTATTTTAATTTGGTATGGGACTGGCCACCCGGTATTTAATTAGGCGGGGTGTTACAGTGCCCAAGCTGTAAAAAGACTAAAATGCCCTTGAACGTGCGATCGAGTACGAAAATCGAGCGGAATGCGTCCGAACTTCATTCTTAGCATCCAAATATGTATAAAAGCTTAATTAACCCCTGCAAAACATGTTAACATAGAAATCTGAGGTTGTCTGGTTAACGAGCATAAATATAGGGAATAAGATACCCGAGGGGGGAAAAATGCATCGGTTCAAGGGATAAAATACGCAATATTTGTGTATGATCACACCCCCTAACTTACACATTGCTAGTCCCTAGCAATGAAATAGGATGCAACAAGAACTTCAAGAAAACCAAAAGCAAGAGATAGTACAAAAGTATGGCATAAAAGCAAAAGGCCACTTTCGCGGGTGATTCGATTGCATTTAGCATATGCAATAAGTCGTTAAACCCCTAGGTCACCCTAGTGAACGAGTGTCATCTCGTGAGGGTTTTCAGGGATAATACCCACAAACATCTCATGGTTTCCTCAAAATATGCCAAAACCAACATGCGATAAGCCCCACAATAGCGAAAAGGATTTCATATGCATTATTAGTGAAGTGAATGAATTCACACAAGCATCTGAAATCATTGACATTATAGAATGCACCTCGTAGAATTGAAACTTTAAAATGGGAGGGGGAGCGAGCACATGCAAAGTGTGATTTGGTGAAAAACTTATATAAACCGGATAAACATTAAAGCAAGCATATATACAAAACTCACGGGCATGACACTCATCAAGTGAATTCACTCGAAACTGGGAGCTAACACACAAAATATGCGGGCATAAAGAGTAAACGTAAATGGAAACTAGGCCATGCACATGTCACAACTGAAGAACGTTATATATAAAATGAAAAACGTAATCTCACTGAAAGGATACCGCACATTAAAAGAGGCGAAATGCATTTTCACAGATTATCAAAACTATTTTAACTTTTAAATTACATCAACCTAAGATCACATAGGACTTGTAAAGGGTTATAATGTAGGCTAGGCTAGGGTACGAAATGAAGGATATGTATGTACGGATTCAAAGTGTTCAGGAATGAAAACTCGGGATAATGGAACGAATGCGGGAAATATCAAAGTTGGAAAACGATTTCCAAACGGAATTAGATATATCATCGGGGAGAGTAAACAAAGCTTATTGAACTATATACATAACATTTACAACTTTCTGTTTCTTATCTTTTCTTCTTTTTCTCATGTTTTCTTTTTTTTTCTTTTGCTTTTTTCTTTCTCTTTTTCTTCACTTTTTCTTTTTTTTTCTTTACTTATCAAACTCTCATATGCCTAAATTGCAACCGACATCGCAACAAAATCATTCAATCCTAAGTAACATTCCAAACAAAGGTATGGAAAGTGTATATATGGGCTAAAACTCCAATTTAGAGTTAGTTATGGGATTTTTGGTTATGAAACGAAAGGCTATAATTAGGATCAAGGGGGTTAACGAGGGGAAACATATAAGACGAGGTCAAGGTCAATACGGGTGATATAACAAAGAGGGCCTATGATCATTTCACAAAGTTTACGCAATTCTCGAGTCAAAACAATATATGAAAATCATGATCAAGTAATACATTTCAAGTATGAACTCAATTAATGAACGGTAAAATGAAAGAATGGCGAGATTACCAACGAATTCAACGTTTTCAAAGAGGAAAGAATAGTGTATAACACTCACAAACGAAGAAAGGTACAAAGCTTACTCGGTGTAAGTATATACAATGCAACAAAAGATTATCGAGTTATAAAAATCTTAAACCAAATTAATATATCAATAAAAGTGCATGCGCTCATGGGATTAAAGTTTAATTCATGAAGTTATTCACAATATCAATAATCGAGACTAGAGTCTAATAACTTCTAAAATCGAGAACATGCATCGTTGGGTTGTCTATTGGATCGGGCAATTATTAACATTTATCATCGAAAACAAAGGAAAAACGCTCAATAAAGGAGAAAAAAGAAAGAAAATATTTTTGAATTTTTTTAAGAAAAGTCTACTAAGTAACTAACATGTGAGCAAAAACATGGACTAAAATAAGAAATGGATAGAATATTCGACACCCCCTAACTTAAAACTTGACATTGTCCTCAATGTAAATTAAGAACCAAGTCAAAGAGAGGAAAAAAGCGATATTACCTAAAATTGGAGCGATCCCTATAAGAACAAGTCCAAAGAATCTACAAAACACGTTAGTACCGAGCATGACAAAAACAAATAACAAAAAGTTAACTAATTACACTATACTAAATTAAAAGGAAAAGAAAAACTAAAGAAAGAAATAATAAAAAGCTAACTATATACAACCTGCTATTTAGGCTTCACACTAATTGTAAACTAAAAGTCTAAATAGCTGAGGGTCCATCGCAAAAACGATTTGACTTTGGAGGATAACCGGTGTACCCTCACATACAAGCATGTCTTTCGAAAAATATGAATTTTTTGGAGGGACGATGGGGGGTTTGAATTGAACGGGTGACAAAAACATGTGGGGACCGAGAAAAGACGAATATCCTCCCAAATATTTAGCAAGAGTAATGGGAGGTGGCGCACACAAAGGTCAAGATGCGATTGTGGAAGGATACTCGAGCAAGTACTCCTCATCGGCGAAAAGGTTTAAAACATTAAAGTTTGAAACGGAATCATAGGGTACTTGTGACGGTGTGATAACGGAGAATGAAAATGGGGATGAGAGAAATTCAAACTCATGAAATGAATCATCATCGCATGAAGATTGAGTTTCGAAGGAAATAATATCATTTTCAATGAAATGTTCTTCTTTGGGGGCCAAAGAAGAAATCATTTCATTGCAAATAGATATTACATCCTTTTCATCCTCACTTTCAATATCTATTATGCAATGGGCAAAGTCTAGAATGGTTTGTTCCAAAGTAGGCACAAAGTCCTCATTTGGTTCAAAACATTCCTCGACCTCGAAAGTCTCGGAAGCAAAATCATCGTCGGATTCGAATAGTAAATCCAAGTCATGCTCCCAATAAAGATTTTCTTCCCGATAACAATTTTAAATTTTCTCATTCTCATACATACGCAAAACCTCACCGAATGTCATGGGTCGAGGTGCGGATACATGAAAATGGGAACTTTGAAAATTACCATCGGACTTAAACGAAAACTCATTATTATAGGAATTTTGAAAACTATTGCAATTCGTTTCAAAATTCCTATTGTAAGGAGGTAAAGGCCCAAAATCATTATCATCATCATCAAAATTCCAATAACCCAAATTTTGACTTTCGTCATACTCGCCCAAAGTCATATTTGAATTTGTAATTTTTTGGGATTCTAAGTATTCACCGAAAGTCATAGGCTTGCGGGAATTTTGAGAATTATAACAATGATTACCGAAAGAATTGGAATAAGACATGCTTACCCCAAAAATGGCTCGAAATGGCGAATTCCACAAAGTAGGTGCGCGCGGAAAAAATTCGAGCGTTTCTAAGTGCTTAAATGTGGAAGTCCTGCTAAAATGTTAGCAAATAATACAAATAGAAAGAAAATACTATGAAATACTAAATCAAATAAACTAAAACAACAAGTCCCCAGCAACGACGCTATTTTGATTGCGCATGAAAAGTGCGGCGCGTGTCAGACGCCGTCGTTGTTTTCTGCTCACTGCGACAATACAAACAAACTTAAATTACGACTACACTCAACGGGTGAGTATAGCGGTAAGTGGGGTATCAAAAATCCACAAAACGAGTTGCTAGAATTTATATGATTTAATATTCCGAAATAAAAGTGTAAAAGGTGATTACAAACTAAAAGAAAAATGATGCATAAAAGGGAAATATTAATCTAGGCGAGTGTATTGAAACTAGATTAACAAAGCGAGTAAAACTATAGGTTGCGTCGAATATCCCTCACCCGAGTTAATTGGTACAAAATGGTCACATGGGTCAACGGGTTATTTAGAATGCGTCTCATTTCGACAGTTAATTGAACCAAGGGTTGTCACGCCCCTAAATCCGCATAAAAGCCTAATATGATTTTAGCGTCAACAAATATCCTGAAAATTATGCATGAAAGGTCATAAGCATGGGACATACATGATATGCCCCGTCAAATTTCCTAGGTGTAATAACTAGGACAACGCACCCGAAATAGACCCGTAAACACCATCACCAAAGCAAAGCAACGCGTCAACCCGAGTGAGTTCCATTCAAACACAACCTAATTTAAATTAGCTAGAAAGCATCGTAAAAATGAGGTAAATGAAAGCTTGTAAATAAACACGATAAATCTACACTAGAAAGCAAGTAAATCAAAGCATGTAAACTAATTAACAAAGTATGTAAATCTAATTATCAAAGCAAGAAATAAGTAAATACACATTATATTAATGGAGAGGATGATGAATAGTGCAACATTCAACCCAAATGGGGTGTCAAACCAAGAAAAATTAAAGAAGAACTCTCCAAAATCCTCAAACCCTAAGCTACTCTAACCTACAAATGAAATATAAAACTTGGTATCTGATAGTTACAACAAATATGCTTTATATAGTAAGTGGGAAATGAAATAGAAAAGAAAAGAAGAAAGAAAAGAAAAGCAAAATATCTCAATTGGAAACAGGGGATCGATCGATCGACCCAAACCATCGATCGATCGATGATGAAGAAAATAGCCCACTATAGAGAAGGATTGATCAATCGATCCTTTTGATCGATCGATCGATCAAGCAGGTATCAGCCAAGCAGCATGCTGTTTTTGCATGTTTGCATTTCTCGCCTGCTATAATCGACGTAACTTCTTTGTTCTGAATCGGAATCGTGCACCGTTCGCGGCCACGTGAAGCTGACGAGCAGGGCTACAACTTCCGTGAAGATATTGGGCCAGGTGCCCAAGATATGAAAAGACTAAAATTCCCTTGAACGTGCGATCACGTACGAAAATTGAGCGAAATGCGTCCGAACTTCATTCTTAGCATCCAAATATCTATAAAAGCTCAATTAGCCCCTACAAAACATGTTAACATAGAAATTTGAGGTTGTCTGCTTAACGAGCATAAATATAGGGAATAAGATACCCGAGGGGGCTAAAATGCATCGGTTCGAGGGATATAATACTCAATATTTGCGTATGATCAGTTGCATTGAATATCCCTCACCCGAGTTAATTAGTATAAAATGGTTACATGGGTCGATGAATTATTATGAATGCGTCTTGTTTCGACAGTTAATTAAATGAAGGGTTATCACACCCCTAAATTCTCATAACAGCCTAATAAAATTTTGGCATCAATAAATACCCTGGAAATTGCGCACACAAGGTCTTAAGCACGGAACATACATGATATGCCCCGTCAAATCTCTTAAGTGCAATAACTAGGACAACGCACTCGAAATAGACCCATAAAACTCCATCAACAAAGCAACGCACCATGTCAACCCGAGATGAGTTCAATCCGACACAACCTAGACTAATTTAGCTAGAAAGCATATTAAAAATGCGGTAAATGAAAGCGATAAATAAGCGCAATAAAACTACACTACAAAGCAAGTAAATGAAAGCAAGTAAACTAAATTAGAAAGCAAGAAATTAAGGAAATACAAACTATATTAATTGGTAGAAAGGAATAACAGTGCACACTTACAAACCCAAATGGGTGTCAAACCAAGAGAGGAAGAAGAAATGAACTCTCCACCTCCAAACCCTAAGCTATTCTAACCTAAAACTAATAATATATGATTTTAGAAACCAAAATTCGTTTATATAGTAAGTTGGAATTAAAATATAAAAGAAAAGAAGAAAGTGGCAAATATCTGCTACTCGCGGTCGACTGGTCGCAAGGGCGCGGTGGCAAATATATGTTTCTCAGCCTTGTTTGGTCCAAGAATAGGGGGAAAAGGGTGCAAATGGAAACGGCCATAACTTCACCATCTAAACTCCAAACGACGCGCCAATTGCGGCCACGCAATGCTAACTCAATGAACTATGCATTTGTAATATTTTCATGATCCTGAGATGAAATATGGAATGACTAAAATGCCCTTGAAATGGCGTCCAGCGACGGAACTTCTCTGAAATGCAACAGATCCTCACTTTTAGCGTTCTAATACCTACAAAAGCACAATTAACCCCTACAAAGCATGTATATATATATATCCAAATCCAAGGTTGTATGGTTAATAAGCATATATATAGGCATTAAGGACTGTAAAAGTGCTAGAATGCATAACGATAAAGGGCAGAAATATGCAATATTTGTTACGAATCAGCGACCAAAGATGACTGTGACACTCCACCTAATAAAATACTGGATGATCAATCCTATATAAAATTAAAAAGGAATCTCATCTGGTTCATTCTTAGCATCACTGTCGAAAAGTTTTTAAAAACTTATTAGCCACCTAGTATTCAAAAGACATGGTGCCAAATTTTATCTTTTTATTTAAGCCCAAAGCAACAACATAAAACGAATCCAAATAACCAACGTAACAAGGGAAATTCATTATACCAAAAGTCTAATAAGAATCCAATCAATATAAAGAGTAGTGAAAGTCTTTCTGAATAAACCATCGGCTAACAACAATGCCAAACCAAACGAGCAAGAGTAATAACTCTCATGAAATCTAAAAAGCAACTGAAATAAACTCTGAGCGAACATGCTCATGATAGTCTGATAGAGATCCTTACACTAAAAACAAAAAAACAGATGCGTCTATTTAAATCCTGCAACATCCACACATGCTGTAGCTGCAAGTCCCTGGAATGAATATCAAGCCTGGCATCCCTGTGGTAGGATACCTAAAAGGTTTGAAAATATTTTATAGCAAGGGTTAGAACCCAAAACATTTGAAAATATTTAACAAGTGAATTAAAATGCAAGAAGTAAATATGCAAATGCTCTCCATATTTAAATTAGTGTCGCACACTCTCTTGAAGACACCTCACCCCTCACTAATGTGCACGCCTAACGTAACTATATTAATCCCATCTAGCTAGCTACCCCGCAACTAGTCTCATTACCAATATTTCATAACTTCTCACTATTCCAACCCAAGTGAATTTTGTACATAAGTTATAAGTTATTAATCTCATTAACTAAATTGAATAATTTCTCAATTAATACCATATAACAAATTCACAAGTTATATCACTTATACGATTCACATAATATATACGAGTCATAAGTTATTATTCTCACTAACTTATACAAAACATTGAATCTCATTTGATACCATTTAAGATTATCACATGTTATATCGTCCATACCTTCCGCACCATGAATATAGATAATATACCCGTATATAAATCTGCTCCATATATACATATAATCATATCACAACATTCACATACATGTCGTAGATCCATCATCATCCTCCCGACTAGGCACTCATCGAGAAATCTCTAAGTGCTATTATTATCGAGTATTCTCATCCACCGGAAAATCCAGACACGACTCGTCACCCGAGTCAGAAAATAACAATTGACAAACGTAAAGGAGGCGTCCATAGTTTCCCCCGAAATGAGATCGAATCATACCCAAAATGTCTCAAACCTGCGTTCGAACGCTATGACCTGGAGACTATACTCACCCTGCTCCTCAAGCCAGGGGATTCACCCACATCGCGCAACCTTCCATGATAGCCTTAGGGTGGGTATGTTACCTTATAAATATTATTCACACCAATATTTATAAATCATATATATATACTACACATCACCGTATATATATATATATATATATATATATATATATATATATATATAGAGAGAGAGAGAGAGAGAGAGAGAGAGAGAGAAGATCCAGGCTACCGATGTACTATGCCCATACACAAGCCTAAAACATACAAGCCAATGGTCCGACTTTATTTTAATTAATTTTACACTAATTAATTTATCATTATTTTGGTGTCACCCTACCAATTATGCACGGACTCTCTCTCTCGGTCCGAAATTCAATATTCTCAATTCAATGTTCAATTCCATCCAAGTAAGTTTTCCACACTTAATTAACATGATTTCAATCACTCAATCATAAACCTTAACTCCACAAATTAATAAAATCCTCTACCTAATTCAAGGGTAATAAGTCACACCTATGAATCTAGGCAATCTCCAACGGAATAAAAACTAAAAATATTTCAAAAAAATCTGCCCCACGAATCTGCCCAGATTTTAAAAATGTCGTATTGGGGCGTTTTGGAGCCGTTTTTTGGAGAAAACGTATGAGAGAATAAAAGTTAGAAAACGCAATTTTCTAAAGGGTAATGTAGACAGAATCGCCGTTTGAACAGTAAATACCTCAATTCAGTACAAATTTCTTCACCAAAACTCCCTAAGATACATCATAAATCCATTCTTCCATTATAACAACTCTAGCCCTAACAATGCCACCAATTTAATCATCAATTGCATCAATTATCAAATCCTCTACAGATTTATAACCCTCATTAAAAGAAAAAACCCAATTTATGCAAGAACAAACCCTAGAATTTAAATTGGATTTCAGCTCTTTTAATATGAAAATATAGATGCAACTTAGTACTCAAAATTTAAACCACTTGCCTTAACCATGAAGATCTAGGGCTTTGAAAGATGGAGTTGAATTGCAATTAACTCTTCAAGATCCCCAAATTCCTTTTCTCTTTGGCTCTCCCTTTTCTTTTTCCCCTTTACCCTTCAAATGTGATTTAATGATGCCTAACCCTTACATCTTTGGGGTTAAAATACTATTCATGTTTTGCGCCAATGGGCCCTAATTAAAATGGTTCATACTCTCTATATGGAGTTCACACATGTGAAATTAAATCCCAATACCCAATATACATATGTAACCACTTATTTTAGACTAATTCGACCCTACCGGACTTAACCGTATGCTCAAAATCGACATCCGAGTTACTTTATAATATTTTCCAATTTAATACCTCAAAATCCGACACAAAGCAATCTAAATAATTAATCCTCAATTTACCGAATTAATAAATTCCTCAAATTTTAAATTTCTCTAATCATGAATTAGATTACATTTCTCCAAATAAAATAAATTCTTTTTTTTTCTCCCAAAATATTATTCAACCAAATGTTCTTTAATTTACGGGGTGTTACATCTGTAAGACCCCTCGCGACCGAAAAAAGAACGCGGTGTGCTACTAAGATAAAACTAAACTAAATCTATCAATCAACAAGTATAGAGAATCTAAATGTCCATAATATAAATACAAGAATTCCACAAATTTTTTTTATGGAGAGTTTTATGTTTTGAGGACTCTTAGAAAGTTTTATGTTTTGAGGACTCCTCTATATAATAAAAATTCAATTAAAACTCAATTTTAATTCCGATTCCAATTCCACTTGAAAATTTATTTTTCAAATATAAAAACCAACATTTTAAATTATAAAATTTTAAAAATCCAAAATTTCATTTTCTCCGATTTCCAAAATTAATTTAAAAATTATCATTTAAAAAAAATCGGATTGTTACATACTTCCCCACTAACAAGGAATTTCGCCCTCGAAAGTTGACGTAGCTTAACGCTCGAAATAAAAATGCTACTTGATTATATATCCCAAAAATCACAACACTAAGTCCTCAATCAATTCTACATGTTCTCCCATCAAGATTATAAATCTCAACCATCGATGCCTAACACACCTTCAAAATATTCTATCTCTAAAGAAAACACGTCTACTATGCAAGCTAGACCCAAAACCCAAAGACCCGAGGGTTGCCGTATACCTAAGCTCTAATACCATATGTAATTCCCCACGCGCTCGAAAAAAGAACGCGGCATGGTACTACGATAAAACTAAACTAAATCCACCAATTAATAAGTATAGAGCATCTAAATGTCCATAATATAAATACAAGAACTCCACAATTTTTTTTATAGAGAATTTTATGTTTTGATGACTCTTCTATATAATAAAAATTCAATTAAAACTCCATTTTAATTTCGATTCCAATTTTGTTTGAAAATTTATTTTTTAAATATAAAAACCAACATTTTAAATTATAAAATTTTAAAAATCCAAAATTTCATTTTTTCCAATTTCTAAAATTAATTTAAAATTTTCCATTTAAAAAAAATCTGGGTTATTACAATGACGCTACCCAATTCAAGTAGCAACTAAAGTACGATACACCAGAGGTGGAAGAAATAAGGGTGGCCTCCGCAGATAATGTCATGGAACCATTGTAAGAAGTCATATTCGAAGACTCACACACTTAACAATCACGAAAAGGAAGAATTGATATCTATTCTTAAAGAGAATAAAGATGTATTCGCTTGGCAGCCTTATAATATGCATGTGATTGATCCCGAGTCATGCGCCATCAACTTAATGTGGATCCATCATTCACTCCTATCACACAAAAGGTGCGTCGAATAACCCTAAAAAGGCGAGTATAAGAAAAAGTGGTGAAATTTTTGGAGGTAAGATCCATTAAAGAAGTCCAATTCCATAAATGACTCTCTAACCTAGTTGTTGTCAAAAAGAGTAATGGAAAGTGGAGATTCAGCATAGACTTAATCGACCTCAACAAAGCCTATTATAAAGACATATTCCCTCTGTCGAAGATTAATCGGTTAGTTAACGCTAAAGCCAACCACGAACGAATGAGTTTCCTAGACGCATACTCAGGGTATCAATAGCTACCTATGTTCGGTACCAAACAGGAAAAAAAACTCATTCGTTATCAATCTTGGCTTGTACTTCTACATAGTAATGTTGTTTAGACTCAAGAACCTATGAGGGACTTATAAGCTATTTGGTCACTAAGATGTTTAAACACTAGTTGGGTGACACGATAGAGGTATATAGAGACGACATGCTCATCAAGAGCAAGAATAAAGGCGATCATCTGTAGGACTTAGCAAAGATGTTTGAGGTTCTAAGAAAATACCAGATAAAACTCAACACTGCCAAATGTCCTTTGGATTATAGTATGGGAATTTCTTGGGCTACCTGGTCATCCAAAAGGATATCGAGGCAAACCCCGACGAGATTGAGATGATCAACAATATTTAGCCATAAAAAATAGTTAAAGATGTTCAAAAATTGACTAGAACGTTAAAAGAAATCAACCGCTTCATCTCTAAGTCCTTTGAGAAATACAAACCATTATTTTAACTCTTTAAGAAGGAGAAGGGCCTGGCTTAGAACGAAGAATATACAATTTCACTTGGAATGATTAAGCTTTATTCAAGACGATCACCTCTACTCGTGGTCCCAAATCTAGGAGATCTAGTTTATCTATAGCTTATAATGTCCAACCACGTAGTTAACTCAACTTTATGTGCAAAAAGAGCGAGCACTAAGCCCTGATCTATTATGTTAACGAGATGCTACTGGACACCGAGAAATATTACCTTCCTCTGAAGAAACTAGATTACTCTGTGTACTCTGTGTTAATCACTTCGCGGAAGTTAAAGTACTATTTTGAGTACCATTTAGTTATAGTTATTACTTCATTCCCTTTCAAGACAGTCCTTAGAAAATCCGACCTCCCTGGACGAATGTATAAGTGGTCGAGGGAATTGGGGAGGTTCAATATCCATTATCAACTTAGAATTTCAATCAAAAGGAAGGTATTAGTAGATTTCATTGCTGATTTCACCAGAGGGAAGGAGCCCAATGATGGGGAACATGCAACGAAGTTTCCATTAAAGTTTTTTATCAGCTCCATAAATGGACGTTCTACGTCGACGGGGCCTATAATTCAAAAGGGTAAGGAGTGGGATTTGTCCTTACAACTCCAAACCAAAACATGCTCGAACAGGGAATCAAACCTGGCTTTGAAGCATCTAATAGTGAGGCTAAGTATGAAGCTCTCATCGTCGGATTGAAAAGAGACCTATCTCTCAGTGCAAGTCACCTTGATGACTTTTGTGACTCAATCAATTATCAAGAGACTACAGCGCCATAGATGAACGAATGTTACCATACTTGAAAGTCATCTAGGAGTTGATTTCCCAGTTTAAAAAGTTCATATCCAACAGTTTCCATGAGGAAATAACAACTATGCAGATGCTTTGGCCACTTTGGGTTTAACCATCGACTTTGACCTCAAAATAACAATCGAGGTGGACTACCTTACCCAATCGAGCATCACAAAACCAAAGATCACCGAATAAGTCCTCGCTATCCAAAAAGTTCCCAGTTAGATAAACCCTATTATAGCATACCTACAAGAGGATGTCCTGCCTACCGATAAGAAATAAGCCCATCAAACCAAGGTGAATGTTACTCAATTTTACCTATCACCCGAGGGGAAGCTTTACAAATGATATTTCAGAGGCCCATATCTCCAATACGTGCATCAAAGTGACATCGACCAAGTCCTATATGAGCTTCATGGTGGAATATGTGGAAGCCATGTTGGAAGAAGGTCTTTAGCATTCAGATCCATCAAAGAAAGTTGTCGGTGGTCTTATATGCAAAAAACACCATCCCATATGTCAAAAAGTGTAAGAAATGTCAGGAGTTATCCCCCATGCTTTACCAATTACTCAACGACCTCAAGTCACTAACCAGTATGTGCTATTTGCCTCATAGGGTTTGGACATTATGGGTCATTTACCAACAGCACCAGGAAATCGTGAATATCACCTAGTCGACACTAATTACTTCACTAAATGGATAAAGATTGAACCTTTGGTGAACATAAGGGACACCGACATAATTATATTATCTGAAGGAACATCTTGATCCATTTTAGCATGTCGAGAAAATTACAGTGACAATAGAATGCAATTCAAGAGCGAACCATTCCAAGACTTCTGCAATAACCACAACATCAAATGCTAATACAGTTCGATGACCTACCCTCAAAATAATGGAAAAGTCGAGGCCTCAAATAAAATGGTGCTCTATGGAATAACAATAAGGTTGGATAAGGCAAAAGGCGCTTGGGTGGATAATCTTCCCCATGTCCTCTAGGCGTATCTAATAATGTCCAAAAGGTCAATTGGGGAAACACCCTTTGCCTTAGCTTATGGAATGGAAGCCATAATTCCACTATAAGTTTCCTTACCGACCATGAAGAAAATTATTATCGATCAACCCACAAACAAAAAATAATAAGTATTAAGCTCGATCTGGTCGGGGAAAGAAGAGAATAAGCCTTGATCAAACTAGCCTCCCACAAAAAAATAATTGGCTAAACATTGCAACAAAGGTGTGAATTTGAGGAAGTTCCAGGTCAGATATTATATCCTCAGAAAGGTGATCGATGGTTTGAAGAAGCCATAATATGTTAAGTTAGGTCCTAACTGGGAAGGACCCTTCAAAGTCATCAAATATGACCTCCAAGGAGCCAACCATTTGGAAACATTAGGGGGCAGGATAATTTTAGGGCTTGGAATGCGAACAACCTTGGGATTTTTTTTTCCTAAAACTTTTTTACCTTTTTTTAAGTTTTAAGTTTCTATTTTTTGGATGATTTGAAGTTCAATTGATGCAATTAGATTTCTTATTGTTCCAAATGGCATTCCAACTTTTTTAATTCCAAATTATCTTTATCACAAATCTACCATCATAAATTTCTTTAAATTTATTCGATCAAGCTCTGATTGCCAATTTGAATGATTTATGGAGATTACTTTTAATCAGATCTTAAGGTTACATGTTTTGATCATTAATAAACATGACAACATTAAAAATTGCCTAGGTAAGAAAAATACCTACGGGGGATCCCTAAATACTAAGTGTCCCAAATTTGGTTAGCAAATTCTTGAACGGGTGGATCGCCATACTAATAGGTGCATAATCGCCATAGTTAGTCCTATGCCTAAGGTGGTGTGATGAAACTTATCCTAAAAGGTAAGACAACTAATAAAATGTGCTCGACATAAAAACTGAGAAAATACAAGAGATGTAATTAAATACTTTCATTCATTTTCAGTTAAGATTATAAGTAGCCAGATTGGAGAAATACAAAAAATAATACAAAAGGGATGAGTAAATATTTCATCTTTGACCCTCCAACTCGGCAGTCACTCTAGTACGACGACCATCTTCTAGATCAGGACGAAACTCGTTGTCACTGTAATGGTTGATGAGATATTCCCTTATTATCTAAATCAGAATGACATCTACTGGGATCCAACACTCCTCACTTCTAAGAGGAGGAAGCCTAACCAAAAAAATTCTACCCCTTACCAATGCCAAATTAGGAGTTATTGGGAACCCTCATGACGGCTAGCGCATTCAGCCATCCATGCTTATATGTGACCTGTTTGACTTCATCTAGTTGTGGCAAAGCATCAATCTAATCCTGATCATACCCCTCCGACCGGACAACACGATGCACAAAATTGATATCTTAGTCTTATGATCTTTTAGTGTAAACTTCTTTTGGACACCTGGTCTTCTTCCAAGGTTTTCTCGACCTTGCCGAGCTACTCTTTCGGAGGATTTTTTTCACTTTTGAATAATTCAGCAATGTGTGCTGCGTCTTTTACTTCGGCTTTAAAGGAAGTGATTATGTTGGTGTGCTCTTCATAGGCATTGGTCATCTTTGGGAGTGTTATCCGAACTAACAATAACGCTTCGCAAGCTCGCCCAGAGGCTTCTCGACCAAGGATTAAGTCCATATCTTTATCTTTTGGGGCAATAAGAACTAAGGCCAACCTGTTATTAGACAACAAAGACCAAAAAGATAAGACACTCATAAATGGGAAGACAAAACAAGCATTCATCAATTATAAAAATAAATGAAAAAGAAAGCAGCATGACCAAAACATAACTTTATCACTAAAGTACAAGGATGGACAAGAACTTACAATGGAAAATAAACAAAAGACATGAAAATATAAAGAATAAGAGTGTAATACCCCGTAATTTTATTGATTTTATTTAATGGGATTAATTAAATTAAATGGGATAATTATTTGGAAATTAATTCGAATTTAAATACTAGCGACACGAGAGTTGGCATTTGATTATGATAATAATGTTGAATATTACTGATTGAATATGGTAATATATGATTATTGAATTTATTAATATTATCGCGAGTTATAAATACAGCAATTTCGAAAATTAAGTTGGAACGCGCGTGTCAGTCGTGTCAGGAACCAATTTAATGGGCTTAAAATTAAATTATATTTATAACATATGTATGGTCATTTTGAGTGCGCCATCGTGTCCGGAAGGGTCGAAACAGTCAGAAAATACTAGCCGGGGGTTTAGTTTGGGTCCCGGGATATTTTTAGGCCAAACCGGTAACCCGAGAGGGTATTTTAGTCATTTTATTTTTAAGGAATATTAACTCACCAAATTTAGACTTAGTTTATCAGCCAACGCTTAGGACTCCTAGGGTTTTCACAATCACAAATACTAACGGGAGTTAGATAATAGAGAAGGAAGTTCCCAAAGGAGAAAAACCATCCTTGGAGGCCATTACACTACCACCACCACCACCACCACCACCGGTTAGATCGAAAAGAGGGGATACCTTTCGTACCATCTGCTTCAAAGGATTAGAACATCGAATTTTCCAGGCAAGTGATTTAATTCATTAAGATTCAGAAAATAATTTATCCATGATAGTTTAAGATTTGATAATTCATGTAAATATTGAAACTCATTAAATTTTGAGATGAAACCTTAATTTTGGGTAGGATTTATATGTAGTTTCGATTCTAGAAATATCACATTAATGAAATCAAAACCCATGCATAGTTAATTAAGAATTGATGAGAAGTTGCATGACGATTCTTGAAGAAAATGGAAAAAATAGGATTTTCATGATAATAGAATGATTTGATCCAAGAAAAGTGTGATTATTAATGATTTAAGAATTCTGGAACGTTAAGAATCATGTATTTAGGTTGTTAAATCACCCAACATGTTTACTTTAGAATTTGGTATTGTGTAATGATAATTTGGGACAAACCTAGGGCTAAAAACGAAGAAAATTGAGACCTACACCTGCTCGATCAATCGATCGACATTCATAATCGATCGATCGACATCCTTGGTCGATCGATCTACCTCCCCAGAAGCTGTTATGTTTCCCCTTTTTGGATTTAAGCGATTCCGACCATTGAAAGTTATAGGTGGGGACTTTGTGAATACATTAGAACTTGAGGGAGACCAGTAGGGATATAATTGAAGCCCGAAACATATTAAAATTGGTTTGGAACGTAGTGTTGAATTTACAAGTGTCCAATGAGTAATTCACTATTATAAGTTGCGAGAGCATGACTTAAATTCGTATGAGTGATAAGTTAGGATTAGAGGCAGAAATATGGACCTAAAATTATGGGCTTGACATTTGGGATACGTAGGAGACTTAATAACATTTTCGGGATAGGTTTAAATACTCGAAACTATATGACGTGAGATTTATCGACAAAAAATATTATGTATGAGTTGGAATGATAATAGCGTACGAATAATACTGATGGTATATAGCTGAAAATATCCTTTAATAATGGGATAATTACCTATGTTGTGTGAATGCTTAGTATATGGATTATTGTGTGTATGACATGCCTACCATACTTGTTATCACTGGAGGTTGGCTTTTGAAAAAGGACCATATGATCTTTGTGTCCTTACGGGGGAATTTAGATTGGTACCTTAAGGACATAGGGTTGTGAATGACTTATTTATGAGTTGATAAGTCAGCTGACCATGGGAGCGTAGGTATGTGCGTGACCCATGGGTATGCGAACTATGTTCTTCTCCAATATGTGTGATTTTGTTTATTGAAATTATTCCTGAGTGATTCAGAACACATAGTCCTTATGTACGTAATGTACCGGGATTCGATAGCAGAGTATGCGTGCACCGCAGCTTAGCCTAGGGGTGCCATAATTGTATATATAAGTTGAGATTTTTATACTTGTACTTGTAACTGGCTCACTGTTAAATTGTGAATGCGAATAATCGAGATATTGAAATGGGATTAAAAATGTGAGAATCCATATCGTAATTTATTTAGTAATCTGATTAATTTAAGGGTGAGTTATACGCAGAATATATTAGAATGATACAAATAGACCTATATATTATAATGAGAAGTCAGGAAGTGGTACAGACTAGTTATATAGTGGCATAAATAGGATGGGTTAAGGGTATACGTTAAGCGTGCACATTAGTTGAGGGCTGAGGAACTCATGTGAGAGCACGTAACTAACATGTATACAATATTTACTATTTAATGCAATTAAACACTTGCTATATTTTTAAATTGTTTTCACATTGGGCTCTGACCCGTTTTCTTCCAAATTTATTTTTCTTGTAAAAAAATTTTAGGTTCCCAGCCATAGGGACGCCAAGCTTAGGAGTTCCATTCCATTGACGTGCTGTAGCTGCTGTGGAAGTTACAGGATCTCGTTACTAGACGCCTCCACATCTATCGTTGCTACTTTTGGGAGTCATTATTCCAGTTAGGGCATGTTGCCCATTCTATTCAGTGACAGCAGTTTTAGACTTCAGTTAATTCAGTCTTGGGATTTATTTATTTCATTTAGTAATTTGTAATGGATTTATTTACGTTGCTATTATTATTGGAGTGTTTACTCCAGACATCAGTTATTCATTCAGTTGATTTTCTCATGAGATTATTTATGTGATGGTTGGTTGATGATTTAGATTATTTGGTTGATGGTTAATTTAAAACTTTAAAACTTGACACTTCACTATTTTTAATATTAGGTGGTTAGTAATTAATCAAATGTTTTCGATAGTGATGCTATGAAACTGAACCAACTTGACGTTTTGTATTAATTTAAATAAAGGAGTAGCTACCCGGTATTTAATTAGTCGGGGTGTCACAGGTGGTATCAGAGCATCAGGTTCTAGAGTCCTTAAGATCTGTACAACTTGTTATGTTTCCGCGTAGCGTCCTTTGACATAGAGCCCTATATTTAGGATTATTGTACTCTTTTATGTATCTTACGTTCTTCAGTTATTTTGAGATATTAAATGTCGACTTATAAAACTTCTCTCTCATTTTAGATGCCTACTCGACGTGCACAACGAGTTTCCAGGGGTGCCCAGCCCGAGCATCAGCCTGCACCAGTTCAGGGTTCCATGAATGCTATGCGGTAAATGCAGCAGTAGCAATTGTACAGTAGGCATCACCTCAGGCATCGATGGTAGCCCCAGTCCAGGCTCATGAATTCTCGTATGCTTGGGAATGTATCCGTGATGCCTTTCAGAAGGTGCACCCTCCGAAGTTTGCAGGGAGCTCCGACGTTGTCGTGTCGAGCCAGTGGAAGAAGGACATCCAAAGACATTTGAGGATATATGATCGTACAGATGTGCAGAGGCAGATACTGGCTACATTTAAGCTGGTAGGAGAAGCATTGCAGTGGTGGTAGTCCATTACCACCGCCGAGGAGAGATATGTTCTTTATATTCAGGAGTTCTGGGTGCGATTCGATCGCAAATATTTCCCCTCAGCAGTTTAGACATAAATGAGGCGATAATTGATGAACTTTAAGTAGGAAGGAAGGATAGTGGCAGAGTATAAGGCCGACTGCACCAATCTTCTGAACATCATTCCCAATGAGATCCTTACTGAAGAGAAGAAGATCCAGAAGTTCATATATGGATTGACGTGGAGGATTTGTCAGCACCTACTAGGTAATTTCTCATTGGCCACCTATTCAAATGTGGTTAGTGCATCATTACTTCACTGCCAGGACCACCTCTTTCATTTGTCAGAGGGTAAGAGAGTAGGAGAGTCTAGCCAGCAGGGCAGGATAAGGGGTAATGGTGCTAACGGGGAACAGTTAGCTCAGAGTCAGCACAGGCAGGGTGATCAGAGTTCCCAACAGGGGGATTCTAAGATATTTAGATCAGGAAGTTTCAGACATGGCCAAGGAGGTTTTAGGCATGGCCAGCAGGGTCAGAATGACCATCAGGGCCATTAGGTCCAGTAGCAGTTTTAGCAAGGCCAATATGGCTAGGATAGGGGTGGTAACGGCCATTGGAGCGGTGGAAAGCAGGGTCAAAGAGGGGGAAACTTTATTAGGAAATATTTCATATGTGGCAAGCATGGCCATAAACGCCAGGAGTGTCCTGAGAGGGGCAGGGCCCCACAGCAGCAACAACAGGGTGCTTGACAGGAGCCCTAAAAACCAATGTTTCCCGCCTCCCTCCCAGCACCACCATAGATGCCGGCACTGACACCCATTCCAGCAGTCCCAGTGCAGCAAGGGCATCTCCAGTATGGCCGGGTTTATAACCTTCAGCAGGTCGCAGTCCCGCAGGACTCACCCACGATTGAGGGTATGTTTTCTATTCAGGGGACTATGGGGCGTATTTTATTTGACACGGGATCCATACACTGTTTTATTGCCATGAGATTTACACGCGCTATGGGATTATTAGATACCGCGAAGAGAACTGTCACTTGTGTAGATTCACCGTTGAGTAGAGGTTCTGTGATTTCCTTTATATTTAGAGGCGTGGGTGTAGAGATTAGGAGGTTTACTTTACCTGCTGACATGCTAGTATTAGATATGTCCAAGTACGATGTGATTATTGAAATGGATTGGTTGGTTATGTATAGAGCCATGATTGATTATTTTAGTAGGAGTATTATTTTTTCCATACCCGGTCAAGAGATGTTCCTTGTGGCAATGTCTCGTCCTGAGGGAGGATCGTCCACTCACTTGTACTACATAGAAGAGGAGACCTCTAAGGAGGTGGTGATACCACATGATTCGATTCCAGGTGTTAGGAGTTTGCTGATGTGTTCCAGGATATTTTAGGATTACCTCCTAGTAGAGAGATAAACTTTGTTATAGATTTGGCGTTGATCACTCGACCGATAGCCCATGCACCTTACCGTGTGGCTCTAGTGGAGATGAGGGAGCTACGAGATCAGATAGAGCAGCTATTGGGTCAAGGGTTTATCCGTAGGAGTACTTTGTCATGGGGTACCCCTATGATGTTTGTTAAGAAGAGGGATAGATCTTTGAGGTTATGTGTCGACTACCGGGAGTTGAATAAAGTCACGATACGGAATAAGTATCTGCTGCCCCGAATCAATGGCTTATTCACCCAATTGAGAGGAGTTTCCTTCTTCTAAAAGATTATCTTGAGATCGGGATACCATCAGTTGCGAATCAGGGAGCAAGATGTCTCGAAGACTGCCTTCTTGACTAGATAGATTTCTATGAGTTCAGGATTATGCCTTTTGGTCTGACCAACGCCCAAGCCGTGTTTATGAACTTGATGAATAGGGTGTTCAGAGAGTTTCTGGACCAGTTCATCATTGTCTTCATTGATGACATTTTGGTTTACTCCCAGATCGAGGAGGAGCATGCCGAGCACTTGAGGGAGCATACCGAGCACTTGAGGCGGGTTTTACAGACACTACGTCAGCACGAGTTATATGCAAAATATGAGAAGTGCGGGTTTTGACTTAAGGAAATTTAATTTTTGAGGCACATCATTTCTAATAGGGGGATATCTGTTAATCTGGGGAAGGTGTTAGCGGTGAAGGAGTGGGGATAGCCCATGACATCGACAGATATACGTAGTTTCTTGGGCCTAGCAGGATACTACAGAAGGTTTATTCAGGGGCTCTCGAAGATAGCGGGTTCATTGATGCATCTGACTCGCTAGGGAGTGACATTTATCTGGAGTGATGCCTGTCAGTTGTCTTTTGATGAGTTGAAAGACAAGTTGACCTCAGTACCAGTATTAGCATTACCCAGGCCGGGAGTAGAATATCTAGTCTACACTGATGCGTCCTTACTAGGACTTGGGGGTGTAATGCAGAAGGATAGTCAGGCTATAGCTTATACTTCCCATAAGCTTAAGCCTCACGAAAAGAATTACCCTACCCACGACTTGGAGTTAGCGACAGTCGTATTTGCACTTCGAATTTGGAGACACTATCTCCTGGGAGAGAAATTTTGCTTATTCACATACAACAAGTCCCTACAGTACCTTTTCACGCATAAGGAGCTGAATATGCGCCAACGTCGGTGGCTCGAGATTGTGAATGATTATCAGTTTGATATCTAATACCACCCAGGGAAGGCTAACGTGGTAGCAGACGAGTTGAGCCATAGGTCAGTAGGTGAGGTGGTCGAAGTATGGAAAGTGAAGTGGAAGGAGTTGGGACACCAGGACGCAATGGCCCGATTATTCATGTCTGTGATGACAGTTAGCCCCAAATCTTTATGAGAGTGATACAGGCCCAGGTAGCCGACCCGTTCTGTCAAGAGCAAATAGTAAGATTACTAGTAGAGGGGGGTGAGTATTATACCGTTAGTTCAGACGGGGGCTTACGCTTCAATGGGAGGTTAGTTGTTCCTAAGGGGGAAGACTTGCGACACGAGGTGATGATAAATTCGCATGGATTGCGGTTCGCAGTACATCTTGATGGGGATAAGATGTATCAGGATATAAGGTGACAATACTGGTGGAGCGGGATGAAGAGAGATATTACCGAGTTCATTTCGAAATGCGCCCCTTGTCAGCTGGTAAAAGTGGACCATCAGAGGCCGGCAGGACTTCTATAAGAATTAGAGGTTCTTATGTGGAAATGGGAGAGCATTTTCATGGACTTCATCACGGGATTACCTACATCGCAGAAGGGTTACGATTCCATATGGGTAATTATGGATCGGTTGACCAAGGTTGCTCACTTTCTTTCAGCCCAGACAGACTACACTACGGGATGGTATGCTCAGATCTACATAGCTGAGATGATGAGACTCCACGTGGTGCCTCTCAATATCGTGTCTGACAGGGACAAGATATTTATTTTATGGTTTTGGGATAGTTTTCAGGAAGCGATGGGTACGAAGTTGTGGTTGAGTACAACATATCACCTGCAGACTGATGGGCAGATCGAGCAGACGAATCAAATGTTGGAGGACATGTTACGTATGTGCATCCTCGACTTTGGCGGAGGTTGGGAGTAGTATCTTCCTCTGGTGGAGTTTTCCTATAATAACTCCTACCAGTTCAATATTGGTATGGCTCCATTTGAGGTGTTGTACGGTAGGCCTTGTCGTTCCCCAGCATGTTAGCTAGAGGTGGGGGACAACAAGATACTTGGGTCGGAGGTGATTCAAGATACATCGACGAGGATAGAGATGATACGGAGCTGTATTCGGGTTGCCCAGGACCGACAGAAGAGTTACTTTGATGCCAAGGGGTTCTTCCGAGAGTTCAATGTGGGGGTCCAAGTGCTGCTTCGAGTGTCTCCTATAAAGGGGATTATGCATTTTAGGAAAAAGAGGAAGTTAGCACCTAGATATGTGGGGCCATTTCCTATCATCGAGCGGATTGGGCCAGTTACGTATAGACTTGGGTTAACGGAGCACTTGCATAGGATCCATGACGTATTCCACATTTCCTCACTGAGGAGATATCTTCTAGATGATTTGTCCCATACTCATATTGCTTTAGAGGAGATTGATCTACAGCTGATAGCTCCTATGAGGAGGGGCCGATTGCTATCCTAGACCGCAGTGAGAGGAAATTGAGGTCGAAGATAGTACCGTTAGTATGTGTTCAGTGGCGGCATCACAATGCCAAGGAGTCTAACTGGGAGCGCGAGGATGAGATGCGCGAGCGTTATCCTTAGTTATTTTGCCAGGTATATTTTATTCCAGAATTTCGGGACGAAATTCTGTTATTAAGAGGGAAGTATGTAATACCCCGTAATTTTATTGATTTTATTTAATGGGATTAAATAAATTAAATGGGATAATTATTTGGAAATTAATCTGGATTTAAATACTAGCGAGACGAGAGTTGGTATTTGATTATGATAATAATGTTGAATATTATTGAGTGAATATGGTAATATAGTATTATTAAATTTATTAATATTGTCGCGAGTTATAAATACGACAACTTCAGAAATTAAGTTGGGACACGCATGTCAGTCGTGTCAGGAACTAATTTAATACCCATAAAAGTAAATTATATTTATATCATCCGTATGGTCATTTTGAGTGCGCCATCATATCCGAAAGGGTCGAAACAGTCTGAAAACACTAGCCGGGGGTTTAGTTTGGGTCTTGGGACATTTTTAGGCCTAACCGGCAACCCGGGAGGGTATTTTAGTCAATTTGACTTTTAAGGAATATTAACCCACCAAATTTAGACTTAATTTATTAGACAACTCTTAGGACTCCTAAGGTTTTCACAATTAAAAATACCAATGACAGTTAGAGAATAGAGAAGGAAGTTCCCAAAGGAGAAAAACCATCCTTGGTGGCATTACACCACCACCACCACCATTACCACCACCGGTTAGATCAAAATGAGGGGATACTGTGACACCCCGACTAATTAAATACCGGGTAGCTACTCCTTTATTAAATTAATTCAAAATGCCAAGTTGGCTCAGTTAATAGCATCACTGTCGAAAACATTTTATTATTACTATCCACCTAGTATTTAAAAAGTAAGTTGCCAAATTTTAATATAAGTCTGATTAACATGCAACAAGTGTAATGAAGAAATAAGTAACACCATTCACCATACTGAAGTAAAACGAATAACCATCACATAGTGTAAATAAAGTCTGGAGGAAAACTCCTCACTACAATCCCATACTGAAATAAATAACCGAATGCTAAAACAATACAAATCAAAGTCTGAAAACTGTAATGTAAAAGATGTCTCTAATAGAAATGGGCAACATGCCCTACAACTGATAGATAGTGACTCTGGAATCCAAAAGATAGAAGCGTCTACAAGAAAATCCCTGTAGCTTCCACAAACAGCTACAGCTCGTCACCTGAATGAGAATCCTATGCTTGGTGTCCCTGTGGCTGGGCACCTAAAATGGTTTTACAAGAAAAAGAGATTTGAAAAGCAAACGGGTCAGAGCCCGAATGTGGAGTTATATTTTCAAATCCTGCAAGTGCTTTAAAAACATTAAATGCAAAGTACATGTTAGGACGTGCACTCACATGATATTCTCACATCTCGTCTAAATGTGCACTCCTAACGTAAGTACCCATCTAGAGTGATACAAACTACTAGCTAAGTGACAACATATCTAGCTAGACTATCATAGGTCTTACCCTTATTACTCGGTTCTATTAACATAATAACGCTCGTAATTAAGTAGGGGTTTAACGTAACTCAGATGTTCAATATGCAATATATATAACTATCATTTAACTCGTTATATTTCTCGAAACAATACCGTAATTATATTCACATCATTAACATGAATGTTCTCATTGATTAAGTGTATATTATTCACATCATAAATATACAATACAAGCACCCCGAGAACAAAGCTGTGGTGCACACATACTCTGCTATCCATCCCGGTACATCACGTACATAAGGATCACATATTCCGAATCTCTCAGGAATAGTTCAGATAACACAAATCACAAATAGTGGAGGCGAACACAGTCACATCACATGGGTCACGTACATACCTACGCTCCCACGATCAGCGGACTTATTAATATCCTAATAAGTCTTTCTATGACCTATGTTCATCGAGGTACCAGTCTATATCCCCCCCGTAGGCACACAAGGATTAGAGGGTCCTAAGCGAACGCAACCTCCCGTGATAGCAAGTATGGTAGGTATGTCATACACACAATTCATATACCAATACTAAGTAAACACACGTCTTAGTAATACCGTATTTTAATCGTAGTACATATCGCATTCTCGTACTAACTTATACTTATCATAATTTATACTATTTCGGTTTGTAATCCTACGCGCCATAATTCATCCTCACGTCGTAGTAGACACTCACGTCTCAACCCAAATGGTTCATTGAATATAACTCTCGTATATAATTTACTCCTCATAATAATCCAAAAGTCCCAAATATATCCTTATATCAACAAGGAATGTTAATTCTACCCTCGAACCAGTTTACGGGACTTTAAAAATCAAAACAGTCCAAAAAGGACCAAACTGTCAACTCGTTAGAAGTCTCGTTCGAACGAGACTGTTCGAACGAGATTCCTCTGTCAACTCGTTAGAAGTCTCGTTCGAACGAGACTGTTCGAACGAGATTCCAGTTCGTTCGAACGAACTGTACCTTCTAACGATATCTCGTTCGAACGAGATATCGAACGAGATCCCTTCTCGTTAGCATTGACTGGTCAACTCGTTAGAAGCTCGTAACGACCTGGGTAGGGGCTTCTAACGAGCTGCCAGTTTCTTCCCAGATTTCCTAAGTTACGTTTCTCACCATTTTTAACCCTCAATCCTTCTCCAAAGTTCGTTCTAACAGAGTTTTAAGTCCTCTAATCATACTATAACATGCTAAGGTCATATACTAACATCGTTTAATACATTAATGCATCCTAAACATCATTAAATCACAAGATTTTATACTTTTCCCCAATTTTATCAAGAACATGAACCCTAGATTTATATCATCATCAAATCCCAGAATTTAATCCGTTTTAATTTCTCCTAATCACAATTATCATGAGAGAAATCATCTACCTAACATTCTACATGCAATTCTCTTCAAAATTTTCAAGTTCTAAACTCCAAACTACATGGGTTTTCATTCATCTTTCAAGAACAATTAAAATTCCTCAATTTCTAACATGGAAGAGACATTCTCTGAAATTAAATGGAATAAAGTCACTTGCCTTGATTGTCTCTGAGTTTGGTGTAGGTTTGGTAGAACTTTTCTGCAGAATCTCTTCTCTCCAAGCTTCCTCTCCAATGGTGGCTTAAGGTGGCTAGGGTTTTGATTTGAGAATTTAGAAAACCTAAATGATAACCTACGTAGCCTTCTAGGTTAATATGGTTTGGTTATGGGCTTAGTGGGTCAAATCCACATCAGATTTAATTAACCAATTTTCGTCACTTTTAATTCCTCAAAATGTAAAATTACCAAAATACCCTTTAAGATGCCGGTATGGCCTAAAAATACCCCGGGACCCAAACTACACCTCCGGCTAGTGTTTTCTGACTATCTCGACCCTTCCGGACGCGTTGGCGCACTCAAAACGACCATACGATTTATAGATTTTAAATTCACTTTTATTATCAAAATATTACACCGTGACGCGGCGGTCTCACGCGTCTCAACAAAATTTCTAAAATGCCGTCTATCAATCTCACGATAAATTTTATAATACTAAACACATATATCAAATCATATATGCACATAATCAAATACCAACTCGCATCTCGTTAGTATTTATAACCCGGATTAATTTCCAATTAATACGCATTTAATTAATTAATCCCTAAAATAAATATAGTCAAAAGTACGGGGTATTACATACTTCCCCCCTAATAACTGAATTTCGTCCCGAAATTCGAAACTAGAAAGTACCTGCTAAAAACAACTCTGGATAACGATCGCGCATCTCATCCTCGCGCTCCCATGTGGACTCCTCGACATTGTGATGTCGCCACTGAACACGCACTAACGGAACTATCTTTGACCGCAGTTTCCTCTCGCTTCGGTCCAAAATAACAATTGGCCCCTCCTCGTAGGAGCTATCCGGCTGGAGATCGATGTCCTCCACAGCAATGTGAGAATGAGCCAAATTATCTCTAAGGTATTTCCTCAGTGAGGAAATATGGAACACATCGTGAATCCGATGTAAATGCTCCGGTAGCCCGAGTCTATACGCAACCGGTCCGATCCGCTCAATAATAGAAAACGGCCCCACATACCTTGGTGCCAACTTCCCCTTCTTCCCGAAACGCATAATCCCCTTCATAGGAGATACCCTGAGCAAAACCTGGTCCCCCACTTGGAACTCTCTGAAAAATCTTTTCGCATCAGCATAACTCTTCTGCCTGTCTTGAGCTATCCGAATCAACTCGATCCTTGCCGAAGTATCCTGAATCACTTCCGGCCTAAGCAGTTTGTTGTCCCCCACCTCCAACCAACATGCTGGGGAACGACAAGGCCTACCGTACAATGCCTCAAACGGAGCCATGCCAATCGTGAACTGATAGGATTTGTTGTAAGCAAACTCCACCAGTGGAAGGTACTGCTCCCATCCACCCCCGAAGTCAATAATGCACATGCGTAGCATGTCCTCCAACATATGATTGGTGCGCTCTGTCTGCCCATCAGTCTGCGGATGATAAGCCGTACTCAATCGCAATTCCGTGCCCATGGCCTCCTGGAAACTCTCCCAAAACCGCGAAACAAATATCTTGTCTCTGTCAGACACGATATTTAGGAGCACACCGTGAAGTCTCACAATCTCCGAAATGAAGAGCTGGGCATACTGTCCCGTAGTGTAGTTAGTCCTTACGGGTAAAAAGTGAGCGACCTTGGATAACCTGTCCACAATTACCCAAACGGAGTCGTGACCCCTCTGCGACGTAGGCAACCCCGTGATAAAGTCCATGGATATGCTCTCCCACATCCACACCGGGACCTCCAATGGCTGTAGCAATCCTGCCGGTCTCTGATGATCCACTTTTACAAGCTGACAAGTGGCGCATTTCGAAACAAACTCAGCAATATCTCTCTTCATACCGCTCCACCAATACTGTCGTCTTATGTCTTGGTACATTTTGTCCCCTCTAGGATGTACCGCGAACCGTGAGCCGTGCGACTCTGCCATCACATCGTGCCGCAATTCCTCTCCTTCCGGAACTATCAATCTTCCATTGAAGCGTAATCCCCCGTCTGAGCTAACGGTATAGGACTCGGCTCCCTCTGCTAGTAATCGAACTATCTGCTCTTGACAGAACGAGTCATTAGCCTGTGCCCGTACTACCTTCGTGACAATCTGCGGTGTAACGGTCATCACAGACATGAAAGATCGGGCCACTGCATCCTGGTGTCCCAAATCCTTCCACTTTGCTTTCCACACCTCTGCCACCTCATCTGCTGGCCTACGGCTTAACGCGTCTGCTACCACGTTAGCCTTACCCGGGTGGTACTGGATGTCGAACTGGTAGTCTTTCACAAACTCAAGCCACCTACGTTGCCGCATATTCAATTCCTTCTGCGTGAATAGGTACTGTAGGGACTTGTGGTCCGTGAACAGTTGGAACTTCTCCCCCAAAAGATAGTGCCTCCAAATTCGTAGGGCAAATACCACTGCTGCCAACTCCAAATCATGCGTGGGGTAATTCTTCTCATGAGGCTTAATCTTACGGGAAGCATAAGCTATGGCATGTCTCTCCTGCTGTAATATACCTCCCAGTCCTTGCAAAGACGCATCGGTGTAAACCAAATACTCAACTCCCGGTCTCGGCAATGCTAACACAGGTGCTGAGGTCAATTTGTCCTTGAATTCATCGAATGCCAACTGACAGGCATCACTCTAGATGTACGGCACACCCTTACGAGTCAGATGTGTCAAAGGACCTGATATCTCTAAGAAGCCCCGAATAAACCTCATGTAGTATCCTTCTAGACCCAAGAAACTACGAATCTCAGTTGGTGTCGTGGGCTGTCCCCACTCCCTCACCGCTGACACCTTCCCCGGATCAACAGATATTCCCCGGTCGGAAATGATATACCCCAAAAACTGGACTTCCTTCAGCCAAAACCCGCACTTCTCATATTTTGCATACAACTCGTTCTGACGAAGTGTCTGCAAAACCTGCCTCAAATGCTCGGCGTGCTCCTCCTCTGTCTGAGAGTAAACCAGAATGTCATCAATGAAGACAATGACAAACTGATCTAGGAAATCCCTGAACACTCTGTTCATCAAGTCCATAAACACTGCTGGAGCGTTGGTCAAACCAAAAGGCATAACCCGAAACTCGTAAGAACCATATCTCGACAAGAACGCGGTCTTCGAGACATCCTCCTCCCTGATACGCAACTGATGGTATCCCGATCTCAAGTCAATCTTCGAGAAGAAAGAAGCTCCTCTCAAGTGGTCGAATAAGTCATCGATTCGAGGCAACGGATACTTATTCCGTATCGTGACCTTATTCAACTCTCGGTAGTCCATACACAATCTCAGTGAACCGTCCCTCTTCTTCACAAACAAAACTGGAGCGCCCTAAGGTGAGGTACTCCTGCGAATAAAGCCCTGGCCTAACAGCTGCTCTATCTGATCCCGTAACTCCCTCATCTCGGCTGGAGCCATACGGTACGGTGCGCGTGCTATAGGTCTCGTACCCGATAGCAAATCTATAACAAAGTCTATCTCTCGACTGGGTGGTAAGCCTGGTATCTCCTGAAACACATCCGAATACTCCCTGACGACTGGGATAGACTCTAAAGGAATCACAACCTCCTTAGAGGTATCCTCCTCAATGTAATACAAATGAGCGGTCGATCCTCCCTCTGGGCGAGGCATCGCCACTACAAACATCTCTTGCCCCGGAATGGCAAAAACAATGCTCCCGCTGAAGCAATCAATCATGGCCCTATATGCTACGAGCCAATCCATACCGATGATCACATCGTGAACATGCATGTCTAACACTAACATGTCTGCAGGCAATACCAAACCACCGATCTCTACCCCCACTCCCCGGCATATAAAGAAAATAAGTGACCCACTCCCCAATGGTGAGTCGACACACGTCACTGTGCTCTCTGCCGTAGCTAACAATCCTAAAGCTTTCGCGAAGTGTGTAGCTATAAAACAGTGTGTAGCACCCGTATCGAATAATACCCGACCCATAGTGCCATGGATAGGAAATGTACCCTCGATCGCGGGCAGTGCCTGTGGAACTGCAGCCTGGTGGACGTTGTAGACACGTCCATACTGTAGCTGCCCCTGCTGAGCTGGGACTGCTGGAATGGGTGGCAATGCTGCCATCTGTGGCGGTGCGGGAAGAGCGGTGGGAAACATAGGCCTCTGTGGCTCCTGGAGAGCACCCTGCTGCTGCTGCTGTGGGGCCCTGCCCCTATCAGGACAATCCTGTCGTTTATGGCCAGTCTTGCCACAAACAAAGCACTTCCCTGGGAAGTTCCCCCCTCTCTGCCCCTGCTGTCCCCGGCCCTGGTGGCCGTTACCGTTCCTTCCTTGGCCCTGCTGGCCCTGGTGAAACTGCTGCCCATTCTGCCCCTGCTGGCCCTGATGGCCGTTTGGACCCTGATGGCCCTGACAGAAACCTCCTTGTCCCTGTCTGTAGTTCCCTGACCGGAACCTCTTATTATCCCCCTGCTGGGAGCCCTGCTCATTCTGTCTCTGCCCCTGACCAGATTGTGCCCCGCTGGCACCATGTCCTCCAGTCCTGCCCTAATGGCTAGACTCCCCCGACCGCTTGCCCTCGGACATATGAAAATGGTGGTCCTGGCAGTGCAACAATGCAGCGTTAACCACATCAGAATAAGTGGCCAACGATAGGTTCCCTAGCAGATGCTGACGGATCCTCCAAGTCAACCCGTCGGTGAACTTCTCAATTTTCTTCTTCTCTGTTGGTATCTCGTCTGGAACGATGTTCAACAGATTAGTGAACTCGACCTCATACTCGGCCACTGTCTTGCCTTCATGCTTCAAACTCATCAATCTCCTCCTCATTTCCGTATGAACAGCTGACGGAAAGTACATGCGGTCGAACCGCACCCAGAACTCCTGAATTGTGAGAGTATCCCTCTCCTCCATGGTGGTAATAGACTCCCACCACTGTAGTGCAGATCCAACTAGCTTGAAAGTAGCTAGCACCTGCTTCTGAACATCCGTGCACTCATACATCCGTAAGTGCCTCTGCATATCCTTCCTCCATTGGCTCGAGACTACCACATCTGAGCTACCTGTAAACTCTGGCGGATGCGCTTTCTGAAAAGCGTCACGTACACGCTCCCAAGCAGACGGGAATGCATTAACCTGTACTGGCGCGGCAATCGGCGCCTGGGGTGGTGCCTGCTGAACAACGGCAATGGCGACATTTACCGCTTGAGCTACTATAGTTGCAACCTCAGCGGCGTTCATCATGCCCTGAACTGGAGCGGGCTGGGGTTCGGGCGTTGCATCCCTGGGAACTCGTCGTGCACGTCGTGGAGGCATATGAAATAAGAACAAAGTTTATAAGTTCACGATTATAAACTTAATATAGCTGAAGAACGAAGCATACACAAAAAGAGTACAACAGTCCTAAAATATAGGGCTCTATATCAAAGAAACGTAGCGGAAACATAATAGCGTACAGATCCTAAAGGACACTAGAACCTGATGCTCTGATACCACCTGTGACACCCCGACTAATTAAATACCGGGTAGCTACTCCTTTATTAAATTAATTCAAAATGCCAAGTTGGCTCAGTTAATAGCATCACTGTCGAAAACATTTTATTATTACTATCCACCTAGTATTTAAAAAGTAAGTTGCCAAATTTTAATATAAGTCTGATTAACATGCAACAAGTGTAATGAGGAAATAAGTAACACCATTCACCATACTGAAGTAAAACGAATAACCATCACATAGTGTAAATAAAGTCTGGAGGAAAACTCCTCACTACAATCCCATACTGAAATAAATAACCGAATGCTAAAACAATACAAATCAAAGTCTGAAAACTGTAATGTAAAAGATGTCTCTAATAGAAATGGGCAACATGCCCTACAACTGATAGATAGTGACTCTGGAATCCAAAAGATAGAAGCGTCTACAAGAAAATCCCTGTAGCTTCCACAAACAGCTACAGCTCGTCACCTGAATGAGAATCCTATGCTTGGTGTCCCTGTGGCTGGGCACCTAAAATGGTTTTACAAGAAAAAAGAGATTTGAAAAGCAAACGGGTCAGAGCCCGAATGTGGAGTTATATTTTCAAATCCTGCAAGTGCTTTAAAAACATTAAATGCAAAGTACATGTTAGGATTTGCACTCACATGATATTCTCACATCTCGTCTAAATGTGCACTCCTAACGTAAGTACCCATCTAGAGTGATACAAACTACTAGCTAAGTGACAACATATCTAGCTAGACTATCATAGGTCTTACCCTTATTACTCGGTTCTATTAACATAATAACGCTCGTAATTAAGTAGGGGTTTAACGTAACTCAGATGTTCAATATGCAATATATATAACTATCATTTAACTCGTTATATTTCTCGAAACAATACCGTAATTATATTCACATCATTAACATGAATGTTCTCATTGATTAAGTGTATATTATTCACATCATAAATATACAATACAAGCACCCCGAGAACTAAGCTGTGGTGCACACATACTCTGCTATCCATCCCGATACATCACGTACATAAGGATCACATATTCCGAATCTCTCAGGAATAGTTCAGATAACACAAATCACAAATAGTGGAGGCGAACACAGTCACATCACATGGGTCACGTACATACCTACGCTCCCACGATCAGCGGACTTATTAATATCCTAATAAGTCTTTCTATGACCTATGTTCATCGAGGTACCAGTCTATATCCCCCCCGTAGGCACACAAGGATTAGAGGGTCCTAAGCGAACGCAACCTCCCGTGATAGCAAGTATGGTAGGTATGTCATACACACAATTCATATACCAATACTAAGAAAACACACGTCTTAGTAATACCGTATTTTAATCGTAGTAAATATCGCATTCTCGTACTAACTTATACTTATCACAATTTATACTATTTCGGTTTGTAATCCTATGCGCCATAATTCATCCTCACGTCATAGTAGACACTCACGTCTCAACCCAAATGGTTCATTGAATATAACTCTCGTATATAATTTACTCCTCATAATAATCCAAAAGTCCCAAATCTATCCTTACATCAACAAGGAATGTTAATTCTACCCTCGAACCAGTTTACGGGACTTTAAAAATCAAAACAGTCCAAAAAGGACCAAACTGTCAACTCGTTAGAAGTCTCGTTCGAACGAGACTGTTCGAACGAGATTCCTCTGTCAACTCGTTAGAAGTCTCGTTCGAACGAGGCTGTTCGAACGAGATTGTAGTTCGTTCGAACGAACTGTACCTTCTAACGATATCTCGTTCGAACGAGATATCGAACGAGATCCCTTCTCGTTAGCATTGACTGGTCAACTCGTTAGAAGCTCGTAACGACCTGGGTAGGGGCTTCTAACGAGCTGCCAGTTTCTTCCCAGATTTCCTAAGTTACGTTTCTCACCATTTTTAACCCTCAATCCTTCTCCAAAGTTCGTTCTAACAGAGTTTTAAGTCCTCTAATCATACTATAACATGCTAAGGTCATATACTAACATCGTTTAATACATTAATGCATCCTAAACATCATTAAATCACAAGATTTTATACTTTTCCCCAATTTTATCAAGAACATGAACCCTAGATTTATATCATCATCAAATCCCAGAATTTAATCCGTTTTAATTTCTCCTAATCACAATTATCATGAGAGAAATCATCTACCTAACATTCTACATGCAATTCTCTTCAAAATTTTCAAGTTCTAAACTCCAAACTACATGGGTTTTCATTCATCTTTCAAGAACAATTAAAATTCCTCAATTTCTAACATGGAAGAGACATTCTCTGAAATTAAATGGAATAAAGTCACTTGCCTTGATTGTCTCTGAGTTTGGTGTAGGTTTGGTAGAACTTTTCTGCAGAATCTCTTCTCTCCAAGCTTCCTCTCCAATGGTGGCTTAAGGTGGCTAGGGTTTTGATTTGAGAATTTAGAAAACCTAAATGATAACCTACGTAGCCTTCTAGGTTAATATGGTTTGGTTATGGGCTTAGTGGGTCAAATCCACATCAGATTTAATTAACCAATTTTCGTCACTTTTAATTCCTCAAAATGTAAAATTACCAAAATACCCTTTAAGATGCCGGTATGGCCTAAAAATATCCCGGGACCCAAACTACACCTCCGGCTAGTGTTTTCTGACTATCTCGACCCTTCCGGACGCATTGGCACACTCAAAACGACCATACGGTTTATAGATTTTAAATTCACTTTTATTATCAAAATATTACACCGTGACGCGGCGGTCCCACGCGTCTCAACAAAATTTCTAAAATGCCGTCTATCAATCTCACGACAAATTTTATAATACTAAACACATATATCAAAACATATATGCACATAATCAAATACCAACTCGCATCTCGTTAGTATTTATAACCCGGATTAATTTCCAATTAATACGCATTTAATTAATTAATCCCAAAAATAAATATAGTCAAAAGTACGGGGTATTACAGATACCTTTCGTACCATATGCTTCAAAGGATCAGAACATCGAATTTTCCATGCAAGTGATTTAATTCATTAAGATTCAGCAAATAATTTATCCATGATAGTTTAAAGTTTGATAATTCATGTAAATATTAAAACTCATGAAATTTGGAGATGATACCTTAATTTTAGGTAGGATTTATATGTAGTTTCGATTCTGGAATCATCACATTAACGAAATCAAAACCCATGCATAGTTAATTAAGAATTGATGAGAAGTTGTATCATGATTCTTAAAGAAAATGGAAAAAATAGGGTTTTCATGATAATAGAATGATTTCATCCAAGAAAAGTGTGATTATTGATGATTTAAGAATTCTGGAATGTTAAGAATCATGTATTTACGTTGTTAAATCACCCAACATGTTTACTTTAGAATTTAGCATCGTGTAATGGAAATTTGGGACAAACCTAGGGCAGAAAATGAAGAAAACTGAGACCTGCACCTGCACCTACTCGATCGATCGATCGACTGGGCTTGATCGATCAACATCCTTGGTCGATCGATCGACCTCCCCAGAAACTGTTATTTTTACCTATTTTGGATTTAAGTGATTCAAGCCATTGAATACATTAGGACTTGAGGTAGGCCAGTAGGGATATAATTGAAGCCCGAAACATATTAAAATTGGTTTGGAATGTAGTGTTGAATTTACGAGTGTCCGGCGAGTAATTTACTATTATAAGGTGCGAGAGCGTGACTTAAATTCGTATGAGTGACAAGTTAGGATTAGAGGAAGAAATATGGAATCTGATTAAGGGTGAGTTATATGCAAAATATATTAGAATGATACGAATAGACCCCTATATTATAATGAGAAGTCAGGAAGTGGTACAGACTAGTTAGATACCGGCATAACTAGGATGGGTTAAGGGTATACGTTAGGCGTGCACATTATTTGAGGGGTGAGGAACTCATGTGAGAGCACGTAACTAACATATATACAATATTTACTGTTTAATGCAATTAAACACTTGCTCTATTTTTAAAATGTTTTCACATTAGGCTCTGACCCGATTGCTTCCAAATCTATATATCTTATAGAACATTTTTAGGTGCCCAGCCATAGGGATGCCAAGCTTAGGAGTTCCATTCCATTGACGTGCTTTAGCTACTGTGAAAGTTACAGGATCTCATTACTAGACGCCTCCACATCTATCGTTGCTACTTTTGGGAGTCAATATTCCAGTTAGGGCCTGTTGCCCATTCTATTCAGTGACAACAGTTTTAGACTTCAGTTAATTCAGTCTTGGGATTTATTTATTTCATTGAGTCATTTGTATTGGATTTATTTACGTTGCTATTATTATTGGAGTATTTACTCCAGACATCAGTTGTTCATTCTGTTTATTTTCTCATGAGATTATTTATGTGATGGTTGGTGATGATTTATATTATTTTGTTGTTGGTTAATTTAAAACTTTAAAACTTGACACTTTGCTAATTTAAATATTAAGTTTTTAGTAATTAATCAAATGTTTTCGACGGTGATGCTATGAAACTGAACCAACATGATATTTTGTATTAATTTAATAAAGGAGTAGCTAACCGGTATTTAATTAGTCGGAGTGTCACAAAGAGGTCATGGGATAATCTAACTAGCTTGGTCTTCCTTCTATTTCACTTTCTCTTGATCGGCTAAGACCTTGTTCAGGTTTGCGGCCTCCTTTGCCTGCTCGGACCTAACCTTCCCTTGACCACTTTTTGAAGCCTCTCCCTCCTCCTCGTCCATGTTTTGGGGGTAGGGGAGCTTGGGTCATACTCATTGAAAGGTTTGGACTCAAGGGGACTCCTTCCTTGACCAAAGCCCCATTTCAGCCTTTCCTAAAATTGGACTTATGGATGTAGTTCAACTATTTCTTTGCCTAGTCAAAAGCCTCACCCCACCCTTGGTCATAGGCTTATCCCTTTGTCATCAAATCCTCAGATAAAGTTTGGACAGACTCCTTTGTGACCTTCTTCTAATGTTCTTCCTCGGATACCAGCTTGACCATTTCTAGATATTTAGCCTTCTTCCCAGTATCATAGGCCTTTCTGAATATCCTGTAAGACCTTCTGGTATTAATCCAAAGCATGCCCCAGCTCAATGTTGTCTCTTTCCTAGTCGGCTCTTCTCTCTAGTACATCGATAAATTCCATTAGGAACTGCAAGGAAAAGTTTGATAAAAAAGGATAGTACAATATAAAAACTTCTAAGTGAAAGTCTGAATAAAACTAAAAGACTTACCAAAGGAAATGCATTGTTGGTGTGAGAGACTAGTTGGATGGTCGACAGTCTTTCGACCTCTTTCTTATCGGCATGCAATATGGGTCCCTCAACAGTGCTGGGGCCAAGTCAAAGTTTTTGTCCACTGACATCACAACATGGCCTTTCCCCTTTCTGGGGGCATCCACCTTCTTGGTGGGCACATCAATAACAATAACAAGTTTGGTACCAATCTTTATCGTCTTCACAAGTTGATCTTACGACTTGTCAAGGTAGTCCCCCAAATTGACTGGGTCTGATGGCTCCCTGACCTCCTTCCTCTTAGAAGACTGAGATTTTAGAGAAATGGGGATGTTGTACTCATCCAACAGTAAGGGTGTTCGTGGTCTAGTCCGGTTATATTTGAGGTGTTTTGGGGATAGAACCGCATCGATTGATCCTAAAAATTATGGATCGAGACCGAACCAAAATAATCGATCTTAGTCCTATTCGATTTTCAAGCGACCCGTGTTCGATCTCGGTCCATACCCAAATAAAAGATCCACGAAATCCTTTCATTTATTATACAACTTCCAACCAAAAATAAATTTCTTCAATACCACAGAATTCGTATACCACACTACTACTAAAGATCCACAACCTCACACTACCAAAACCAACATTATCACCAATTGGCCCAAAATGATATACATAAACAAAAATTTGTTACTCTGATGAAATCAGAGAAATTTGTTACTGTGGCCCCATATATCATAAAGAAATTTATGCATCCTTATTTGTTATTGCATATACACACAGAAGGGTATATATAATTATTTGAAGTGGCTAAATCTCTGAGAAAAAGAAAGTCCCTTTAAAAAAAATATATTAATTTGAAAAAACGCCATAATGTTTAATCTTGAAATTTATGTTTCTGAAATGTTATTGTCTTTTAATTTACATACTGGTACCACCTGATATGCTTATACTTGAAGCTAACTCAAGGTAGATTGGCTTTTAAAATAGACATGGTTGTGATGTGCAGGAGAATGGAATTGAGATACATGAAAGGAATAAACCCAATGGGAAGACCAAGCAATAACAAATGTTCAGAAATGCAAGCAAGAAGATGAAATCGGAGAAAAATTAAATCAGGGTTCGTACTTGAGTTTACTGCCGGAGGAGACGGAGTTTGTATGTAGAGAGAGATGAGGGGTTCATACCTGAGTGGTGTAGAGAGAGATGAGGCCGTTGTATCTTGTATGCAGAGAGAGAGAGAGAGAGAGAGAGAAGAGATGAGGGGTTTGGGGGAGGAATTAGGTTATGTTGGGTTGGGTTACCATGTCCGTGTGAGAGTGAGCTATTAAATTAATATATAATAATAATAATAATAATAATAATAATAATAATAATAATAATAATAATAATAATAATAATAATAATAATAATAAAAGCGGTCCGGTCCGGTCCAAACCTGCTTTTTATGACCCGATATCGAGACAGACCCGAATTATGCGGTCTTATATATTCTTAGACCGAATTGAAAAACTCCCGCAAAAGTAGGTTCGTCCCAGTTCGGTTTTTTCGATCCATTCGAGTTCATGCACACCCATACCCAACAAGGTGGGAATTTTTCTTCTTGGAGGCATTTTCCCTTTCGAGGTAGATGAGATCACAACAAGAATCAAAGTGATATCCATAAATTCAAAAAAGACTGAAGTTAATTCACTTGAAGAATCTTCATTGTTATAAAGGATAGGGTTTTCTGTGACTTTGTCTATTGGCTTGCAACAAAATAAGTGGTGGTGTTGGTGTACTAAAAAAATAAACATGCTAATATTAAATGCTCGATACCAACATTCAGAGGTCTCTTAAGATTCTAAACCATGCTTAGCTCGCCAAAATTAATGTGTGTTTGGTAGGGATCTTTTCTCTTGGCATCAACTGCAAAAAATTGAGAAGGAAAATGTTAGCAAAGAAATGTACAAAGTATGGCCGACCAAAATAAAA
This sequence comes from Sambucus nigra, assembly GCA_949130495.1. Taxonomy (NCBI): domain Eukaryota; kingdom Viridiplantae; phylum Streptophyta; class Magnoliopsida; order Dipsacales; family Adoxaceae; genus Sambucus; species Sambucus nigra. The sequence continues at coordinate 612,698,200 of OX422209.1, forward strand.
TACAAACATCAACAACAATCGACCTATTTCATGCCCTCTATGGGGGCAACTAAAGCCCCGAAAGGGCTCACCACCCTCAGTAATCGGTGGATGTTACCATTACTTTACAACAAAGACATGAGATCAATAACCTTTATTTGAATCATGTAGGTTCACAACCAACACTCTCTTCGCTCTTCTTGCCTTAAAATAGAAGGTATCCTCATTCGTTCTCATCCACGAATAACAGTGTCTAATCTTTGGGATCCCTAAATGAATTCTATACATCTCGTTTATTATATGTACCCCATTCATTATCCTCCAAGTGTTTAAGGTACATTAGGGAGGCACAACGTTGAAGAATTCACAAAACTCAAATAGTAATTGGTTTGGACGGAAGGTCACACCAACCTTGGTAATAAATTGGGAGAACATCTCATTTCCCCCTTTACATTGTAATAATCCTTGGGTTTCTCCCCAAATTCTATCATGACCTAGTCAGGGATAGAAAAGCGAATTCTAAAATCTCCTATGGAGCTCTCCCTGGGTAGATCATTTTTATAACTCAAGAAAGAAAAGCGACCAGAAAATGAAAAAAATGATTGCTTGAGGAAAAAAATGCATAAAAATAAGTAACGGTAGTTTCCAGTGTACCTGAAACATCCGACCTGATGGGAAACTTGCTCTGAGATGTTTTGAATAAGTGAAGAAATGAAAGTGCGCTCCAAAAATTACAATAGAGTTTTCATTGAACAATCAGGTTCAACTTTTAAGACATGTTCATCATTTGTAACGCGACCCTATGCAATAACTGACATGCACGTCACCACCTCTTGGTCTAATCAACACAAATTACCAGCTTACCTTGAAACATCGGGGCAAGCTACGAGTGTGCCCTTCATCTTCAAAGGGTAGAACACAATTAGTTTTCATCTAAAAAATACCAAGTGTTGATATTCTCCTATCATAGATTCTATGGGCGATCAAAAATCACTACCGACTACTAGGGGTGGACAAAAAAAAGACCGACCCGAATGGACCGATTGGACCGACCCAGACCGAACTGAAAATTAAGGCTATTTTGAAACCGATCCGAAAATCGATTCACAAAAACTAAAAACCGATTAAACCGGTCCGGTCCGGTCCGCGGTCCACTATATTAAAAGACCGATTTGGACCGGACCGGACCGATTCCCATATATATATAATAAAAATAATGTTATTGTGTTTCTTATGTATAGTTTTTGAATTAATGTATATAACTTATGAATATAATTTGGAACATTTTATATATGTATAGACATTTTTTTATTTGGGTTAAAAAAAACCCATGTAAATATCACTTGGAGTTTCGAGTATTATTTTTTTGTATATATATTTGTGAGGAAAAAAGATAAAAACATTCATAAAATGTACATATATATAAAATAGGGTCAGGACCGAATTTTACCCTGGACCGGACAGAAAAAAGCCTAGACCGAATTAGTAGGTTAACCGAATTAATCAGTCCGGTCTCGATCCAAAAAAATTGAGGACCGAATATTCGGTCCGGTCCAAAAAATAGGCAAAACTCGGACCGGACCGTGCCCACCCCTACTACCTTCAAGATCGACGGGTGATCAAACCTCTGCAAGCTATTCAGGCTATAAAGATTTGGGAGAAATTATGGAGGAATTATTCGATTTATCGAGAGAAGCTGACATGTGTTCGACAGTCTCGATAAGTGATCGCATCTTGGAGATAAGAACAATAGAGGAGTCGATTAGTGGAAATCTCGGGATTGGATTTGTTCGATAGAATCGCAATAACATTCCAAGACCATAGAGTCCCACATGACTCATCTTGTTTCTATTCTCTATAAATGTAACCCACACCCGTGGAAAAGGGGCATGTAATCTTTGTTGTCTATAGTTGATCAATAAAGAGAGATGCACACCACTGTGGATGTAGGCACGTTGACTAACAACGTACATCCTCAATTATGTGATTGTGATTTTACTTTATCCTCGGCTTGATTGTGTTGAGTCATCATAATAGGGTTTTACCACCTAAACCTAAAACATATATAACTTAGGAAAATGCAAAAAATAAGAAAAATAAATAAAAATTACTGAGATCTGGAAAATCTAGTTCAAGAAATGCAAAAAAAAATAGGGAAAAAAACTCCAATAATTTCAATTATCCTTAAAAATATAGATATACAATACACTCAAACTCTTTGCAATACTCCTATTAATACAACCCTTTCAATACACCCATCAAATAGATAAATATGGGATACATATATATATATAGGGAGAGAGAGAGAGAGAGAGAGAGAGAGAGAGAGATCTGGCATAGGGTTGTTGGGTCTTAGGATGGTGGGGTAAGGTCAGTCTTTGGGAGGTTGTTGGGTGGGGTGGGGGCGGTGGATGGTGGGTGATGTTGTTAGGGGCGCTATGATAGTAGGGATGGGCTGGGTTGAGGTGGTGGGGTGATGTTGCTATGGGTAGAGAGAGAGAGAAAGAGAAAGAGAGAGTTGCGAGTGTGTGAGAGAGAGGCAACAATCTAAAAAGAGAAAAAAGGGAGGAGAGAGGAAAATTTGTTTTTGAATTATATTTATTCTTAATAAGGGTATTTGAGAGACTTAACAGGAAAATAATTGTTGATGTAAAAAACTAGATTGCTCTAATTATTCAATCACAGATAAATAAATAAGACAAAGATTTTTAAAGTGGTTCGGCTAGGAATAAAGCCTACGTCCACTGTTATGTTATTGCTGAGTGTTTGCAGAATTCTTGATTACAAGTTCTCTCAAGAAATTCCGGTCCCCTTTGAATGGGGTTGATACAAGGTATTTATAGCCTTGAGGCTGTACATGAAAGGGTCGATACATTAAATGATACACGTATGAAAGGGCAATACATTTAATGCAGCGTGTGCGTCAAGATTATAAACATTCAATGAATAGTTGAACTGTTGATTATCTGGTAATTAATGATGCGACCGAGATGCAGCTCGGACCGCCTTAGTTGCTAGCTGAACAAAAGTTCCTCGGAGCGCTGGAGTACCTCGGGGTGCTAGAGTTCCTCGGTGTGATAGAGTTCCTCGGTGTATCCTCGTTGCTCGGAAAGAATCATGGTTGGTCGGGAAATGAACTTCCTCGCTGCTATTGTGCCACGTAGATTGACACGTGTCTTCGTATTATTCGTCCACATCAGCATATTAATTTTGGTATCAACAGAAGCCCCCAATGTTTCATATTTCGAACTTTGAGGATTATGGGACATTCTTTCTCGGTATATGGCGATATTAAATGACTTTCCTGGGTTTCAGGAACATTGTATTCAAATTTCCTTCTTATTTCGCAGCTTCCGCCTTTGTTTTGAATTTTTTTTTATAAGCGCTTCGATCTCCGTGCAGTTTTTGTCCTTTTAGCCGCCGGAAGTTCAGTAGTTTCTTTTTGGTAATCATTTCTTTCGCCGCTTCCCAATGCAGAGTATTTAAACTTCTTAGGTAACCATACCGTCTTCTACGTTTTCCACTTTTCTGCATTCAAGCTTTCTATTTTCTCCTTCTCTCTTGTGCGTTCATCCTTGTTTTCGTTCGTTGTCAACATACGTCCTTTCTTCCTGTAAGATCTTCTTCCTTTCTTCTGTATCTCTTTTATTCACTATGGTTTATATTGTAGAGTCTGTTGAGAAATTTCGTTCTGATTTTTCCATTCCTTCCTGGGTAACTCTAAAGGTTCTTTCTGAGCCTTTAGATTATTTTTGATTGGCTGAGGGACATTGGTTCCCCAGTCTTTTCATTGCTGAATGTGGTTTTTCCTTTCCACCGAACCCATTGTGTCTTGAGTTTTATCACTATTTTGATCTTGTCCCTGCAAAAATAGCCCCCAATTCATGGAGAATAATTAATGGGGTGCACAAATTAAATCTAACTCGTGGGACTCGTATTGGGATCCCTGAAATTATGTATTGCTATAAATGGGATACTCTAGATAATATTTATTATTTAAAAACTAGGTTTCTGAATAGGGCTCTTGTAGTTAACCTCCCTGACTCAAATAGAGATTATTTTGAGCATGGATTGATCATAAAAAATTGGCAATATGCCCCTTTAACTGGAGATGAAGTATACAACGGTCCCAGATGCCCCCCATATGGCAATGGGATAGGTTTATTTTTCATTTTATTTTACTTATGAAATTATGCTTTCATCATGTTTGACAAAATGTATGATTGATATCTCGTTATGTATTTATTTGCAGTTGATAGCAAAAGAAAAACTCCAAAAGAGTCAGAAGTGAATATTAAACATCTGAAACTTATCTGGAGTTTGCATAAGACGATTGCTGACGAGCATATCAGGTCTGCATCATATTTGCTGCAGTATAAGAGCTATACAACCTCTTATACTGCTCGTCCTGTTGAGCCAGCATCAACTCCAGAAGATTCTTCTTCGGATTCTCATATCCCTTTATCTCAAAGAATGGGCAAGAAAAGAGCTCCTCCTGCTCTCTTTGATGATGTTACTTCTGTTGCTGGGGCCAAGAAAAGCAAAGTTGATGTCCCAGAGGGGACTAAAAAGGTGGATGTTGGGTCTTCTAAAGCTACCGAGAAGCCCCCAGTGGTTCCGAGCAAGAAAAGTGCTCCTGTAGATGTAATTACAATCTCTCCGACCAAGACTTCTTTGGTTGAAGGTTCTGAACTCCCGTTGAGGAGATTGAGGAAATCATCCTCAGTTACTCCGGCTGAAACTGCCTCCTCTCTACCTGCTGGTGGTACTGATGTTCCAAATATCATTCTTCCAAGTTCTGCAATGAGCTCGGTCGTACCCGAGGTCCATGGTATTGATGAAAAAATTCCTAGGGATATGCTGACATCCTTAGCTGCTCGTCACCTTGCTTCAGTAAATTTCTCATACTTCTAGTTTTTCTTTCTCTGAATACTTGCATTTTGTATTGACTTTACTATTTCTCTCATCTTTCAGCTGGTGAACTGTTTCAATAATATTGTGAAGAAGGATGAGGCTATTAAAGCTTCAAGCTCCTCGTCAGGTGTAGAGGATGCTCTGTTGGGTTTGACCCAATCTTTAAAGGAGTCTCGTCAACAGTATGTTGAGGAAAAAGCTGTTTGGGAGAAAAAGTTAGCTGTGGCTGAAGCTGAGAAGGTGAAGATGGCTTAAACCTCCAAGAATTTGGAGGATAAAATGAAAGGCTTAGAAGTCGAACATCAAAAATTTGACGACAAGCTGAAAAAGGCCGAGGAAGAGTTATCTACCCTGCGAGATATCAAGGTCCAAAAAGAAAAATTGGATGTAAAACTCTCCTCGGAGAAATTGAAGAGAAGGGTTGCTGTTAAAAAATCTTTCAGCGCTGGCTGGGAGAAAGGATGGGATAAAGGGATTGCTGCTATGACATCCCAAGTCCAATATATGGGAAGTTGAAATACTTCCACGATGGCTGGGTAGCTGCTCTGCAAGAGTTGAAGGTCAAAGATGATTCTGATCTATTCCAACGACACCTCCCTGGTCCTCCTCCAGCAATTGTGGAAGAAGAAGAAGATGAGCCTGTCTCAGATGAATCTTCTATGGCTATGGGTGACCCAGTCTCTGCTTCTCAACCCTCTGTCATCGAGGACATTTTTTCTATGCCTCCTCCTGCCGAAAAGATTCCTACTAATCAAACCGTTGTTACCACCGAGAAACCGAGCTCCTCGTCCCAGCCTCCCGAGAAAGTCTTGGGGGACAAGGAAAAGGTGTGAAGTTGTTCGGTATCATTTCTATATTTCAATTCTTGTAATCGAACAATGTAACCTTTTGATGATCTAATAAAATACATCTTTGTTCCTCTTCATTATTGATACTCTGTCTGCTTTTATTTATTAACTACTGCTTCCTCTTCTTTATTAGTTTTTGTCCAGAATGGAATTGATATCTGCTCCTGATACTGAGTTGATGCGACAATGCAACGGTTATTATAAAGCTGGTCATACAGACCTTAGTACATCAGAAATTTCTGACATCCTTGGCCATGATGCCTCAGAACAGGCAATTGAGGCTTATCGGTACTTGAAAGATTTACTCGACCGAGCTGTGGCCAACAATGTAGCCTACTACGACTTGATTGAGGAACTTCATGGTTCCATAGAGGATCTTCAAAATCAATTCAATGCATCAATGGCTTCGTTGCACAAGGATTATGAAAATAGATATCAACAACTTTCTTCTGAAACAGGCCATAAAAAGATCATCGCTGGATATGATATTAGGGAAAGGACCTTAAAAGGTGAAGTTGAAGCTTGCAGGCAGATTGCCGAGATCCTGGAACAAGAAAATAATATTTTACAGAAAAAGTTGGCTCAATATGAATCTGCAGCGTCATCTTCCACTGCTCTAGTGCCCGTTACTGATGAAGGTTTCTCGTTCTTAGAGGTTGAAAATGCCAAACTAAGGCAAGAACTGGATAACTTGAGAAAATCTGTTATTCCTGTGACTGCTCGGGGACGAGGAAGAGGTTCTCGGGGACGAGGAAGAATTGTCGAGGAGCAAAGTTCTCCAGTTGCTTCTCGGAGCCGATCAAGAGTTCTTAGTCGCAATGTTGAAGAGGCTCGCACTCAATATACTTTGGAAACTCAAGCGTTTCAATTGAATGCTAAGGATCGTGCTCTGTCAGAAATGTCCAAGAAAAATCTATCCTTGGAAGATCAACTTACTGCAACGAAGTCTGCTCTTCATACCAAGGATCTTTTTGCTAAAAATCTTCTCGAACAATTGGATAGATTAACCTTTCAATTTCATAAGCAGCCCAGGGAATTTTGGATGGCAGGATATAATGAAGCTCTCGTTCATTTAGATGCTCGTATCGAACATGCCAACAATGAAGGTTATAAGCAGGGATGGTTGAACGCCCTGGGTGTATTAAAATTGGAGCAAGGGCATTATTTATGGGATTATCATGCTCCAGGGTTATTAGATTTGCCTGTGCCACCTTTTAAATTGGATATGGCCTGGATCCCAGCTCGTTCCATTCCTCGTATCCTAATTTCAAAATACCTCGGTGATTATAGCCTTCATTCCCAAATCGAAGTATCTCGTCCAGAGCATCTAATGGATACACCTTCAATAATGAACGTCAGAATGCTGAAAGACTTGAACTTTATTAATTCTCCCCTTTGCCTGGAAGATCCTCCTGCTGGCGAAGATCCTGTCTCAAAAGCAAAGGGCAAGAAACCAATAGAATAGGAATCTTGATGTAATAGTCATCACATGTAATATGTAACTTATTTTGAATTTTTAATGAAAGACTTCATTTTTGTTTGTAGATCTGTATTGGTATTGTCTTGTGTTTATCAAACACTTTACATTTATGCATATGTATCTGTTAAAAAGATAACAATATTGTGCTGTCCATCAACCAACTTAGTAATAAAAAGTTACAAGTATCAAGGTTGTTCAATCACTTAATAATAAAGTAATGAGTATAAATTGTTCCAACTGTTTCCAACCAACCAAGGTGGATAAATAATGTTTGTCGACCAACTACAGTTGATGGGTGTTTATCCTGTCCATCAACCAACTTAGTAATAAAAAGTTACAAGTATCAAGGTTGTTCAATCACTTAATAATAAAGTAATGAGTATAAATTGTTCCAACTGTTTCCAACCAACCAAGGTGGATAAATAATGTTTGTCGACCAACTACAGTTGATGGGTGTTTATCCCCGACCAGCCATACTGGGTTCAATTTCAAATATTTTCATAAAATGTGTCCGACCAACTAAGGTCAATAATTTGTCCTCGTCGACCAACTACAGTTAGTGGGTTTTTATCCCCGACCAGCTATACTTGGTATATTTTGGAATATTTTGTTTTTCAAAGAATTTTTTGTAATAATCTTACCTCCCGACCAACATAAGTTGTAATTTGAGAGTATATTTGTATCTTACCAACACCGTAATTGATCATGCTGGTGTACACCTCCTAACCAAAGGAGTAGCAGTGGTAGTAGTGGTGGTTCTTTCGAACTTTTTGGCTCGTTGAGCTGTCCACTAGATATCTTACCAACCGTAGTTGGTCACACTAGTGTCGCCTCCTAACCAAAGGAGTAGTTTTTTTGCTCTTTCGAGCTGTCCACTAGATATCTTACCAACCGTAGTTGGTCACACTAGTGTCGCCTCCTAACCAAAGGAGTAGTTTTTTGGCTCTTTCGAGCTGTCCACTAGATATCTTACCAACCTTAGTTGGTCACACTAGTGTCGCCTCCTAACCAAAGGAGTAGTTTTTTGTTCTCGCCCTTTTATCAACCGGAATTGATCGTGGGTCTGAACTATAGTCTTCTTCTTGTTATCAAGCAGCTTAGTGTACAACACTAGTATTCCCCGAAAAACTTTCAACAGAAAGAAAATGGTGAAACATCCTCGTTTTATTCATAATGAAGGAAATGCTTTACATTTTACATTACTGATAATACTTGCGCAGGTGTTCAGCATTCCATGCATTCTTAAATTCTTCTCCCTCTAGAGTTGCTATTCTATAAGTTCCTGGTCGAATAACCTCTGTAACTCGGTAAGGTCCATGCCAGTTTGCTTCTAACTTATTTTGCTTCTGAATGACTTTCTTTAGCACATAATCCCCTTCTTTTAAATCACATTTCTTCACCCTTTTGTTGTAGAACAGAGCTGTACGTTGTTGGTAAGCAGCATTTCTGATGGATGCCTCTTCTCTAACCTCCTCGAGCATATCCAAATCCAGTCTTCTCATTAAATCGCTGATTGGGGAATTAAAATTCATCACTCTATGTGTTGGGAGACCCAACTCGGCAGGTATTACAGCCTCACTTCCAAATGCTAGCATATATGGTGATTCTCCAGTTGCTGCTCGGGGAGTTGTTCGGTAAGCCCATAGTACTGATTGGAGCTCATTAATCCAATTTGCTTTAGCTTCACTTAACCTCTTCTTCAAACCATTTAGTAATGTTCTGTTCGTCACCTCAGTATGTCCATTGCTTTGAGGATGGCCTGGTGCTGAATGAAATTTCAGAATGTTCGACTGATGACAATAGGCAGCGAACTCCTCGTTATCAAATTGTGTTCCATGGTCTGTGATGAAAGCATGAGGGAGACCATATCGACAGATAATGTTCTTCCAAATGAATTGATAAACCTTCTCGTACGTCATATCAATCAGTGGTTCAGCTTCCACCCACTTAGTAAAATAATCCACTGCCACGACGAGGTACTTGAACCTTCCTCGGGTCGTCGGCAATGGTCCAACCAAATCAATCCCCCACATAGCAAATGGCCAAGGTGAAGTTATAAGTGTCAACAATGCTTGTGGAGTTCTTCGGATGGAGGAAAAGCGTTGGCACTTGTCACATTTCTTGGCATAGGCTATACAATCAGCCCTCATCGTCGGCCAGTAGTATCCCTGTGTCATCACCCTTTGCAAAAGTGTCCGACCTGCTACATGAGCTCCACAGGATCCTTCATGGATTTCCTCAACCAATTCCTAGACTTCTGATGGATGCACACATCTCTGCAAACCTGCCATAATTCCTCGTCTATACAAAACACCATTAGTTAACATGTACCGAGCAACTTTATACTTCAATTTCTTGGCAGCTAGTTTGTCCTCTGGTAACTCTCCTTCTTCAATGTATGCCCTGATAGGATCCATCCAAGATGGTCCTAAATCAAAGGTAATAATCTTCACCGTAAGATCTTCTTCTATGCTCCGACTTTCTAATACTTCAATTGGTATCGTTCTTCGCAGCTCGGTGCGCGTAGCTGACGCTAATCGGGCCAATGCGTCTGCTCTAGCATTCTCCATCCTCGGTATTCTCACCAATTGAATAGCATCAAATTCTGTCAATAACTCCATCACCTTTGCATGGTACTTCACCATTAATTCTCCCTTAACCGCATATATTCCCATCATTTGATTCATAATTAATTGAGAATCACTGAAAACAATTATTTGCCTTGCCTCCATAACTTTCGCCAAATGAAAACCTGCTATCATGGCCTCATACTCAGCTTCATTATTGGAAGCCTTGAATTGGAATCGCAAGGCATACTCCATGTCAATATCATCTGGGGTGTTTAAAACAATCCCTGCTCCACAACCAGCTGTGCAGGATGATCCATCTACATATAATCTCCATGTAGGTAACCCGTCTTCAAATTTCTTATCTGTTAGAGTTCCTCGGTAAAATATCATCTGTTTTCTTTCATCATCCCCGGGTATCCTTCGTTCCTCGTCGGTCATATGTTCGCGCCTTTTTACCAATCGGAGTTGGTCTGGGTTTGAATATGATGATTTTTCTACATCCACAAGTCCTTTTACCAACCTTGGTTGGTCTGGACCTGTGTCTGTTGATCCTGTATCGTCCACAGGTAGGTCAGCAAGTACCTTTTGTTCCTCGGGGGTATCAGGGTATGTGAATTCTGCTATAAAATCTGCTACAGCTTGCCCCTTTAATGATGATCTGGGTTCGTACACAATATCATATTCACCGAGTTCTATTGCCCAATACATCAATCTTCCTGATTTTTCTTGCTTGTGAAGGGCTTGTCTTAATGGCATGTCGGTATACACGATGATGGTATGGGCCTGGAAGTATGGCCTCATTCTTCTACTTGCCTCAATTAATGCCAATGCTAATTTTTCTAGCTTTGGGTACCTGATTTCTGCACCTCGGAAAGCCTTACTTGTGTAATAAATTGGCTTCTGGACTCCATTCTCCAATCTGATCAACGCCGAGCTGACTGCGTTCTCTGATACTGCCAGATACAAGTACAACTTTTCTCCTGTTATTGGCCTAGACAACAATGGTGGGGCTCCCAAATACTTCTTCAAATCTTGAAAGGCCTTCTCACATTCATCAGTCCACTCAAAACTTTTTCGCAGTGTTTCGAAGAATGGGAGGCATTTATCAGTTGCTCGGGATACAAATCTGTCGAGCGCTGCAACTCGTCCTGTAAGACTCTGTACTTCTTTCCTCGTCGTTGGAGATCGCAGCCCTAAAAGAGCTTTGATCTTTTCTGGATTTGCCTCAATACCTCGTTGATTGACGATGTATCCGAGGAACATTCCTTCTCGTACTCCAAAGGTACACTTCGTCGGGTTGAGCTTCATTTGGTATTTGTCCAGTTGATCAAAGGTCTGACCTAAGTCAACTAGATGATCAGTAGCTCTCTTGCTTTTGGTGAGCATGTCGTCGACATAGACTTCCATATTGCAACTGATTTATTCGGCAAAAACCTTGTTCATCAGCCGCTGATATGTTGCACCTGCATTTTTTAAACCAAAAGGCATAACATTATAACAATAAGTTCCCCTTGGGGTAATAAAAGAAGTACTTTCCCTATCTTCAGGTTTCATTTTGATCTGATTGTAGCCAGAGTATGCATCCATGAAGCTGAGCAGCTCATGTCCCGAGGTAGCATCCACTAGTTGGTCGATTCTGGGCAATGGAAAATGATCTTTTGGGCATGCCTTGTTAAGATCAGTGAAATCAACACACATTCTCCATTTATTCTTCTTCTTCTTTACCATCACCACATTTGCCAACCAATCTGGATATTTTACATCTTCAATGAATTGGGATTTCTGGAGCTTCTCGACCTCCTCTTGTATGGCTTGGTTCTTCTCGGGACTAAACACTCTTCTTCTCTGCTTCACAGGCTTGATCTCCTTATTCACATTGAGCTCATGACATAAGAAGTTTGGATCTATTCCTGGCATGTCTTCATGACTCCAAGCAAAAGTATTCTTCCTACTTCTCAAGAAAGTTATCAACTCCTGTTTTATTGAAACATCCAACGACGATCCTATTTGGGTTACTCGTTCAGGATGCTCGTCGTCCAGAATAATATTTTATGTAGATTCCACCACCTGCCCTTTTACGAGTTGAGATTCATCCCTAGGGTCAAGAGTTTCAATTTCTGTGCCTTCCTCCACTTGGTAAGTAGTAGTCTTTTTCCTTGATTCTTCAAGTTCCTCTTGCTCGGCAGATGAATAATAGCATTCCCGAGCTACTTTTTGATCACCTTTCATAATTCCGACTCCAAAATTCGTTGGAAATTTCAAACACTGATGTACTGTAGATGGAACTGCCTCGAACTTCTTCAATCCAACTCTTCCCATGATAATGTTGTAGGCTGACTGCACATTCTTATCCATCACAAAGAAGCTTATTCTTTCTGTTCGACAAGCAGGCCAAGTTCCAATGAGTATATCCAACTTGATCGTCCCAAGTGGAAAAACTTTCTCGCCAGCAAAACCCAGAAGGGGTCTGTGATAAGGTTCCAATTGAGATAATATCAAATTCAAGCTATCAAAGCATGAATAATACATTATGTCTGCCGAACTACCGTTGTCTACTAACACCCTTGAAATGACCACGTCTTTCATCCTCATTTTGATCACCAAAGGATCATCATGAGGGTAAAGAACACCTGCCAGGTCGTTTTTTGAAAAACCAATCACTAGCTTCTTTTTATTTACCTTCCTCGGACGATCATCATCGGCCAGATTTATTCGCTGAATATATGAACAAGCTTGAGCCTCTCCGAGGTAAGCTTTTCTTTCTGCAGTAAGGTCTCCTCCTCCTGCATCTCCTCCTGTAATAACATTACAATCAAATGACCCAAAACGTATGGAAAATACCTCTCGTTCAGGCTGCCTTGGCTTCTTGGGAAGATCGGGGTCATCATCTGGATCATCTTCATGGTCCCTCTTCTTTTTCTCCTCGGCACGACGAGGAGATCTAGATCTTTCTCTAGTTCTATCATCATTCTTCCTCTCACCCCTGCGATCTACATATTTTGACAATTTTCCTCTTCGGATGAGCGTTTCAATCTCGTTCTGAAGCGCTATGCAATTTTTGGTCATATGGCCATGATCTTTGTGAAAGTCGCAGTATTTGGCCTTATTCCTCAGATCAGGATTTGTCCTCAGTTTTTCTGGCCACTTGATTTCCTCGCTGTTCTTGATTTCTTCTAAAACGTGATTAATACCCATTTTCAATGGAGTATAATTATCGTACTTCTTTAGGACTTCCCATGTCGTCCTATTATTCTTGGAGTGCTTGTCACCACCATTACCTTTCTGCTCTTTCTTCTTAGACTTGTCGACCTCCACCTTGGTTTCTTTATCCATATTCTTCTTTGCAACCATAGCCTCCTCGGCATTCATGACTTTAGCCGCTTTTGCTATCAACTCCGACATAGTTTTAGGTGGATCTTTGGCCAAAGTGTAGTATAACTTATTAGGCAACAAACCACTCATCAAAGCAGTGATCGCTGTTTTTTCTTCTTAATCTATGACTTCCAACTTCTCGTTATTAAAACGAGTTATGTAATCTCTAGTACTTTCACCTGATTTTTGCCTAACACTTAGCAAGTGTGCTACTCGCTTTACCGGCTTTGCTCCAAAACAAAAATTGCCAATGAACAGCTCGGCTAACTGAATAAAAGTTAAAATCTTACCCCGAGGAAGATTATTGTACCATATTTATGCAGATCCGGTAAGAGTTCCTGAGAATGCTCTACACCTCATCTCGTCGGGGACGGCATATATGTCGGCAGCAGCTTGGTATTGTTCTATATGAAGTACAGGATCCGTCTTTCCATCGTACTTGGGGGTCACCACAGGTGCTTTGAATTTCGATGGTGTAGGAAAATCCACAATGGCTTGCACAAAAGGTGTCCCTTGAACAAACGTTCTCTGTAAGGGGTTTCTTGCCTTAGCCATTTCTCCCAGTCTATCTTCTAACCGCTGAATGGAACCTTTCCATGCTTCGTTTCCTTCCTCAGGCCGCTTAGTCCGAGCAATTGATTGCTCTGACGTAGCTTCTTGAGATTTATCTCGACGAGTAGCTGGTCGTGATTGTGCTGATCCTTCTCTCAAACCTGATGGTGGCCGAAAACTTCTCGATGGAGCTCTAGGTGGACTCATATTCCTCCTTGGTCCTAATCGACTGAAAGGAGACACCCTGCTTAATCTTTCTAAAGCGCTAGTTCTCTCCGGAGAGAGAGTGATACGTTGATCTGTATCCGTAGCCTGTATTGATGAAGTTCGCCCAGGTTGATAAGAAGAATCATTAGACTCCCCATTGCGATATGACCCAGTACGTCTGGATCGTGATTGCCCACGATCACTCCGTTGTCCTGAATAGGTAGGTGCACCGCCTTGAAGAGTTTGAATGAGTTGCCTCATAGATTCTTGCATGGCGGTTTGTCCTTGAGCCAGATTTGTCATAATTCCAGTCAGATCTGGAGGTGCAGATGGATTTGGAAGATTTCCAGCATTTCCAGCATTTCGATTACTGGATTCTGGATTATCTGCCATTGATAATAAATGATTTTTGCGAAAAACGATAATAACAGTCGTTTCCCACAGAAGGCGCCAATCTGTTGATGTAAAAAACTAGATTGCTCTAATTATTCAATCACAGATAAATAAATAAGACAAAGATTTTTAAAGTGGTTCGGCTAGGAATAAGGCCTACGTCCACTGTTATGTTATTGCTGAGTGTTTGCAGAATTCTTGATTACAAGTTCTCTCAAGAAATTCCGGTCCCCTTTGAATGGGGTTGATACAAGGTATTTATAGCCTTGAGGCTGTACATGAAAGGGTCGATACATTAAATGATACACGTATGAAAGGGCAATACATTTAATGCAGCGTGTGCGTCAAGATTATAAACATTCAATGAATAGTTGAACTGTTGATTATCTGGTAATTAATGATGTGACCGAGATGCATCTCGGACCGCCTTAGTTGCTCGCTGAACAAGAGTTCCTCGGAGCGCTGGAGTACCTCGGGGTGCTAGAGTTCCTCGGTGTGCTAGAGTTCCTCGGTGTATCCTCGTTGCTCGGAAAGAATCATGGTTGGTCGGGAAATGAACTTCCTCGCTGCTATTGTGCCACGTAGATTGACACGTGTCTTCGTATTATTCGTCCACATCAGCATATTAATTTTGGTATCAACAATAATAGTCAAAATTAGTTAACTAACAGACTCTGTAAAAAAACTGAAGTCAATGGTGATATAGTTTTTTTAGGGCATAATCCTCAAATGGAAATAACTAATGAGGGTCCATGTCTAAATAACGTATTAGAATATCTTCTTTTTTATTTTTATTTCCTTGTAAATATCGCCATTTTCCTCTTTTTATTTATTTGTAATGAGATTTAATATATATGTTTGTAGTATGAGTATATAAACTAATTGACATTTATATGTAATATACAATTTTTTTTTACCCATTAAGGTCGACCATTTAAACCCATTTATCTTGGCTCGCTCGTATAATCCATTGTAATCCTGGTATTAGGTATGACTTGAGTCTTTATATTTATGTTATGGGTTATACTAACCCAACTCATTAAGATCCACTAACACGTTAAGATTGGCTCGCCACAGTCCATGGGTCACTTTTGAATGGGTCGTGTTGGCCCAACCTAACCCATTGGAGAACCATAGTTTAGATGGACTTATATGTTAAGGTTTTTTTGGAATGATTAATATTTTAATAATTTGGTTAGTAAAAAAATCTATTACCTTTTGTTTTAGTTTTTAATCCCATTGATCGTGCACGTAACTCCAATATCTTGAATTATGCACAGTTGTCAAAACTAACTTTTAATGGATTACCTATTCTGCCCCTAAAATCTTATTATACCCTATATTTGGATTTTTTTTTCTCTAACACACACTCTCCTTAAACATCAATAACCATGAGCTTGTTTGGCGGCGATATTCCCCACATCCCCACTCTCGTCTATGGTCGCCGCTTGAGATCGATTTCCAAAAAAGACAGGTCCGACTCTCTCCCCTCCATATCTCTTCGATTTGTAGCAGATCCATAGCTATCGAATCAAGAATATCTTGTAGATCTGAAAATGATGTTTTGATGTCTCCTCCGATTGATCGTCGATGGGCCCTACCATCAGCTTATCTTTTCTCACATAATGGTATGTTGAACAACGATATGGATCTAATCATTGATGGATTATTACTCCATTTTAGACTCACTTGAATCTTCAGTTGAAGGTAACAAGAAACATAAACAATGCATTTGATCTTCCTCTTCTTACCCCTTGTAAGCCTTACCGATTTTATATGCATGTGCGTATATTTATTTTTTATTTTTTATTTTTTTTATCGTATGCCGTTTTTTATACATATATGTTATTTTTCAAATTTTAATTTCTTTTGATCTTTATAATATTTATGCGTGCCTTTGTTTTTTGTTGTAACATACCAGATCAATGCAATCATGTAATGTCTTTGCATTTTGCGTATGCCTTAACAGTTTTATGAAGATAACTATGCATTTCGTGTGAAAGGACTAGTAATTTGTAAAATAATAATGTAATTTATGGTATTCAATAATTTAGAGATTGATTTGAGCAGTTATTAATTTTCGAAGCATTTTTGTCTTATAAAATGCAGTTGAGTAGTTAAAATGGTTAGTTTAGTCAAGTAGGATTAGCATAAGTGAAAAAACAAGATAAGACCGACTCCTAAAAAAATGATAAAATAGGACATAAAGCTGGTTAGCCCTATATGTAAATACTCATGTGTAAGTTTGACACTTGCTTATTTAAAGACAATTTCAAATGCAAATAATTTCTTAAAATTACACACCATTTCGAACCCTAATGCGATACATTTGCCATATGTGTTGAAAGTTTTGATATTTACTCCATTTATGACTTGATTGAAATTACATTTACTCATATGCATGTAAATTAGAGATATCGTTATTTCGGAATGGAGCATACTTAATGATCATATGATATTTTCTAATTAAATAACATTAAAAAATGTACTTCAAACACTGGTAACACACTGTGCACACCATCTAATTTTAATAAAAATGTATTTGTATGATAATTGAGAAATGATTTTTGTATAATAATTATAAAGCAAACACTTTTTTTTATAAAGTTAAAAAAAATATTTTTAACTCCAATTCAAGGGTAATTGTTTTTGATAATTAGGGTACAAATTAACATCACTATTGATTTTTTTGCCATTTACTGTGTATAATATCTTAAATATAGTAACTTTAATTTTTTATTTGGGGCGATGTAGAAAAATGACTTGTTAAGATTTTTATTATATTTATAGGACACAATAATTTTTTTATAAAATTAGTCTATAAAATTACTCAATACCAAAAATGTCCTCATACAATTTTAAAATATAATTGTTTTTGCATCACCGTCAATTTTAGGACATTCAACATTTTTTTTATAAAAATAGCCCCTATTTAATTGTCCATAATTAAAGTTATTTATTCTTGGAAGAGGCAATGTAAAAAAAGGACTTGCTAACATTTTCATTATATATATAGGACACACAATAATTTTGTTACAAAATTGGTCCCTTAAATTATTCAAATTAAAGTTTTTACTTAAAAAATTCAATTTATCATTTACTTTTTTGTTTAAAAGTAGCCCCATTTTTTTACTTAGAATGAAGTGTTTTATTTTAAAAAAATAATTATGTTTTCTTTTCAAACATTTGATCAAAAATGTCACCGAACCTCCTGTCGTTAAAACTCCCTCCACCACTACTCTTATTAGAGTGCAACATAACTTTTTTATATTTTCTATTTGATTTTTGATGTTTTAGATGTAATACAATTAAACTACACTTTATCGCTTTATTATCTTCGCTCCGCAGCTAGATTACAAAATTATATTTGTATTTTTTTTACTGGAAAATAAAATTTGCAGTGTAAATGCAACAAATTTATTTCAAAATGTAATAGCAAAAAAATGAGTATTCAGCATAATTATATTTTGTTTTTTTTAGTATTTTGGGTCTAGTAGTTTTTGCTATTTAGAATTCAGGTCCATTTATTTACATTATAGTTGATTGGAGTCCAAATTGACGGGCTGGTTTGACCATCAGTCGACTCACGTTTTCAACCAAAAAGACTCTTTTACCCCTTAATACATTAATACAACTTAGCATAAGTATATATTGGTGTATTAAAAATAAATTCTACATTATTTCTAATTGTTTTTAATAATTTTTTTTAATAATAGCTTTTCACAAAATAAATAGGTTTTTTCTACACTCTTTTTAAAAAAACACTTTTTTATACACTGTTTTTTTTAAATACTATTAAAAAAGACAGTTTATATAAAAACGTAAAAACACTGTTTTATAAAAACGTTAAAAAACAGTGTATTTTAGCTGTTTTTTTAACATTAAAAAATCAATTTTTTATATGAAGTTTTTTTCAACTATTTAAAAAAATATTGGTTTTTGAAAAAATGATTTTATACAAACAATGTTTCTTTTAAAAAAGTATATAATTTTAAAAAAAATAGTGTATAAAAACATTTTTTTAAACTATTTTTGTAAAAATAGTTATGTATTTTAAAAAATTTGTTTCTCTCCAATAGTTAAAGATATTTTTATAAAAACATTTAAAAAAACAATTTTGAAAACATTGTTTTATAATTTTAAAAAAAGAGTTAAAAAACTGTTTTTATACACCATTTTTAAAAATTATTTTATACATTTAAAAAAAATTGGTTTATATGAATTCATTTTTTTTTATAAAATGCAATGTTTTTTTTTAAAAATAAAAAATCAGTTAACAAAAAAATGATTTTTCAACGTTAAAAAACATTATTATATAAATTGTTTTTTTTAATAAAATAAGAGCGTTTTTTAAATAATTGTTAAAAAATAAACTGTTTTTAAGCACCGGTTTTTAAGAAACACTATTTTTTGAGATTTTTTATACACTTTAAACACTTTAAACAAAAAATACTGGTTTATATAAAAGCATTTTTTAATAAAAAACAATGTTTTTTTACAGTTAAAAAAAACTATTAAAAACTAGTGTTTTTTTAACTTTTTTACATAAGCTTTTTTTTTACACTATTTTTTTAGAAATGGTGTTTTATAAAATGTTTTATACACTATTTTTTTTAAAAACAACATTTTAAAAAAAATAGTGTATAAAACATTTTAAAAAACACCATTTCTAAAAAAATAGTGTATATAATAGTTTTTTAAAACATTTTATAAAAAAAATGATTTTTATAAAAAACAGTTTATAAAAAAAAAAACTTTTGATTTTATAATTTTTTTTTTATTTTTATAAAAAATAGTTAATAACATTGTGTATAAAAACTTTTTCAATGTATAAAACCTTTTTATTTTATAAAAAATAGTTAATAAAAAAATATTTTTTTATTAATAACAATTAGAAATAAGGTAGAATTTGTTTTTAATACACCAATATATACTTATACTAATATATATTAATGTATTAAGGGGTAAAAGAGTCTTTTTGGTTGAAAAAGTGAGTCGAGTGACGGTCAAACCAGTCAATAAATGATTTTCATCAATTTTGGACCCCAACCAAATATAATGTAAACGAGTGAACCCAAACTCTAAATAATAAAAATTGCTATACCCCAAAGAGTAAAAAACCCTTATATTTTTTTTATAGAAAAAGAAAATAAAAGATATAAACATTAAAAACGATTGTAAAAGCCAAAAAAAATAATGGTGTATATTTAATTTTGTATTTTGATGAAGCAACACCAATGGATCGGAAGTTCACCAACATCTACTATAAAATACTATAATATTTTTAAAATAGGGGATCGAAAGTTCGTCAACATCCTAGAATCATGATAAGAGTTTAAAATTGTCCTAAAATCATAATAACAAATATTTTATAAAAGGAAAATTAACAATCCTAAAATCATAATAGAAATCATTTTATTTAAGAATAAAATAATGTTTAAAAAATGAAATTAACATAATTAACAATAATGTAAATATAAAGTTGAGTATTTTACCTTCATAATCAATATTATTTTAAAATTTATAATTATATAATATATTATTAATTTTATGTATCTTATAAAGCAAATAGACGTGAATAAACTGTCACACTACCATTGCCCTCGTGATATTAACCATTAAAATATTGGCAAAAACAAAAACAATAAAAGATATTTGCTGGTACGTGAACACGATAAAGTGAAGGGTACCCAATACCGAGATCCAAGAACTATTAGGCAGAAAAAGATAAAATACCTTCTTATTAAGCGTCCGAACTAGATTTTGACACGTCAGAAAAATGACCCCGACACGTAGGATATTAAGTGTGAACACCATCTCAAGCGCGTCAACAGAAATCGAGACACCAGACGGCCTGTTTGGCTATTACTTTATAGCTATTTTTTACAGTGCAGTTTAATAACCTTTTCATCGCTTGAGAGTGGGTATTTGTGTGGGACCCTTAACACGTCACTCCTAACAAGAGGCCAACGCCAGACCCAGAAATTATTTCTAGATTAGCATGTAGGGCTCACGCTCTCTCGGAAGTTCCGCGACGGTGACTTAAGACGCATACATACCGTTAGATCAATTCAATCTGACGGTTGACATTAGGCGCGCTAATCTACACTAGACGAACCTGTTTGGTTTGCGGACAACTCGGATTGGTTTGTTCCGTTGGAATGTGGAGTGGTGGGGTTCAAGTTCAATTAAAGAAAAGAAAAAATCCACGTAAGGCTTCTATCCAATGGTTGACAAAGCTTCCATTATGATACATGAGTCATATGAACCGTTGATCAGTTGGGCTATTGTCGAACGGACCCAACCTTGGCATTATTAACTCAAACCGTTTTTACCAAGGTATTGCCACTGACTGTGGCCGGTCAAAACGTTGCACCTCTTCCAAAGGAAGTGTAAGTGCTTTATATCTGTGTGTGAATGCTAGTGGGGATGACACCTTTTTATGCATCAAAGTTTTGTTTTTTCTAAAATTTTAATTAAATATATATTTGTGCTTTTAAACACTTGATTTAGTAATATTAATTCGATTTTTTTATAATGTAACTATCTTTATAATTGATGCCTTTTTATTCTATTACATTATATTAATTGAGTTTGGATTTTAGTATTTTTTTTGTTAAATGTTTGCTAACAATTTAAAAGAGAGAAAAAGTAAAAATACATTAGAAAAATAGAATATAAATTACTTTTAACAAATTTAAACAACTTTTCTTTTTACAAAATTTATCATGTTTATTTCTCTATATGCAAGCATGTATTTAAATTTGCTCGTTAAAATCTGTTTTTGGGTTTATTGTGTATGATTGTTGATTAAATATCATTTAAACTCAAATTATTGACTTTTAATGAAACAATTTTCTATATTTGTTGGTTTTATTTGATAAACTAGGGAATCTATAGATTAATAGATGTCATCGTTCTCGTAATGGTGCTATAGTTGCAATTAGAATCGACCTGTTATAATATTGATCCATGTATTATTCGAGTGATACACGCGTGTATTTTGAATCACTATCCTTGTCGGTTTCATATATTAAATTTTTTACTTTTATTTTTCTCAATTTATAAAAATAATATGAGACAATTAATGTTTAGTCTCTAAAAGTTAAGTAGTTATTTCAATTAGTCCTCCTTAATTTTTTTTGTTTTCTAAAAAGTCTGTAATCTTATTTGTTTGACATTTTTTTAGGGCTTACAATAAGAGAAGAAACAATATTTTTGAGTGGTATATATATTGATAAATTTTTTCCAACAAAATAAAAAAACTTTAATTAAACATTAATTCAAAAAAATAGAAAATTTTTTTTCCCGAATGACATAAAATATACATGTGCTTTTTAAAAAGATGTAGTAATGTAGATTTAATAATAACAACTCTTAGTAAATGAGGTTGCTTGAGATATTTATGTAATTTGTTAGTTATAATTAATTGTGAAAGATGTGTAACATCCCGCCTAATTAAATACCGGGTGGCCAGTCCCATACCAAATTAAAACAGAATATACAGTTGACTCATTCTTAGCATCACTATCGAAAAACATTTACAACTCACCGAATACCCAATTAAGCTGGTGTTAAAAAAACTTTTCAAATTTTAATTTAACAAAATCCATTTTCAGTTTAAGAATAACACAACACATTTTATTCTACAACACTGATAACCAATTAGATAACACAAAATAATTTGAATGCAATTGGAATAAACATTCCCAAATAATATTAATCCATTACAGTAATCCCAACAATATCAAATGTATTAAAATGACACGAATACCATAGTATTTGATCCCGATAGAAGAAGATAACTGAATCCTTTGGGCGACATGCCCCAACTAAGAATACTGTGAATCAAAAAGATGATAGGCGTCTAAGCAAAACTCCATAAATTCATAGCCTGTCATAATCCGCTAAGGTTGGCGTCCCTGTTGCTGGACACCTGATATAGAAGATACAATAGAAAAGAAAATATGCAAGGAAACAGGTCAGAGCCCGATTGTGAAAATGATTTTTAAAACAACAAGTATTTAACAAGTGCAATAAAGCATTTATTATGTACATGTTAGATCCAACTCTCACTTGCTATTCTCACCTCTCAACTAGAGTGCACGCTTAACGTTTCCTATTAACCTCCTAGTTAATGATTCCTCTTTAACAATTCCATAATATAATTCCATTCCCATATCATAACCCCGTATGTCCCATACCATACGTTATATAATCATTCTTATACATTTTTCATTTATATGAATCGTTGCTCATTAACATGAATCATTTCTCATTAATATGAATTAAGCTTTTCAATTCTATAAGAATAAACATTCATTAACTTAATTCCATTCTTTTCTCAATTCACCTTTATCTACAATTATCACACAGTAGATGACTTAACCACAATATAACCATTCAATCATTTAATTCATTATATATATATTCATATATAATACGGCACCCCGAGTCACAGCTGCGGTGCAATGCATTACTCTGCTATCATGTCCCCTCATCGTTGGTCGCCGAATAGTGGACAAAAGGTTCGGTGAGGATACCTCGAACCATAAACAACAACACAAACATTGGAGGCGAACATAGTTCTCATACCCACGGGTCACGCACATACCTACGTACCCATAGTCAGCAGACTTATCAACTCCCCGATAAGTCTTTCATAGACCTATGCTCTCGAGCGACAAATCAAAGATCCCATGAATTCATCAGGATATGACTACCCT
The DNA here is from genome assembly GCA_949130495.1 of Sambucus nigra. Classification (NCBI taxonomy): domain Eukaryota; kingdom Viridiplantae; phylum Streptophyta; class Magnoliopsida; order Dipsacales; family Adoxaceae; genus Sambucus; species Sambucus nigra. The sequence continues at coordinate 612,721,241 of OX422209.1, forward strand.
CACGCGCAAACCTCCCACCGATAGCAAGTAAGCCAGGTATGTCATACACATAATCATTAATAAATCAAATAGGTATTATCATACCAATAGTATACTAACAACAAGATACTCACATTAACCTTAGATTATTCCCTTACGTAGCATTATATCTCTTTAAATCCCACGTATTAAAATGTCATATCTTTACTTCATAATTTAATTATCCTCGCATCCTATAACATCTCTCCACTCCCGACGTCGTTAAGGTTCATGCGCGAAGCGTCTCGCAAAGCAAAATCCAAACAAGGAACCCCTCCAATACACTACTACTTAACTTTATCGATCGAGGAGGTCCGTCAACTTTAAATACGTGATTGGGATAACCTCATACCCTCTTTCAACCAAATGTGTTCTAAACTCCCATCTCTATCCAGGAGCCATACCACTATGCTTTCGTATTACACTCCGTCCTTGCGAATCAATAATGAGCTTAAACTCAGTCCTTGATGTTCAAATTGTAATCCTAAGGCTACCCAGGTGTTACATTCAATCACCACTACTGGACCTATCCTTAATCCTCAACCAAACCAATTATAATCCAACAAATGAATCTAGCAACCGAAATTCCATTCAATATAATTTTCATCATTTTAATCACTTGAATCCAAATCAAATTAATTCAAATCTTATCAAGGGTTTACTAATATTTTCTAAGTCCCATAATATCCAATTAATAATCACCAAAGATCCACAAAAGTTTTGGGATAAGAACCAACGTTAAAAAGAAACAACATCATGAATTCTCATATTTTAAATACTCAGAAAAATCAGATCCAAAAATTATTCAAATCATCAATCCGACTTCAGATTTGGATTCTACACGAAAAATTGAGTCAGGTATGTGTTTTGAGTTTTTTCTTAAATCTCATCCAAATGCACTAAAAAAGAAGATCTAAACATTCCAAATTGGCTCTTCTCATTCCACTCGTTTTTGCCTCTTTTTCCAGAAAATTATCAACATATTATCTTCAAGAACACAAAAATGATTTTCAGAATTTCTTCCATAGATATATGATTATTTCATGGATTATTATCAACCTACAACATGAGTTTACTTCCTTTATCATTTCAGTTTCTAGAAATCCATAAAACAACTCCATTATGTCTTCCAAACATGAAAAATCATCTCTTTTCATAATTATTCTAACATGGACAATATACGAACTTAAATTGCAAATATTAAACACTTGCCTCTAATGAAGATCTGATCCTTTGGAGCTGAATAACACAGGTGGTTCTCCCTTCTCCGATCAATCTCCGGTGGTGGTTGGTGGTGGTGACTCTTGGTTCTTAGTTCTTCTCCTTCCCAAGTAGACTTCTTTTTCTTTCCAAGCAACCTTCCACTCTCTCTAAGAAAATGACTTTTAAATTTTGTTTAGAAGAGATGAATGAACCCACATTCAACTAATCTCCAAATACTTATAATAAGACAAAACCCGAAATCACTATTCATCCCGCTTGTAAAAATAACCAAAATGCCCTTTTGGGTTGTCTTTTCATTTCTAAATGACCCGAGACTCAAAATTAACATCCAAATAGACTTTTTCTGACTATTTCAACCCTTCCGGACGCAACGACGCAGTCGAAATGACTATAAGGTCGATAGAAAATAAATTTCCTTTTTAATTTAATAAATTAGTCCCGACACGTCCCATACCGCGTCTGACTAAAAATCCAATTTACCGAGAAATTATATCATACCGTCATATCAATGGCATCACATTCATATATTACCTAAATATCTTTAAGTAATATTCAGAATCATACATTTTAATATCCACAATCCGGATAAAACCCAAATGAATTAATTAATAATAAAATCCAATTAATTCATTAATTTAAAATATAACCCATTTTAAAAGTCATAAAAATCACGGGGTATTACAAGATGCTTGTGGGATGTCACCTTTTACAGATTAATGTTTTTTTTCCTGAAATATATATTATGCTCTATAATTTTAAATTTAGTAATAAAAAATACATTTTTAACATAAATATCTTTATAATTGACACAATTTTATTTTATTACATTTTACTAATTGAATTGAGTTTTGATTTAAGTAATTTTTTGTCATCAAGTGTCTATTAGTTAGAGATCTAAAAGATAGATAAAGAAGAAAGAAATTAGAAAATAAGAATATAAATGAATTGATTTTTATTGAGAAAATTATAAACATAAATATTTTATTTGTAAAAATGTATCATGATTATTTTTCTATATGCATGCGCGTATTAAAATTAGTGCGTCAAGATTTCTTTTTGGTGTTTATTGTAATGATTGTTGATTAATATTAATTTTAAATAAATTATTGATTTTCAATAATTTTTGTTTTGCTATATTTGTTTGTATTATTCGAAACTCACAAGAAACAAGGCAAGTAATAAATAAATATATGTCACCATTGTTGTATCGACACTAGAATTGCTGTCGATTTGTTGTGGTATTGAATCACAAATCAATCGCTTGTCGCGACAATGTGTTTTGAATCATTTTCCTTGTCGTTTTCATACGTTAATGGTTTTGATTTCCTACTTTGTAAATAATTGGAGATAATAGTCTTTAAAAGTTAACTAAATTTTGCAATAAGTCCTCCTTAAATTTTTCATGTTTTAAAAAGTTTCTTTATCTATTTTTTTTTGTTAAATATTTATGTGCTTTTAATTGTTTGTTATAACAAATTACAACTTGATTTAATTGTTTGTTATAACAAATCACAACTTGATTTTATTACACCATATTAGTATAATAAGTACCCATTAGACTAGATTATTGTAATAAGGAGCTTCTATTATAGTATTATTCGTACAATCAATATTTTAGTAGAAGGGCAGCAAACATGGAAACTTGAGTCGAAAGTTAAAAAAAACTGACACGTGCCAGTAGAGTGTGAGGAGTTTGTGCTGTGCAACTGACGGCTTGATTGGTGCCATGTTGGATGAAAGCGACATTTACCGTGGGATCAGTCTTGAAATGGAGGGCTGAGATCGTGTCATGTGTCAAAAGCGATGGATATTAGGCTTCCACGAGGGTTAGGAGTAGGTTTCGCGGTGTGTGAAATACCGAAAATATGGTGAGATAGAGCGCACAAAAAGAGGGCACAGAACATAGATAGATAGAGATAGACAGAGAGAGTGAGGAGAACAGATAAGAAAATATAGAGAGCAAAGAAAAAGGGAAAGTAGGAGAGATCTTAGAGTAATCTCTTTCCTAAAGATTTTTGTTTGAATCGTCTTGATATCAGCCGGAGACGACGGTAAATCTCGAATTTCCGGCGAGTCCAAAGTAATTCCTGGTGAATTATGTTACAAAATCTCTGATGAGATACCTGGCCAAGCTTGATTTCACCGGAAAAGATACCACAAGCTATGGAGAGAAACAGAGAAGCAAGACGAGCTAGTATGGCGGCGGCTAACGGATTAGCTAGAAGAAGACACCGGAGTAACAGCTTGCGAGATTCACCAGGTCCAAGCCTGTTCAGATCTAATTCTATCTGTCCTTGGATTTCTTTCTTCTGTTTGTGATTTGATTTGACGTTTTTGTTGTTTTGTGTTCGAATGCAGAAGAAGATGGAGCGGTGGAGTTACAAGAGCCAGCTAGGTTGAGAGATAGAGGATTGAAGAAAGATCGAGATCGGGATCGAGATCGAGAGAGGGATCGTGAGCGAGACCGGGACAGGGACCGGTCTAGCAGGAGTAAAAGGAGGAGAGCTGATAGATTGATGCACGGGAGCCATAGAGAGGACGGTGGAGATGATACTTCTGAAGAGAGTGTAAATGACGAAGAAGAAGATGAAGATGACGATGGTGGAGCTATGAGGATGTTGCCGCCTAATCCGGCAGCAGCTTCTATTTCATCTTCCTTGACTAATCATAGTCTTCAACACCGTAAAAGCTTCCCACCAGCTGCTGCCAAAGTTTTCAGGGCGGCCCCGGCTTGGAAGCCAGCTGATGAGATGATCGGTGTGTCCGTACCTAGAAAAGCTCGCTCAGGTAGAGAAATGAGTTTGATTTGGATTTGTTGTGGATTGAATTAAAGATGCTTAATTTTGTTGCTTTTTTTGTGTTTTCAGCTTCTACTAAGAGGTCACATGATTGGATATCTGGTGGTGGTAGTGGAGTTGCAGGTGAGCAAATTCTCCGGCAAGCTTCGACTTCGCCTGTGAGAGCAAGTCTCGTGTCTACATCAACTCCATCACCGGCGGCTCCAGTTTCTCCGTCTTCATCTAATGCTTCCATTAGGAAAAAGATGGTGAGTTCTTTTACTTAATAATTTTATTTTACTGTGGTTTTGTTGAATCTCAGATTTAACTCTGTTTTTTTTGTGGTTGTAGAAGCCGAATGGTACTTCTAAAGCTAGACCTCCAAAGTCATCTTCGAAGTCTTCGTCATCAAAATCGGAGGACCTTGAGATAGAAATAGCGGAGGTTTTATATGGCCTGATGACTCAATCGCAAGGTCCTACGAGTAAAGAAGTTGCAGCATCTAACGATGTGAAAAAATCAAGCTGTGATGGGAAATCAAGAGTTTCATCTCCGATCTCAAACCCAACATGTACAGTTTCTCAGTTGACTCACAACTCTACCTCATCACCATCACCAGCTCCCGTATCAGCCGTTGGTTAGTTTTTTCTTCTTTTTTTGGGCCGTTTAATTTATATGTAAAAGTCTAAAAGGTGTTATTTGCTCGAATCTGTAGCTCCAAAGAGGAAGAGACCAAGACAAGTGTCTGAAAATCAGGGAAGTTTTAGCATGCGGAGCAGCCCGATCTCATCGACGACGATGAAGGTGGAAATTGATCAGCCTCTAAATATGGAAATTTCTTCCCCTAATTTGGAGAAGATTTCAGGATCTGAAAATGGTGGAGTCCAGTTCGTTTTACCAGGTTTGGTCAATTCTCTACCTCTGCAGACATCTTTGGAGCCATCTTTGGCCCCACAGACGGAATTGATGAAGCTGGGGTCAAGTGCCTCATCGGAATCGAAACGGTTAACTGATGAAGCCAACGAAAGCCGAGATGTTATCCCAACAACAAAAGAAGAGGTTCTCTCCCCCAAGAATGAATCTGCAGCCATTAGATTAGATGGAGATCAGGAGGAAGCAACAGCGACAACAGCAACGGCTCCCCCAGTGTGAGCATCGACTGCTCTATTTTGGATTTTAAAGCTGGGTGACTTGGGTCTAAATTTCTTTTATATTGATTTTGTTTTTGTAAAAATCAGGAGTGAAACTGTTTTGGAGACTGAAAACCAAAGGGAGGAAAAATTTCAGATAGATCTGATGGTAAGGATGAAGATACAGAAAGATCTTTGTTTTTGACTTCTCATTCAATTAATGTTTTTGGGAATTTTACTTATTTGTCATCTTTCCTTGTTAGGCACCACCTCCTCAATTGAGATCATCACCAGAAAGGGAAGGTGAAATCAATTATGTGGCTGCTGCTGATAGTAAGCTGATGGTTTCCAATGTTGATTCCGTAAGTAAAGTGGCAAAAACTTCCTATTTCTTGCATTGTATTATTTTTGTAGGGACGTGGGGGGGTCGTCTGACCTAGTCAATTAATTGAGATTTTATTATGTACAGGACATAAAACACAAGGAAAATGACAAGGTGGAAAAGATTGGTAAGGATGATGCTGTGAATGTAGAAGTCCAGGAAGAGGCAAAGGCTATAATGGAAGTAGCAGAGCAAAAACCAATGGGGAACAACGAATTTAATATTGATCTCAAGCTTGATTTGGAAAAGCATGATAAAGATAACAGCGGAATTGGAAGTGATAGTGGAAGCAAATCCCAACATCAAGTTCCGAAACCACAGGTGCATCCCCCCAAAGCTACAAGAGATGAATTGCACAAAGAGAAAACTGGTAATTTAATCCTAATTTTCATATTCATCTACTGGGAACAATTTGTTCTCTGGAGTTTTTGCTTTAGCCACGTTGCTTTAGCTCGGTGAGAACTAATTCACTTGTTTCTATTTTTAGCTCCACCAAGTGCTTTGCCTTTGCCCATGTCCGTGGCTAGCTGGCCTGGCGGGCTTCCACCTATGGGGTATGATCGGATTTTTTTATTACAACAGTATCAATATTTTACTAGATTTTAAAAATGTAATCTTGTTAAGTGACTCTATTTTTCTAAGCAGATACATGGCACCATTGCAAGGAGTTATATCTATGGATGGGAGCACCATGTCTCCAGCACCAATGCAGGTACCACATTGTGTTTTTCTTTATTTCATAGCCTTTTTATTGTTTTCAAATCATTTTTCTTTCTTAATATTCACCCTTTCCTTTCCTTTTTAACTGTGGTAATTTGAACTCGTGCAGCCGGTATTTTCTCAACCCCGGGGAAAAAGATGTGCAACGCATTGCTACATTGCTCGTAACATTCACAATCTCCAGCAATTTATGAAGAATCCTTTCTGGCCAGCGGCAGCTGCTTCTGCATCTTTATATGGAGCCAAGCCCTGCAATCTAAATGTTATTCCCTCTGCAGAGTTGCATGGTAACATCACCGGAAGAAGCATAAGTTCCGTCCAGGAGAAGGCGCAAGGTCTTGCAATCTTTCCAGGCTATAGCGGAAAAGAGAAAGGGCCCCAAACTGCCAACAACCCAGACTCCACGCAGAGGAAGCAGCCGATTTTGCTTCAGCAAGCTTTGCCCCCCGTAGCACCAAGCAATATGCTGGTATGTATTTCCTGTATATGTTATACCCCTTTGCAATCGGATCGCTTTCACTTTTGGTGATCATTAATATTTAGGATGCTCTTTTTGGAAAGTTGTGTGATTTTATTCATGTATTTTTCAGCATGGACCTGCTTTCATCTTCCCTTTTAACCAGCAACAGGCTGCAGTGGCAGCTGCTTCCGTTAGACCTGTTTCTGCAAAGTCTTCTACTACCACAGGCAATATAGCTTCTAGTGCATCTCATTCTTCTACAGTGAGTGCTGTAACTAATGCAGCCACAGCGGCCACTGCAATGAGCTTCAATTATCCAACTATATCTCCCAATGAAACCCAATACTTGGCAATTTTACAGAACAATGCATACCCTTTTCCAATACCTGCTGTTGGAGCACAGCCAAATTATAGGGGAACCCATGCTCAAGCGATGCCTCTCTTTAATGGATTTACTTATCCCTCTCAGATGATCCATCCACAGCAACTACAGCAACTGCAGCAAGCACAAGCACCTTCTCAGTCTCAACAAATGCAACAAGCTCATCAGAACACGAGCAGTGGATCCTCGTCGTCCCAGAAGCATTTACAGAGCCAGCAGCAGAGGCCACAAGGCAGTTCTGTCAATGGTGGGAGTGGAAATGGCAATTTGCTGAACTTCCCTGCCCCCAAAAGCCGATCATCTCAGCAGCCGCAACAGCAGCAACAACAAAATCCGCACATAAACCCACCACAAGCACGGCAGCTTGAAAATGAGGTAGGCAGTGAGGAAAGCCCATCCAGTGCTGATAGTCGAGTATCTCGTGCCACGATGAGTGTGTATGGTCAGAATTTCACAATGCCCATTCACCCTCAGAATTTCACAATGCCCATTCACGCTCCTCCCGGTTTGGCTGCTGCTAGTTCTGCTGGTGGCAGTGGTAATCAAAATGAAAAAAAGCATCAGCATCAGCAACCACAACAGCACCAAGGCTTGAAGCCTGGAACAGAATCCCTCCAGCCTCAAACTTTTGCCATGTCATTTGCTCACATGAATGGCTCCACCACTGCCCACCCTGGTATTGACATTTCATCCCAACTGGCACAAAATCACGCGCTTCTTCAGAGCCTCCCGGAGTCTACCAGGCAGAGCTATCAGATAATGGCGGCTGCAGCTGCTGCCCACGCAGCACAGCACAAGAAAAATTACAGAATCCCTGAAGACGGTAAAAATGGAGGCAGTGATTTGTCTAATGCAGACGAAGAACGAAAGGGATTAGCTGGGAAGGCTCCGCCAGCTTCTGGTCAGTCCATTGCCTTTTCAAGACCAGACTTGGGGGACGCCTCTGGTTCTGCAATTTCTGGCAACAATGTTGTTGACAGCTCAGCCCGAACTCTAAATATGACATCCGGTCCTGCTAGGACCTCTCGGTCCCCTCAAATGCCCACCAATTCTCAACTGCAAGCCCAGTTGCATAATCAGCAACAACAGATGATGCAGCTACAAAAACAACAGCACCAGCATCTAGCTGCCAGGAATAATAAGGCAACTGCAGCAGTAACAACAAACAGTGGAAGTGGTGCTTACTCTGAGCAGCAGCACATAACTTCATCTGCTTCCATGGCTGCAAGGTTTCCAAATGCCCTCTCTTCTTTGCCCCAAAACTTTGCCCAAACCAGCAATAACAGCAGCCCAGGTCAATCACCACAGTGGAAAAACACTGCCAGAACATCCACTTCTCAAGTTGGATCACCCCTCTCATCGTCAACCACTTCATCCCTTAAAACCCTTCCCCAGCAACAAAATAGAACTACCCAGCAAAGCCACCCCCACCCTCATGCTCAGATATCTTTTGGGGCAAATCAGAAATCATCAGCTGCAACCTCGCAAGGCCAACCTACAAATAACAACCAGTCCCCTTCGACAATGATGGTTGGATCCCCTACACATTCTTCAATCTCTAAGGGGGCCAGTGGAAGCCCAAGGACAATTACATCGGGTTCCACAAGCAATAAAAATGGCCAAACTTCTTCATTGTCATCACAGCAGGCCAAAAACTCGCCATCTGTCTCCACCCAGAAGTCATCTCCGGTTGGTGGAAGAAACGTTCAATCAATCCTCGGAAACCCTCATATTACCTCCTCATCAACTAAGTCTCAACTCCAGCAGCAACTCCAGCAGCAGCAGCAGCAGCAACTTGCAAAGCAGACTTTGCAGCAAGCACAACTTTTCTACTCCAATCCTTATAACATGCAAGCGCAAGCTCAACATTCTGCAAATTCAACCGCTTCAGCATCCAATACTGGGTATTATATTCAAAGGCGGCGTCCAGAACAACAGCAGCAGCAATCGGCAACTGCTTCAACTGGGATGCTGTCGTTATGTCCTGTTACCGGAGCTAGCACCGCCACCACTTCTGATCCTGCAAAAGCCGTTGCTGCTGCAACAGCAGCAGCTGCCAGTAATATGAAAGGCAGTGGTATTCTCCATGCAGCACAGTTTGGCTCTCAGTCCTCTGGCAACCCACATCACCTGCTGCCTGCCGGTTTCTCTTATGTTCATGCTGTTCCCGCTGCAGTTCAGGTGAAACCTGCTGAGCAAAAACAACCAGCTGGTGAGTAAATCATGTCAGTACGTTCTCTTTTTTAAATTTCAACCCCCCATTTGTAGGGAAAAAATGATTTAGATGGTCAAGATTTTAGTTTAAATGGGGATAGTAAATTTATGAAGGGAACCGTAATTTCTTGACCAGGAAGTGACAATTTGCATGCGTGCTGGCAGCCTGAGAAGAAGTGAAAGAAGAATATAGGCACAGATTGTCAGATGGATTCGGTTTTTCGATGGTGGGAGGGAGGAAAGGATAATTGATCAAGGTGTTTTGCATGACAAGAGTTGGGCCAATGCAGTGGAGGACACTCCAGGAGTGAAAAGATGGAGAAATCTTTACTCTCGGTTCTTTTCTTGCGGGGTCTGATGATGGTTGAGATCAATTCTTTCCTTATGTTTTGGTGGTTTAATTGTTGGGTTTGGGGTGGGTGGGGTGGGGTGGGGTGGGGTGGGGGCTCGGGGTCTTTGTTATCTTTTTTGTTTTTCTTTTGTTGGGGGTTTAATTATCCTGAAAGAGGAGTTAAAAACGGTATCTTTTGGACATACATGTATGTAACGGAGGGTGTATATGTATATGTCTGCCATATATAAGAGTAACCCTCTCAATTTTTTTATTTAATATCTGGGCCCCCTCTTTCTTGGATGGTTCTGTTTAGTTAGTGTGTGAGAGAGAGATCTCTTTATATATGTCTGCTATATATAAGAGTAAGCCTCGCAATTTTTTTATTAAATATCTGGGCCCACTCTTTCTTGGATGGTTCTGTTTAGTTACTGAGAGGGAGAGAGAGCTCTTTATATTGTTGGTATGTAGGCTGTTAGATAAAGATGCTATCTTTTGTTTTGTTTAGAGAACGCACAACGCTTGAGACTCCATCTTTGAATATTGTAACCATGATTATTATTTTGTGGAGACTGGCTTTTGTGGACACTGGGGGCCAGTTTCTGACCTGGTTTGGCGATAAAGAGATTGCAGAGAGAGGTGGAAAGTGAATGTGTAAGATTGTGCAAGGAACTTTCATGTGGTACATTTTGGGTCTTTGTTTGGCAGTAGACGTGAGGTGAGTGGGCCATTTCTGAATGTCGGGTCTAATATATTACATATATTATACACCTAACTTTTTATTTTATATGTTTTGTTTCTGTTGGGTGGTGTAATGCTAGAGGACTGTTTGACAAAAACAGTTTTTTGAAATTGAAAATGACACTGCTATTTTGCCGTAATAGTCAAGAAACATTTTTTTAATACAAGCTTCTTTAATGCACACAAACATATGAATACTCGCAGGTCATTTGGTTGTCCCAAATAGAATGGCAAGTGTATATTATTAAATGCATTAATTTAATAAACAAGTAAGAATTATGTTTTCGAACTGTTAAAAGGAGAGAATGAGGGTTAGTAATTAACAGTGTGAGTAGGAAGTTATTATATTTTTTCAATTGCTGATCTTCTACCGGTTTAATGCCTTAGTGTATTATCTTTGTAATAGGACAAATTTATACTATAGCTCTAATACAATAGTATTAGTGGTATTAATAGTATTTAGTGCATTTATATATTACCTTTAAAATAAGGATAGTTAAATTATCTATTACCTATTTATTGTTTCTTATTTTCCCTATTAAAGATTAGAATTAAAAATCAGAAGTTGGACAAACGTCTAATGTTTATACGGTTATACTTATCCAACCTCTTCTTCTCCTTAGTTTTTTGTTTATGTTTGTCGTATACTCTTTCTAAAGAAGAATACGTAAAATCTACTTACCTTCTATAAAATCTACATACACCCTTCTATCTTCTCATCCGCTCATCTTTTTCTTCTATCCATACATCCGTATTGTCTCTAACAAAATAGAGATACTAACATAATAATCAGTTTCGCGAGAAATACAAATCACCTATCCGGAGATTACCTGAGAAAAGTTTGGACCACCACCGAGCCATGTGGTTAGGGGATTTGAACAACCGTATTGCTTTGAGTTACTCTGCCATTAAAAATTATATACCGGAATGCTTTTCTCATTAAAGATCAACTCAACTATAAAAGATCTACTTTAAACGGTTGATTTACTTTTCATGCACGTAATTCCTACAACTTTTGACATCTACCGCGAGAGACCATCAAATCAAAGAGAAAAAAGAGAACTCTAGCATGGGAGATGAAATGTAACAATTGTGTTAGATATACGCTTGGAATCCCGACATTCTGACCACTGTCCTATTTGTGCAACACGAATGGTTCACGGTAAATAAGGCTAATGAACACCAACTGCGGCTAATGAAATGATGCCGTAGTGAAGTTTTACGAAAACTATGTTGTAAATAATATATGCAGAATAAACGAAAAATCTCAAATTCGAAATAAATAAAATTAGGACTTATCGATCGAGGTTTGTGTTGGATACAAAGTCTTAAAGGTGAAATTGCTCGCTGATATTTGTAGCTGTCAGCCTCGTGAACATACACCTCCCAGTATTCAACGATCTGATTTACACACCAGCTTTGTGGTAAATCTTTGAACTCTCAGGATACTCCAGCACTCCCAAAAAAAATGAAAAGTAGAAAGTAGCAAAATTATTTTTGCAGTGAAAGTGAGAGATTGATTTTTTTTTTGTGTTATTTTCTCAAAGCTGTAGTCGTTGTTATATGCAGATTTGGTAAAAAACGTGGGTAGTGGTTTTAGCCAACTAACCCACTAATATCTCCACTAACGGGTAGTTTATTTTGAATAGGAGACTAAGTCAAAAATTAAAAACGAATTAATAAAAGGTAAAAATTCTGGGCACTCAAGAGAAGCCCAAACCCCCAAGGCCCAATCTTTGACCCTTAATAATTAGTGTGCTCCCTAGGAATTGAACCCAAGACCTCAAGCACCAAACCCCGTAAACTTACCACTAGGCCACTTACCCCAACTTATTTAGTTCATTCAAAATAAATATATATACCAATATACCCAACAATCCCCCACATGAAATAAATAAATAAATAAATAAAATAAAACGACACTCTGAAGTATCATAAGGAGTGACGTATAAGGCAAAGGTGTCATTCGACTTGAACCTTTGCTTTGTGTTGATCTATTGAGTTTACCGGTTGATAGTGAACTAATATCTTGAACTATTTCACCGTTGTTGTAAACATAAGTCAATAGAACACACACGTGACTCCCAAAAATCATCATCGAGTTCCCACAGTTGTGCTCGTTTCGGCCTTGAGCATGCCCAGATTTCTTGAGTGCTCTAGAGAATCAACCTTAATTCTCATAGAAAGTGGCCCCACTACCACACTCATATAAGTGATTCTATCAAGAGTGTACTGTATCTCACACCTCACTGAATAACAACTATAGAAAGCATTAAGAGATTAAATCTCATCCTCCATCGATACAGATGTACTACATCATAGGAATGGGTTTTAAGTAAAACTTAAATTTGTACCCCCACAAATCACTCGTATAACTTTGTTATCCCATTGAACCCAGATCTTGGGATCTCCAGTCATATGGGTTGGGTTTCCATTATAGATGATTTAGATTTTAATAGGCTTTAGGCCCATTCCCTTCGATGTTTGATAAACTAGCTCTCTAGCTAGGCCTTTAGTCAATGGATCCGCTAAGTTTTCCTTTGACTTGACATAGTCGATTGCTATAACTCCATCTTTCAATAATTGTCTCACTGTGTTGTGTCTCCTCCTAATATGTCTAGACTTTTCGTTGTAGGGGTTATAATGTGCTCTTGCGATCGCTGCTTGACTGTCACAGTGAATGGACAAGGCTGGAACTGGTTTAGGCCACAAATGAATATCTAATATGAAGTTCCTTAACCATTCAGCCTCTTCACTTGCTTTATCCAACGCTATGAACTCTGACTCCATAGTGGATCTAGCTATGCACGTTTGCTTGGTAGATTTCCAAGATATAGCGCCTCCTGCCAAGGCAAAAACATAGCCACTCGTAGACTTACATTCATCATTATCAAAAATCCAATTAGCATCACAAAAGCCTTCAATTACGTGACACCCCGACTAATTAAATACCGGGTAGCTACTCCTTTATTAAATCAATACAAAATGCCAAGTTGGTCCAGTTAATAGCATCACTGTCGAAAACATTTTTTTTTTATGATTAGTAACCACCTAGTATTTAAAAAGTGAGTTGTCAAATTTTAAATTAAATCTGATTAACATGCAATAAATGAAATATAGAAATATAACACAACCATTCACGATAAAGTCCAACTATAATAAATCAACAAATAAAGATGAGTCTAGAGGAAACACTCCTCACAACAATCCCAATATGAAAAGAAATAAAACAAGTCTGCATCCTGAATTAATTACAAGCCAAAAGTCTGAATAACTGAAAGAAATAAAATGTCTCTAAAAGAAATGGGCGACATGCCCTACAACTGATGAAATCTGAATATAGAGTCAAGGCAAATGAAGCATCTACTAGCAAGGCCCTGTAACTTCCACAACAGCTACAGCTCGTCACCTGACTGGAAATACTATGCATGGTGTCCTTGTGGCTGGGCACCTAAAAGGTTTTTACAAGAAAAATAGTTTTGAAAGCAAACGGGTCAGAGCCCGAAAGCGGAGAGTATTTTAAAAACAACAAGTGATTTAATAACATTTAAAACAATGAATGCAAGATACATGTTAGGACGTGCTCTAACATGAAATACTCACCTCTCGTCTAACTGTGCACTCCTAACGTTCCTGTACCCATTCATGTGTTATTTATATCTAACTAAACCGTCATAAGTTCTAACCCAACTACTCGATTCACAATATGAATTCCCAATGTTATTACATAAATAGATAGCTTTACTTAAACTCGGATTCTCAATTGTTAACATTACAATTCTCGGCATGTTATCCCTTTTTAACTTCTCAAAGAGTCACTATAAATTATTCTTGCAATTTAAACATAACAAATTCCTTTTCATTGAACCGTATATTATTCACATCATAAATATACAATATAAGCACCCCGAGGCTAAGCTGCGGTGCACACATACTCTGCTATCCATCCCGGTACATCACGTACATAAGGATTACAAATTCCGAATCTCTCAGGAATTGTTAGAATAAGCACAACACACAAAAACGGAGGCGAACATAATTCAACATATCAATGGGTCACGTACATACCTACGTTCCATAGTCAGCTGACTTAATAACTCACAATTAAGTCATTCCCTTGAACTATGTCCTCTAGGTACCACTCTGAATCCGGGCACACAAGGATTAAATGGCCCTAAACGAACGTAAACCTCCCGTGATAGCAAGTATGGTAGGTATGTCATACACATAAAATCATATACTAAGCATTCACACATCTTAGATGTCTCAATGTTAATAAAGGTACATTCTACATCCTTATACCATTATTCCATTTTTATACATTATAAGTCTTCCGATAATATAAAATGTAGACTGTCGACACATCTCACGCCGTAGTTTCTGGTACTTAAAACCTATCTCAAAGGGATTATTAAGTTTCCTATTTTTCCCACATATAACATTATTATCCTTAAGGTCCTTACTTCCGCCCCAAACCTCATTTCATCAATTTATTCAAATTTACTCTTTTAACTTTAACATTATCTCACTCATCGGATTTCACTAGATTTTAGAATAATTCCTCAATTTGAATTCTAATTAAGTTCCAAATTTTATAACCATACCTACTGGTCTTCCTTAAGTCTAAGGATATTCATAAAGTCTCCAATAATATTTTCCAAGGGTTTAACACCATTAAAATTTAACTAGGAAAATTTTACTCTTTCTGGGAAGGTCGATCGATCGACCTTGACCTTCAATCGATCGACTGATGAATGTCGATCAATCGATCACACCAGGTAGGCTATGGACTGCTCCGTTTTGCCGTCCTCAAAACGTCCCAAAACTCCATTAATAAGCATGAAACTCTAAAATAACGTTATAATATCATCATACAACCATCCTACAACATTGTTAACGTTCTACAACCAATAATTCATCATCCAAGGGCTTTGTTTGGATCAAAACTTCATCAAGAATCCCAGTTTTCTATTTCTTTCAAGAACATTAATAAACTTCTTCATAAATCCGTTTTTAGATCATCAAGGGTTATGTTTTGAATTCATAATTCGTCCAGAATGTTTCTACATGCAATACCTAACATAGTTCATAATTTTAATCTTCAAATTCATGGGTCTATATCAATCTTCCAAGATAAATTCGTTAATTTCCTTAAACATGGAAAAGCATAACATTGAATCAATTATAATTAAATCACTTGCCTCTAATCTTTCTCTGAATTTGATGTTGAATCTTGAAGATTGAATTGTTCTCTCTCTCTCTGCAGAATTCTCCTCTCTCTCTTTGCAGAATTCTCCTCTCTCTCTCTCTCTCTCTCTCCAAGCTCTTCTCACAAGATGACAATGGAGGTGGGGGTTGGTTTTTGGCAAGTTAGTTTTAGTTCCTTAACTTCTCCCGTAGCCCATTAAGTCATTTAGTGTAGTTAGTGGGTTTAGTGGATAAAGAATAAGTCATATTTTTATTTCTAATTTTCGTGGGTTTTAATTCCCAAATTTCCGAAATTACCGAAATGCCCTTTTAAGTTACCGGTATGGCCCAATAATGCCCCGGGACCCAAACTTAACCCCCGGCTAGTGTTTTCTGACTATTTCGACCCTTCCGGACACGTTGGCGCACTCAAAATGACCATATGGTTAATAGAAATAAAATTCACTTTTTAATTAAATAATTACTTTCCTGACGCGACTGTCACACGCGTCTCAACAAAATTTCTCAAATTTTCGTATATCAATCTTACGACTAATTCAATATTTCCAATATTCATATATTTCTATATATACACATTATAATCAAATACCAACTCACATCTCGTTAGTATTTTATCCGGATTAATTCTCAATTAATTCACATTTAATTTAATTAATCCCATAAATAAATATCGATAAAAATGCGGGGTATTACAAATTACAGCAAGATATCTAATATAATGAATACCATAATTTATTGTGTATTTTAGATATCTCAAAACTCTAATCAAAGCATCCCAATGTTCATTATTAGGATTACAAGTGCATCTGCTAAGTGTACCCACAACATATGCAATATCAGGTCTAGTGCAGTTCATAACATACATTAGACTACCAATAACTCTAGAATATTCTAATGATGATACACCAAGATCCGAATGTTTCCTTAAGTGACAACTAGGGTCATAAGGTGTTTTAGCAGGAATACAATTAAATTGTTCAAATTTTTTAAGAACTTTATCTACATAATGAGATTGGGTTAAAACAATTCCTTCAGGATTTTTAATGATTTTAATTCCAAGTATAACATCAGCAACACCCGAATCTTTCATATCAAATTGCTTATTAAGGAAACTTTTAGTTTTATTCACTACATCCACATCAGTTCCAAAAATAAGCATATCATCCACATATAAGCAAATAATCACACCAGAATTATCCTTGAATTTGCTATAAATACATTTATCCGCTTCATTAATGTTAAAATCATTAGAGATCATTATTTGATCAAATTTTTCATGCCATTGTTTAGGAGCTTGTTTCAGTCCATATAATGAATTTTTAAATCTACACACTTTTTATCTAGGCCTTGGACTACAAAACCCTCGGGTTGATCCATATAAATTTCTTCTTCAAGATCACCATTTAAAAAAGTTGTTTTAACATCCATTTGATGAATTATCAGATTATGTAATGAAGCAATAGCCATTAACAACCTAATAGATGTAATTCTAGTAACAGGAGAGTAAGTATCAAAGAATTCAATTCCTTCCTTTTGCCTATAGCCTTTAGCTACCAATCTTGTCTTAAATTTATCAGTAGAATCATCGGCTTTTAATTTCTTTTTAAAAATCCATTTGCATCCAATAGTTTTACATCCTTTAGGCAAGTCAACTAACTCCCACGTGTTGTTAGAAATAATAGAATCATATTCACTATTAATAGCTTCTTTCCAAAAAATAGAATCGAGTGAGGACATTGCCTCACTAAAAGTGACGGGGTCATTTTCCATTAAGTATGTTAAAAATTCAGGACCAAAAGAAGTAGTATACTAGGTCTTTTACTTTTCCTAATTTCAATATCTTCTGAATTTGGAGATTCATTTCTAACACTAGGACTCACTGGAACAGAACTACTAGTTCCCTCACTTATCAATTTAAAAGGAAATTTGTCCTCATAAAATTCAGCATCTCTTGACTAAAAAATAGTGTTTTTATCCATATATTGATTTGTAGAATCAATTACAAGAAACCTATAAGGATGACTGTTTTTAGCATAACCTATAAAAGCACAATCAACAGTCTTTGGGCCAAGTTTAGTTCTCTTAGGTACTGGTATTGAAACCTTTGCAAGACACCCCCACACTTTAAGGTGTTTATAAGAAGGTTTTCTATTTTTCCACATTTCATAAGGAGTTTTATCATTATTCTTAAAAGGTATTTCATTAAGAATATAACAAGCCGTAAGAAGTGCCTAACTCCACATATTATAAGGTAATCCCGAAGTGCTTAACATAGAATTTACCATATCCTTAAGAGTTCTGTTTTTTCTTTCAGCTAAACCATTAGATTGGGGTGAATAAGGAGGAGTAACGTGATGAATTATTCCATTTTCTTTACAATATTTATCAAGATCACCGGTGTATTCTCCTCCCCTATCGGATCTTAATATTTTAATGGATTTCTCCAATTGTTTTTCAACTTCTAATTTATAAGAAATAAATTTTGAGAAACTCTCATCTTTACTCGTAAGAAGATAAATATAACATTAACGAGAGTAATCATCAATAAAGGTAACAAAATATTTATTTCCACCACGTGTCACATAACCTTTTAAATCACAAAGATCAAAATGTATTAAACTTAAAACAATTGAACTTCTTTCGACACTTGGAAAAGGTTTTTTAGCATATTTTGATTCAACACATATTTCACATTTAGAGTTGGTAAAAATATCAGATTTTGGTATGTTTCCCCAAAACATTAATTTTTTAATGGATGCCTTATTTACATGACCAAGTCTAAAATGCCACATATCACAAGGGTCAATCAAATAAGTAGAAGAAGTATATGTTTTATTATTATCATCCACGGTTACATTTAGTTTGAAAAGACCCTCATGAACATAACCTTTCCCCACAAAATCACCTCCCTTAGTCACAACTACCTTATCACTCTCTAGAACAATTTTAAAACCCTTCTTAACTAAGACAAAATCGGACACCAGATTCTTCCTAACCTTAGGGACATACAAAACATCTTTCAATGTGAGAACATTTCCCGAAGTGAACTTTAAAACTACGGTTCCTTTGACCTCAACCTTAGACGAAGAGGAGTTTTCCATGTACAGACGTTCATCCCCACCCACAGCAGTGAAGGTACCTCTCATGCCGCAAATATGTTTGGTGGCGCCAGAATCAAGCCACCAGTCTGTCATGTTACTCACAATGTTTGCCTCGGTCACAACTACAGAAAAGTTACCCTCCTCGGTTATATTTGCTTAAGGCTTCACATCCCGACTCTTCCTAAACTTGCAATCTTTAGCGTAATGACCTGGTTTTCCACATACATAGCATTGACCAATAGGTAGATTTAAACTGAGGTTTATAATTTTTATTCTTATCGTTAGGTTTGAATTTATGGTTGGACCTCGAATTTTGGTTTGGTTTATGGTGCCCATGTTTCTGGTTTGAATGGTTAGGCTCAGACTGGTTCTGTTTTTGGTTTTCATTTGATTTTTCCTCTACCAAATTGGCCCTAGAAATGAATTCAAAATTCTTCTCCCTAAGTTCTGCATTCCTATTATCTTCCTCAATTCTCAAACGAACTATCAAATCTTCTAGTGACATCTCCTTTTTCTAATGTTTCAGACCATTTTTGTAATCTTTCCAAGAAGGTGGCAGTTTTTCAATTATAGCATACGCCTGAAATCCCTCACATATATTATAACCCTCGACCAGAATTTCATGGATAATAATTTGTAGTTCTTCCAGTTGCGACACAACAGATTTCTTATCTTTCATTTTAAAATCCAAAAATTTTCCAACCACAAATTTTTTAAACCCAGCATCTTTAGTTGCATATTTTTTATTCAGTAAGTTCCATAATTCTTTAGCAGTAGGACATGACCAATAAACATCATACAACTCATGGCAGAGACAGCTCAGAATATAATTCCTACACATATAATCGCTTTGTTTCCAAACAACCAGTTCTTCAGTTGTAGAAGGTCTATCAGATGCAATAACGTCAACATCCTTAAGAGTTGTTAGGTAAAATTGCAGTTTCATTTGCCATCTCTTAAAATTCTTTCCATCAAACAATTCAGGTTTTTCAAAGTATTTTGCATTAGAATTTTCCATAGCAGGTTGTAGAATAACAACATAATTTCACCTTTAGATTGCTGGAAATAATATTTTCGAAATAAACAAAAAGTCCCAAATTCGAAATAGATAAAATTAGAAGGACTTATCGATCGAGGTTTGTGTTGGACACAAAGTCCTAAAGGTGAAATTTTCACTGATATTTGTAGCTGTCAGCCTCATGAACATACACCTTCCAGGATTCAACGATCTGATTTACACACCAGCTTTATGGTAAATCTTTGAACTCTCACGATACTCCAGCACTCCTAAAAAATAACGAAAAGTAGAAAGTAACACAATTATTTTTGCAGTGAAAGTGAGAGAGATTGATTTTTTCTGTGTTATTTTCTCAAAGCTGTAGCCGTTGTTATTTGAAGAATTTGGTAAAAAACGTGGATAGTGGTTTTAGCCAACTAACCCACTAATATCTCCACTAACGGGTAGTTTATTCTGAATAGGAGACTAAGTCAAAAATTAAAAATAAATTAATAAAAGTTAAAAAGTCTGGGCACTCAAGAAAAGCCCAAAGCCCCCAATCACTACACCAAAAACAACAATTTGGCACACCTTAATATTAAAAATCTGGCACAGTTTAAAACTGTGTCAAATTCTGGTACGGTTTAATGACAATCTGGCACACTTTTAAACAGTGCCAAAATTTGGCACTGTTTAAAAGTGTGCCAAAATGAGTACACTTTCACTAAAATATAAGATGATCGAAAAAAATAAATTTGACTCAGTTTCCTATCCCGCTCTCTCGTCCCATTCATTCCCAAACCTTCCCGCTTATCTCTTTGGTACACCTCCTCTCAACTCTCTCTATCCATTTCTCATTGTTGCTGTCTTTTGGTATACCGCCACTCATCTCTCCCTCTCTCTCTCTCTCTCTCTCTCTCTCTCTCTCTCGGTGCTTAGCTCTATCACCCATATTTTCAGGTAATTTTCTAACCGAAGTCTTTATAAATACAACCTAATAAGATGCCTCTCTTTTCATGTTGATAAATATAGTTGTTTAGTATGTTCAATCCGCGATTTGGTCAACGGTACTCGAGATTTTCTCTGCAAAGGTATTCGCAATCTGCCAAAGTTAGGGTTCAAAGTATTTTTGGAAAGGTATCAAATTTGATCCTTAAATTTAGGTTTTGTGATTTGATCCTATTTTTGCATTTTTAGCGTTTTATATATACATTTTTAAATATTTTTTTTGAATGTATGAGTTTTCATTACAAATTGAATGTTGGTAATGAAAAAAAGACAAATCGTTGATTTTTGGATGGAGCTTGGAATATTTTAGTGGTAATCTATGTTTTTATGTTCGTACCCTACTATTTAAAATGCATATTAATTCTAATTCATATAGATTATAAAGTTTTAAGAAAATTTAAGTGCTAAACATTCAATAATAATGTAAAAAAATAAATTTAAATAGTAAGAAAACACCCCCACCAATTAAATGATAAATGAGATTTTTTGTTGAAAATTTAAGAAAAAGTAACTTTCCCCACACATAGTTATTTAAGGTTCAAGGTGCATAAAGGAGCCAATGTCTCCTTAGAGCCTAGGTGCAAGGCGAGGCACGTGCTCGGTCAAAGTGAGGCGTACATTATACAAGACATACAAAAATTGGATATCTATAATAATCTAGCATAAATTATTATTATGCAAGGTCATGAACAGACACATAAGATGATATATCTATTACATCATAGGGAAAAACACATATAATCAAATTTAAAAATTTATTTAACATTGTAATCATCAAATAATCAACAAAATCAAAGATATTAATATATTTAAAACAAATGAATCAATCGGAGATGCCATAATGTTGGACTTTTTTTTGTTCCTTTTGCCTAAGTAGTGACTAGTGAGAATGATACACTTTCGTCACAACTTATGCATGACTTTGGTTAGTTTTTGGGTGGAAAATGGTTCAATTCTCCATAATTAATTGAAAAATACGTAATGTCAACATATTAATTGATCCATTCTTGTATTGGGGGTATCTTGTAGAAAATTTTTAACAAGGCTTAAGCACATGTTAAGCCCGAAGCCTAGGTGCAAATGGCGCGCACCTTATTGAAGGTGCATTGCCTGAAGTGAGGCGAGGCTCGATTACTGCGCCTTAGTGATCCTGGAGCCTAGGAGCACGCCCAGGCGCGCATTTAGCAACTATGCCCACACAAAGATAGTCCATTAGCAATTAAAGAATAAATGGCGTGTCTCTCATCATTAGCCTCACAAAGTAAGCATTTTGGGTCCACCTCTTGGATATCCTTAATGAGGTTCAACTTGGTAGGGAGAACGTTTAATATGACCCTCTATAGAATGAAATTATGTTTGGGTGTCCCTATAGAATCCCACACCATTCTAGCCCAAATAACATTTTACGTTTAGGGCGGAGTTTCAACTTTTGTTTAATGACTTAAGAATTAAACAAAGAGTTAAACACTTCCATAATGTTGACAAATAACATTGGGGGGATGGGATCTCATTGTCTCAACCCTCTCTTGCATTTGAAATACCTTACGGGTGAGCCATTGATAATGAGCGAGTAGATAGGAGTAGTGATGCATGTAAAAATCCACTCTAAAAAGGTGTTAGGAAATCCTACCTTCTTTATAATAGATGTAATGATTCGCCAATTAACACTATTGTATGCCTTTTGGAGGTCCACTTTCAAAGAGCATCAATAAATAAGGTCCACCTCTTATTTACATTAGACAAACACAATTGTATGCCTTTTGTTTCCAATGCATTTCCTCAATTGCAAAATGTTTATATTACCTTCATATTTCACTTACTATTTTTTGTGCAAGTCATCTTTGCATTTCTTATATTCCTCCATTTTCTCTGATAGAAGGTAAGAGAAAGATAAAAAGTCCTCCACTGTTGGAATAGGAAGACTCTTAATTTATTCTGTTTCAAATATATCTCCTCTATGTTCTTCTAATGATTTCAATGCTAGGTCTAATTTTGAGTCTGAGTAGCAGGTAATTTCTCCTTTTGGTAGAGGTTTCCACCAATCACAGTGTTTTCTTCACTCAATTCCTTGTTTTCCTTTTCTTCATATCTTTCATCTAGGATGCAAACTTCTTGACTGGTCTTTAAATCATCATTCTTCTCCTGATTATCCTTGTTAACTTGGACTATTATCTCTCACGTTGCTAAAAAATGCAACAACTTTTAGGATTCAAAGAATCATCTTTAGAAACTGTTGAAAACCCTCATGATCTCATTAAATAGTTGCATTTGCTTGAGTTTACACAGTACATATATTGAGTTTACATAGTACATATATTGAGTTTACACAGTACATTTGATACAGAGAGTTTACATAGAATTGTGATGCTATTGATATATCCATTGCATAACTTCACCTTCACGATTTCATATCAAAATCTTTGACATTTTTATAACTCAAAGTAACTGTTTGGGTATTGGAAATTAGCACTCAGTGAGGTAATCCTTCATTTTGCTTTTGATGTTGTATGCTACACTATAACTAGATTTTATTCTTGTTGTAGGTTATATGGTCTTAATTAGGTTTGATTTTAAATCATTTACATAATTAAATTTACATAGCATGTTAGTTGTGCCAAGTTTACAAACGAATATAATCTTAAGTTTACACATGAATCTAATCTCACCGATGTGAATTACTGCACCCCGGATGCTTTTGGCGGTGCTTGGATTATAATCCCGATGTGAAAAACTGATCAATATGATCTTTCTTTTCCAACTATTTCAAGCTTATGGACGGTACTGAGTTTGAGAGTGCCTTGCATTTTGCATTGCTTATATATATATATATATATATATATAGCAGCGCTGCTGCTATATATAACAGAAGCAGTGCTCCTACTATATATAATCTCGAATTTAGGATTATAATAGCAGCAATATGCATATGCATATATGCACTGGCATATATTCTGCATATAAGCATATGCATATATGCAAATTGCATATATGCACTGGCATATGCAGTGCATATATGCATATGCATATATGTAGGCAACATATATGCAGGCCATGGTTCCTCATCAATACTTTTTTAAATATACTTTACTCAATAAGAAGTTATCCATGAATGGTTTTCAGAGTGATATTTAGTTGTTGTCAATTACATGTGATGAGATTTAGGTATGAACTGTTTAAAGAATGTGTATGAGTTGTAATTTTGGGAGATAACATAGGATTGTTTCTAAGGGTGTGTAACTCTTTATAAATGGATTAATCCATTTTAGTTATAAACCATAGTGACTAGATATTATTTGTATTAAATTTAAACCATGGTTACTCATATTGACGCTAATGTGTTTGACACTTAGTTGTTTTGTATTTGTTTTCAGTTTCTCAGTAAACAAACAGGTCACAATACTCAGTTGTAACAAAAGTGGTAAAGTCTAAAGAGGAAAAAAATGTGGAGATTCATAAATGTCTAAGGCAGAAGAGTAAAGAAAGCTTGGAGAACTAAATAGGAGGAAGGCCTTAGAGCAAAAATGTTGTGCTGAATGGTTGGGAGAGGATGTATGGATGATTGGGAAAGTACATTAGGAAATAGCTAAACTGGATTCCTTTAAAAAATTGTTGAGGCACCTATTCTGGTGTTTGTTCAATATGGTGTTCAAGACATATCAGGTACACTCTCCCTCCTTTCTTCACTCTCTCAGTTCATCTACTATTTTAACTATAGGTATTATGTCCATAAGTTTGCAATACTGTTGATGTGTTTATGTTGCCTAAACCCTCCCGACCCTTGATGTTCAACTGTGGCCCTGTATCTCTGTTACGGCCTCATGGACTTCACAATAGTATTGCGAGCTTAGAAATTAAGTTGACCACTTTGATTTTGATCGCCTTCGGTGAGCCGTGCTTGAATAGGGTGGGTAGTGGGGACCAATTTCCCTTTGGATATGTATATACCTACATTAATACACCAACATAATATTACAAATTACAATAATTGCAAAATATATCAATTAAGTTTAAAAACAAGCCATTTGAGGGTGAAACCCAAACCAGCCCTCAAATGGCCTCGTAAGAGGCACGAACACCTCGCACGGGACCAATGTAACTTGTACTAACTGACTGTGTAGTCACGAGCCTCACGGTTTGAGAATATGATGATAATTTCAAAATATATCGATTAAGCTTAAAAATAAGCCCTTAAAGGGTGAAAACCCAAACCAGCCCCCAAACCACCCCTTAAGAGGCACGAACACCTCGCACGGGACTAATATAACTTGTACGAACTGATCGCGTAGTCGCGGGTCTCCCAGATTGAGAATATGATGATAATTTATAAAAATAAACACTTAAACTTAAAAACAGACCGTTAAAGGGTGAAAACCTAAACCAACCCCCAAACGGACCCGTAAGAGGCACGAACACCTCCCACGGGACCAATGTAACTTATAGGAACTGACCGCGTAGTCCCGGGTCTCCCGATTTGAGAATATGACGATAATTTACAAAAATTAACACTTAGAGTTAAAAACAAGCCGTTAAAGGGTTAAAACCCAAATCTGCCCCCAAACGATCCCATAAGAGGCACGAACACCTCGCACGGGAATAATGTAACATGTACGAACTGACCGCATAGTCGCGGGTCTCCCAGTTTGAGAATATGACGATAATTTCAAAATACGTAGATTAGGCTTAAAAACAAGCCGTTTGAGTGTTAAAACCCAAACCAGCCTTCAAACGGCCTCGTAAGAGGCATGAACACCTCGCACGGGACCAATGTAACTTGTACGAACTGACCGCGTAGTCACGGGTCTCTCAATTTGAGAATATGATGATAATTTGTAAAAATAGCACTTAGACGTAAAAATAGGCCGTTAAAGGGTGAAAGCTTATACCAACCACTAAACATTCCTGTAGGAGGCAAGAACACCTCATATGGGACCAATGTAACTTGTAGGAACTGACCGCGTAGTCCTGTGTCTCTCGGTTTGAGAGTATGACGATAATTTGTAAAAATCAACACTTCGACTTAAAAACAAGTCGTTAAAGGGTTAAAACCCAAATCTGCCCCCAAACGTCCCCGTAAGAGGCACGAACACCTCGCACGGGACCAATGTAACATGTACGAACAGACCGCATAGTCGCGGGTCTCTCAATTTGAGAATATGACGATAATTTCAAAATACGTAGATTAGGCTTAAAAAGAAGTTGTTTGAGGGTTAAAACCCAAACCAGCCCCCAAACGGCCCCGTAAGAGGCACGAACACCTCGCACGAGACCAATGTAACTTGTACGAACTGACCGCGCAATACCGGATCTCTCGGATTGAGAGTATGTTGATAATTTGTAAAAATCACACTTAGAATTAAAAACATGTCGTTAAAGGGTGAAAACACAAACCAGCCCCCAAACGACCCCGTAGGAGGCACGAACACCTCGCACGGGACCAATGTAACTTGTAAGAACTGACCGCGTAGTCCCGGGTCTCCCGATTTGTGAGTATGGGGGTAATTTGCAAAAATTAACACTTAGAGTTAAAGATATGCCGTCAAACGATGAAAACCGAAACCATCCCCCAAACGACCCCGTAGGAGGCACGAACACCTCGGACGAGACCAATGTAACTTGTAGGAACTGATTGCGTAGTCCCGGGTCTACCAGTTTGAGAGTATGACGATAATTTACAAAAATCATACTTAGAGTCAAAAACATGCCGTCAAAGGGTAAAAACCCAAACCAGTCCCCAAACGATCCCGTAGGAGAAACGAACACGTCGCACGAAAACAATGTAACTTGTAGGAACTGATCGCGTAGTCCCGAGTCTCTCGATTTGAGAGTATGATGATAATTTGCAAAAATCACACCTACAGTTAAAAACACGTCGTTAAAGGGTGCAAACCCAAACCAACCACTAAACGATCCGTAGGAGGCACCAACACCTCGCACGGGATCATTGTAAGTTGTAGGAACTGATCGCGTCGTCCCGGGTCTCCCGGGTTGAGAGTATGACGATAATTTGTAAAAATTACACTTAGACTTAAAAATGGTGAAAACCCAAACTAGCCCCCAAACGACCCCATAGGAGGCACAAACACCTCGCATGGGACCAATGTAACTTGTAGAAACTGACCGCGTAGTCCCGGGTCTCCCGGTTTGAGAGTATGATAGTAATTTGCAAAAATCAACACTTATTAAAAACATGCCGTTAAAGGGTGAAAACCCAAACCATCCCCCAAACGACCCCGTAGGAGGCACTAACACCTCTCATAGGACCAATATAACTTGTAGGAACCGATCGCGTAGTCCCGGGTTTCCCGATTTGAGAGTATGACGATAATTTACAAAAATCAACACTTAAACTTAAAAACAAGCCGTCAAAGGGTAAATACCCAAACTAACCCCCAAACGACCCCGTAGGAGGCACGAACACCTCGCACGGGATCAATGTAACTTGTAGGAACTGACCGCGTAGTTCTGGGTCTCTCGATTTGAGAGTATGATGATAATTTATAAAAATCACAGTTAGAGTTAAAAATATGCCGTTAAAGGGTGAAAACCCAAACCAACCCCCAAACGACCCCGTAAAAGGCACGAACACCTCGCACGGGATTAATATAACTTGTAGAAACTGACCGCGTAGTCCCGAGTCTCCCAGTTTGAAAGTATGATGATAATTTGCAAAAATCACATTTAGAGTTAAAAACAAGCCGTTAAAAGGTCAAAACCCAAACTAGCCCCCAAACGACCCCGTAGGAGGCGCAAACACCTCGCACGGGACCAATGTAACTTGTAAAAACCGATCGCATAGTACCGGGTCTCCCGGTTTGAGAGTATGCTGATAATTTACAAAAATCACACTTAGGGTCCGTTTGGTTCGTGGTGAAATATTTTTTACCGCGTTAAAATAAAATTCACCTAGGTAAAATATGTGTTTGGTTGGGCATTTAATACGGTGAAATAAAATGAATATGGTGAAAAGTGAGGTGAAACTTTAACCATTTTAAACCATGGGTAAAGTGAATAATTTAACAGGTGAAAACAATGAAATTTATCTTATTACCAAAGTAACCTTTCTTATTTTCACTTACAATTATCACACATTCATTTCTCCCTCTCAATTAATACGATCATCAAATATTCATTTAAAAAAAATATTTTTTTTCTAAATTTCATTTTTTATTTAAAAAAATTATAAAAAAATTAAAAAATTAAAAAAAATTAAATAATTTAAATAATTAAAAATAAAAATAAAAAATAAAAAATAGAATAGCTATTCCTACACCCTCTATGTCTTTCCCCACACCCTTTTTAATATTTAAATACTAAAAGATCAAAAGACCCTCTATGCAAATATGATTTGAGCAAATATAATCTTTTGCCCAAAAATCTATTATTTAAAAAAAAAAGGTAATATTAAGAAAAAAATAAAACATAATATTTTGAAAATAAAAATCCTAATATTCTAGAAAATTAAAATTTTAATATTCTAAAAATATAAAAATTATAAAAGTTATTTTTTCATTTAAAAAATATTATGTTATTTATAAAAAAACATATTACTTTTTATTTAAATGGACGTTGATAAAAAAACTATTTCGTTATTTATTTTAAAAAATGGACATTCTTTTTATCATTTCTAGTTAAAAAACTGTTTCTTTTATTTATTTAAAAAAATTGTTTCGTTATTTATTTTTTCAGTTAAAAACTATTTTTTTTCTATTTCAAAAATAATCTTTTTACTATGCAAAAAAATGGTCCGCGTCAGCGGTATGTATAGGGAGTTCGACCACTTATACATACCGTTGGCGCGGACCAACATATTAGACAAAAATGCTCCGCACCAGCGGTATGTATAGGTGGTCAGACCGCCTATACATACCGCTGCCGCAGATAATATTTTTTAAAAATAGTAAAAAGATTATTTTTAATATAGTAAAAAAAAAACAGTTTTTAACCAAAAATAAAATTTGTAAATAAAAAATAAAACACTTTCTAAGAAAAGAGTTTCTTAAGAAAAATAAATTTTACGTTTTATATACAGTTTTTTAATAAAACAAATAGATAAGATTTTACGTTTTATAAATAGTTTTTTTTATTATTACTTATAAAAAACAATTTTTTTATTGAAAATATAATCTTTTTGTTTTTATCAAATGTAATTATTTTAGTTGGAGGTGAAAAAATTGGACATTTTGATTTTATAAATTTAAGGGCGCAATTGTCATTTATTATTTAAAGGGTGTGGGGGAACATATAGAGGGTGTGAGAATATCTATTCCCATAAAAAAAATAAAAAAAATGAATATTTTTTTGGTGCATGGTAATGTGTTGGGAATTTAATTACTAATTGGGACGGTTTCATAGTTGGGAACTATTTTTTTTTTAATTCTTTTAATTGGAACACTTTTTTTTAATTGGGATTGCTTTTTTTTCAATGTTGAAAACTTTTCTTTTATTTGGGACTGTTTTTTCATTATTGAGAACTTTTTTTATTTATTATGAACTACTGTTTTTATAGTTGACTTTTTTTTAACTGTGATTTTTTTTTTTACAAATGACAGTTTTTTTTCATTGTTGGAATTTTTTTTTTAAATTGGGATTGTTTTCTTTTTTAATAAGGACTTTATTTTTAATTGGTATTTTTTTTTTACTTATTTGTCTTGCGTAGTGAAATATGACTAGTTGTGCGTGTGGGGGGGTGATTATGTCAAATTTTAGTTTGGAGTAAATGCATATTTTTAATGGCCATTGACACTTGTGTGATGAAAATCAAAATAGTTATATGCATTTGAAGTATGTGGGTAATATGGTCATTTTATTTTTTCACCATATTAATCTTGACCATCCAAACAACAAATGGTGAAAAAGTTAAAATTTTCACCTAGTGAAAACTCGACCATCCAAACGGAGATGGTGAAAACAAAATCACCGCACTAATAATTCACCTTTTACTTTTAACACGGTGAAAAGTATTTCACCACGAACCAAACGGAACCTTAGAGTTAAAAACATGCCGTTAAAGGGTGAAAACCCAAACCAACCCCCAAACGACCCCGTAGGAGGAACGAACACAACACACGGGACCAATGTTACTTGTAGGAACTGACCGCGTAGTCTCTGGTCTCCCAGTTTGAGAGTATGATGATAATTTGCAAAAATCACACTTAGAGTTAAAAACATGCCGTTAAAGGGTGAGAACCCAAACATACCCCCAAACGACCCCATAGGAGGCCAGACACCTCGCACGGGACAAATGTAACTTGTAGGAACTGATCGCGTAGTCCCGGGTTTCCCGATTTGAGAGTATGACGATAATTTAAAAAAAGCACACTTAGAGTTAAAAACATGTCGTTAAAGGGTGAAAACCAAACCATCCCCCAAACAACCCCGTAGGAGGCACGAACTCCTCGCACGGGACCAATGTAACTTGTAGGAACTGACCGCGTTGTCCCGGGTCTCCCAGTTTGAGAGTATTATGATAATTTGTAAAAATCACACTTAGAGTTAAAAACATGCCTTTAAAGGGTGAAAACCCAAATCAGCCCCCAAAGGACCCCGTAGGTGGCACGAAC
Organism: Sambucus nigra; assembly: GCA_949130495.1. Taxonomy (NCBI): domain Eukaryota; kingdom Viridiplantae; phylum Streptophyta; class Magnoliopsida; order Dipsacales; family Adoxaceae; genus Sambucus; species Sambucus nigra. The sequence continues at coordinate 612,751,494 of OX422209.1, forward strand.
ACCTCGCACGGGACCAATATAACTTGTAGGAACTGATCACGTAGTCCCGGGTCTCCCGGTTTGAGAGTATGACGATAATTTGTAAAAATCACACTTAGAGTTAAAAACTTGCCGTTAAAGGGTGAAAACCCAAACCATCCCCCAAACGACCCCGTAGGAGGTACGAACACCTCACACGGGACTAACGTAACTTATAGGAACTGGCCTCGTAGTCCCGGGTCTCCCGGTTTGAGAGCATGATGATAATTATCGAAAATCACCCTTAGACTTAAAAATGGTGAAAACCCAAACCATCCCCCAAATGATCCCGTAGGAGGCACTAACACCTCTCACGGGACCAATGTAACTTGTAGGAACCGACCGCGTAGTCCCGGGTCTCCCGGTTTGAGAGTATGACGATAATTTGCAAAAATCAACACTTAAATTTAAAAACAAGCCGTCAAAGGGTGAATACCCAAACCAATCCCCAAACGACCCCGTAGGAGGCACGAACACCTCGCACGGGATCAATGTAACTTGTAGGAACTGACCGCGTAGTCTCGGGTCTCCCGGTTTGAGAGTATGATGATAATTTACAAAAATCACAGTTAGAGTTAAAAATATGCCGTTAAAGGGTGAAAACCCAAACCAACCCTCAAACGACCCCGTAAGAGGCACGAATACAACGCACGGGACCAATATAACTTGTAGAAATTGACCGCGTAGTCCCGAGTCTCACAGTTTGAGAGTATGACAATAATTTGTAAAAATCACATTTAGAGTTAAAAACATGCTGTTAAAGGGTCAAAACCCAAACTAGCCCCCAAACGACCCCGTAGGAGGCACGAACACCTCGCACGGGACCAATGTAACTTGTAGGAACAGATCGCCTAGTATCAGGTCTCTCGGTTTGAGAGTATGATGATAATTTGCAAAAATCACACTTAGAGTTAAAAACATGCCGTTAAAGGGTGAAAACCCAAACCAACCCCCAAACGACCCCGTAGGAGGCACGAATACAACGCACGTGACCAATGTTACTTGTAGGAACTGACCGCGTAGTCTCTGGTCTCCCAGTTTGAGAGTATGACGATAATTTACAAAAATCACACTTAGAGTTAAAAACAAGCCGTTACAGGGTGAAAACCCAAACATACCCCCAAACGACCCCGTAGGAGGCCAGCCAACTCGCACGGGACAAATGTTACTTGTAGGAACTGACCGCGTAGTCCCGAGTTTCCCGATTTGAGAGCATGACGATAATTTAAAAAAATCACACTTAGAGTTAAAAACATGCCGTTAAAGGGGGAAAACCAAACCCATCCCCCAAACGACCCCGTAGGAGGCACGAACTCCTCGCATGGGACCATTGTAACTTGTAGGAACTGACTGCGTTGTCCCGAGTCTCCCAGTTTGAGAGTATGATGATAATTTAAAAAAATCACACTTAGAGTTAAAAACATGTCGTTAAAGGGTGAAAACCCAAACCAGCCCCCAAACGACCCCGTAGGTGGCAAGAACACCTCGTACGGGACCAATATAACTTGTAGAAACTGATCGCATAGTCCCGGATCCCCCGATTTGAGAGTATGACGATAATTTGTAAAAATCACACTTAGAGTTAAAAACATGCCGTTAAAGGGTGAAAACCCAAACCATCCCCCAAACGACCCGGTAGGAGGCATGAACACCTCACACGGGACCAATGTAACTTATAGGAACTGGCTGCGTAGTCCCAGGTCTAGCGGTTTGAGAGTATGACGATAATTATTGAAAATCACACTTAGACTTAAAAAGGGTGAAAACCCAAACCAGCCCCAAACGACCCCATAGGAGGCACGATCACCTCGTACAGGACCAATGTAACTTTTTGGAACTGATTGCATAGTCCCGGGTCTCCCGATTTGAGAATATGACGATAATTTGTAAAAATCACACTTTGACTTAAAAACAAGCCGTTAAAGGGTAAAAATCCAAATCAACCACCAAACGACCCCGTAAGAGGCACGAACACCTCGCATGGGACCAATGTAACTTGTAGGAACTCACCTCGTAGTCCCGAGACTCCCGGTTTGAGAATATGACGATAATTTACAAAAATCAATACTTAAACTTAGAAAAGAAGTCGTTAAAGGGTGAAAACCCAAACCACGCCCTAAACGACCCTGTAGGGGGACGAACACCTCGCACAAGACCAATGTAACTTGTTGGAACTGACCGCGTAGTCCCGGGTCTCCCGGTTTGAGAGTATGACGATAATTTGCAAAAATCACACTTAGAGTTAAAAATATGTCGTTAAAGGGTGAAAACCCAAACCAACCCCCAAACGACCCCGTAAGAGGCACGGACACCTCGCACGGGACCAATATAACTTGTAGAAACTGACCGCGTAGTCCCGAGTCTCCCAGTTTGAAAGTATGATGATAATTTGCAAAAATCATATTTAGAGTTAAAAATATGCCGTTAAAAGGTCAAAACCCAAACTAGCCCCCAAACGACCCCGTAGGAGGCACGAATACCTCGCACGGGACCAATGTAACTTGTAGAAATCTACCGCGTAGTATCGGGTCTCCCGGTTTGAGAGTATGCTGATAATTTACAAAAATCACACTTAGAGTTAAAAACATGCCGTTAAAGGGTGAAAACCCAAACCAACCCCCAAACGACCCCGTAGGAGGCACGAACACAACGCACGGGACCAATGTTACTTGTAGGAACTGACCGCGTAGCCTCTGGTCTCCCAGTTTGAGAGTATGACGATAATTTACAAAAATCACACTTAGAGTTAAAAACATGCAGTTAAAGGGTGAAAACTCAAACTAGCCCCCAAACGATCCCGTAGGAGGCACGAACACCTCGCACGGGACTAATGTAACCCCTTAGGAACTGACCGCCTAGTCTCGGGTCTCCCGATTTGAGAGTATGATGATAATTTGCAAAAATCACACTTAGAGTTAAAAACTTGCCGTTAAAGGGTGAAAATCCAAATCAACCCCCAAACGACCCCGTAGGAGGCACGAACACCTCGCACGGGACCAATGTAACTTGTAGGAACTGACCGCGTAGTCCCTGGTCTCCCAATTTGAGAGTATGACGATAATTTGTAAAAATCACACTTAGAGTTAAAAACATGCCGTTAAAGGGTGAAAACCCAAACCAGCTCCCAACGACCCCGTAGGAGGTACGAACACCTCGCACGGGACCAATGTAACTTGTAGGAACTGATAGCGTAGTCCCGGGTCTCTCGGTTTGAGAGTATGGCGATAATTTAAAAAAATCACACTTAGAGTTAAAAACAGGCCGTTAAAGGGTGAAAATCCAAACCAGCCCCCAAACGACCCCGTAGGAGGCACGAACACCTCGCACGGGACCAATGTAACTTGTAGGAAATGATCACATAGTCCCAGGTCTCCCAGTTTGAAAGTATGATGATAATTTATAAAGATCACACTTAGAGTTAAAAACATGCCGTTAAACGATGAAAACCCAAACCAGCCCCCAAACGACCCCATAGGAGGCACGAACACCTCGCACGGGACCAATATAACTTGTAGAAACTGATCGCATAGTCCAGGGTCTCCCGGTTTGAGAGTATGACGATAATTTATAAAAATCACACTTAGAGTTAAAAACAAGCCGTTAAAGGGTGAGAACCCAAACCAACCCCCAAACGACCCCGTAGGAGGCATGAACACATCGCACGGGACCATTGTAACTTGTAGGAACTGACTGCATAGTCCCGGGTCTCCCGGTTTGAGAGTATGATGATAATTATCGAAAATCACACTTGGAGTTAAAAACATGCCGTTAAAGGGTGAAAACCAAACCCATCCCCCAAACCACCCCGTAGGAGGCACGAACTCCTCCCACGGGACCAATGTAACTTGTAGGAACTGACCGCGTTGTCCCGGGTCTCCCAGTTTGAGAGTATGATGATAATTTGTAAAAATCACACTTAGAGTTAAAAACATGCCTTTAAAGGGTGAAAACCCAAACCAGCCACCAAACGACCCCATAGGAGGCACAAACACCTCGCACTGAACCAATGTAACTTGTTGGAACTGACTGCGTAGTCCCAGGTCTCCCGGTTTGAGAATATGACGATAATTTACAAAAATCACACTTTGACTAAAAAACAAGCCGTTAAAGGGTGAAAATCCAAATCATCCCCCAAACGACTCCGTAAGAGGCACGAACACCTCGTACAGGACCAATGTAACTTATAGGAACTGACTGCGTAGTCCTGGGTCTCCCGGTTTGAGAATATGATGATAATTTGCAACAATCAATACTTAAACTTAGAAACAAGTCGTTAAAGGGTGAAAAACTCGTACGGGACCAATGTAACTTATAGGAACTGACCGCGTAGTCCTGGGTCTCCCGGTTTGAGAATATGATGATAATTTGCAACAATCAATACTTAAACTTAGAAACAAGTCGTTAAAGGGTGAAAACCCAAACCACCCTCTAAACGACCCCGTAGGGGGCACGAACACCTCGCACGAGACCAATGTATCTTGTTGGAACTGACCGCGTAGTTTTGGGTCTCCCTGTTCGAGAGTATGACGATAATTTGTAAAAATCACACGTAGAGTTAAAAACATGCCGTTAAAGGGTGAAAATCCAAATCAGCCCCCAAACGACCCCGTAGGGGGCATAAACACCTCGTACGGGACCAATGTAACTTGTAGGAAGTAATCGCGTAGTCCTGGGTCTCTCTTTTTGAGAGTATGACAATAATTTCCACTCATATATGTAATTTTTTAGTTTGGGTAATTTTTTTTTTGTAAATTATTGGGTTACTAATATCGTATCTTTTTTATATCCTATTTTTTTTGCAGGATAACAGTTTATCGTTGGCTTTTATCCACGTGGAACACACAAAGAACTCAATGGTTTACAACAAGGGGTTTATTCATGATTCCATTTTTTTGTGTCATGGCCGTACGGTCTTTTGTTGTTTTATTGTTGACTTTTTATGGCCGTGCGGGCTTTTGTAAGTTAATTTTTATATTTTGTGGCCGTGCGGACTTTATGTTAGGCAGGTTTTGTATTAATAGGTTTTGGAATGCCTAGAAAATAGAGGAAACTCTGCTCAATTTTTTTTGGGCCTATGAGCTGTTAAAGACTTGTAATATTTTGAAGTTTGTATGTACATTAGTTTATTAACAACGCACAATATTATTAATTTGTGAATTTTGTGTTTTCAAATTATTATTATTATTTTTTTTATAAAAAATTTGGCACAGTGCAAAACCGTGGCAAAAGTGTATCATATTTTGGCACGGTTTTGAACTGCGCCAAAAGTGTGTCAGAAATATCAGATTCAGGCACGGTTTAGAAGTGTGCTAAAAGTGTTCCTGTTTAGCGGAATCTGACACAGTTAAAAACTTTGCCAAAAGTGTGCCAGAAATAACAAATTCTGGCACGGTTTAAAAGTGTGCCAGAAGTGTTCCTGTTTAGCCAAATCTGCCACACTTTTGAGCCGTGGCAGAAAAAAATTATCATTTTGAAACACCTTATTCTGGCACAGTTCAAAACCGTGCCAAATTTGATCTGGCACAGTTTTAAACCGTGTCAGATTCCTGTTTTTGGTGTAGTGAAGGCCCAAGGCCCAATCTTTGAACCTTAATAATTAGTGTGCTCCCTAGGGATTGAACCCAAGACCTCAAGCACCAAACCCCGTAAACTTACCACTAGACCACTTACCCCAACTTATTTAGTTCATTCAAAATAAATATATATACCAATATACCCAACAATCCCCCACATGAATGAAATAAATAAATAAATAAAATAAAACGATGCTCTGGAGTATCATAAGGAGTGACGTATAAGGCAAAGGTGTCATTCGACTTGAACCTTTGCTTTGTGTTGATCTATTGAGTTTATCGGTTGATAGTGAACTAATGTTGTGACACCCCGCCTAATTTATCCCGGGTGATCAGTCCTAAATCAAGTTAGAAAAGGTTTCTCAGTTGGTCCATTCTTAGCATCACTGTCGTCTTTTTAATTACTAACCACCTAAGTGAGAAAAGTAGACTGGTGCCAATTTTTATCTTTCAATTAATTAAATAAAACTCATGCGGAACATAAAATAATACACAATCACAGTTAATTAAAATATCCATCCACAAATAAAGCACCTAACCGAATAAACCATCGGTCCAAATATCCAATACAAGTAAATATCAGAAAAACATCTCAATAAGTATACTACTGATAAATGAACTGTGAGTGACAAACTCAGATAACTACAAGAGAGTCTCTACAAGAATGGAAGAAGGAGGCGTCTATCAAAACCCCGCAACATCCACATGTGCTGCAGCAAAGGATACCTGGAATAGAGTCAAGCTTGGCGCCCTTGTGGTTGGACACCTAAAAGGTTTTTTTAAAAATTGTATAGCAAGGGTTAGTACCCAAAAACATTTGAAAACATTTAACAAATGATTAACTTGCAGTAATAAATAAATATGCATGCTCTTCATATTTTAGTTAGTGCCGCACTCTCTTGAGGACTTCCTCGCCCCTCCTCTAATGTGCAATACTCACGCTTCCATTTAGTTTACTAGGTCCTACGCTCCTGACCCAAATGCTTATTTTAACCCTCGAATTTTACCTACTCTAACCGAGTATGCCTTAATTCATGATTTTTAAGTTATTATAAACGTTAAACTTAATTAAATCATTACTCCTTTTAATTTCATATAACATTCACACCTGTTATGCACATAATACATTTTTCACTATGTATTAATTATCCCATATATAATTACTTACCTAATTATATATTTAATCATTTTACAGTATTCATAAACATATTGAAATAACATTTTTTACAAACTTTCGACCGAGTAAAAATACTCACAAAATATAAATTTTTCCAAGTGCTATCCCACTAAGTGTATTCACATAACCTAGTCATCCAAGTTAAATTCGCTCACTAACTTAGTTTAACATACGAATTGGAGGCGGTCATATTCCTTCCCTGGAAGTGAGATGCCCCTCACCCATATAACGGACGCTATGACTTGGGATTATACTCGCCCTACTCCTCAAGCTAGGGGATTCATCCACTGCGCGTAACCTCCCCCTATAGCACTAGAGTACATACTAATAATATTCAATCACTGATATTAATGCACACGCACTATATATATATACTACCACACTCCGTATATATATATATATATATATATATATATATATATATATATATATATATATATATATATATATATATAAAACGTCCCGGCTGCACCATGTACAAAACCCGTAACATAAGCCCATTTAATTTATTAAGAGTTTATGGCCCAACTCTAATTATTAATTAATTCGCACATTAATTAATTAAGTCACCTTTGGTGTCGCCCCCACCATAAAATTGGACTTACTCTCGTAGTCCGAAATAACCTCACCCGAGTCTAAATTCCCGACTCCCGAATTTTTAATCATGACGTGACACCCAAAAATCCCTCAAATCTTAATTAACTTTACTCATGATTAATGAGGTTTAAACTCATGTATTAATTTCTCAATAATTAATTACATAAGGATTATTATATAAATTCCCTTTTATAAACATAACTGGGCAAAGCTGCCAAAATCTGCCGACCTTCGATCGATCGACCCCAGACCTTCGATCGATCGATCGAGCAGGTCTTCGTCTTCTTCGCGAAGACAGAATCAGCCATGGACGAAATTTCTCAAACCCTAATTCTTTCTACCAGTAACCTCAAGCCCTCTTAGCATTAATACATGTTAGAAACCTTATTAGGGACCTCCAGAATGTCCACCAACATCATTAATTCTTCCATTAACTACAATTTCTGAATTTGGGGAAATATCCATCTTTAATTCCTTACACATTTACATCCCAAATCCCTTCACCAAATTCGTTTCTAATTATCCAGATATCATCCTACCATATATGTATCAATTTATAATATCATATTTCTACAAGAATCCTCATTCAAATTCATAAATCAGATTATTATTTTTCAAAACCTCATGTTTATGCCATGAATACCCAAAACGAATTTTTATCAAATACATCACATGAATATGAATTTCAAAATAGATTCAATACTATTGCAAGTTATCCACTTGCCTTAGGTTTCGTAGTGTCTGATTCGGAGATGAATTCCCAAGGTTGAAGACGATCCTTGTTGGCTCTCTAGTGATCCCAAAGCTGCCCTTAACTGCTATTAGGGTTCCTTAATACACTTAGCCTTTTCTAAAACTCTATCAGCCGTTTTATTATTTCTTCCAAATTCCTTAATTTACCTAATCCCATTTTTTTGCCTAATGGGCCAAGCCCAAGTGACCCAAATGCCCCCGTGTGGGCCCAGTTATGTCTAAAAACGCCCGTGACCCGTTTACTACCCCCGGGTACACTTTTCCGACTATCTCGGCCCATCCGGACTCAACCGTACACTCAGAATTGGCATCTGAATTAATTTATAAAAATATTTATCCCCTCACCCCTTTAGTCTATACCGACTCCCGGTTGAGATTAGTGCATACCCTGTCATTAATACTCGAAATGACTTAAATAAATAATTACTATTCACTTAGTAAATAACTTCCCATAAATATTAACCATTTACTCCTCGATTAATATTTAAATAAAATTTCCCTAATTAATTCAATTAAATTACGACTCACAAGTAATTTTCAATTTTCGAATTAATTAAATATTTAATGTACGAAAAATGCGGGGTGTTACATACTCCCCCCCTTACAAAGGAATTTTGTCCCCGAAATTAGGTCATACCTGTGATGAAAAGTTCTGGATATTGCTCCCGCATATCCTCCTCCCGCTCCCAGGTGGACTCATCAATGTTGTGATGACCCCACTGTACTCTAACTAGTGGAACAACCTTGGGTCGTAATTTCCGTTCGCTACGGTCTAGGATAGCCACCGGCCTCTCCTCATATGAGATGTCTGGCTGTAAATCAATTTCTTCGAGTGGAATGTGCCAGAAGGCCCTCTCACTCTGGCGATATTTCTTCAGTGATGCTACATGGAACACGTCGTGTATCCGCTGAAGATGCTCTGGTAATCCCAGCCTGTAGGCTACAGGCCCCACCCTCTCGATAATAGGGAAAGGTCCCACGTACCTCGGTGCTAGCTTACCCTTCTTGCCGAACCTCATCACCCCTTTCATGGGGGACACCCTGACCAATACCTGATCCCCAACCTCTAACTCCACTTGTCTCCGTGAAGCATCAGCGTAACTTTTCTGCCTATCCTGAGCTATCCGAATCCTCCCTCGGATCAGCTCTATCTTGGAAGATGTCTCCTGAACAATCTTCGGCCCCAACAGTTTGTTGTCCCCCACCTCTAACCAACAAGCTAGTGAACGACAAGGTCTCCCGTATAATGCCTCGAATGGTGCCATGCCGATCGTGAATTGGTAAGAGTTATTATACGCAAACTCTACCAGAGGAAGATATTTCTCCCAACCTCCCCCAAAGTCTAGTATACACATTCTGAGCATATCTTCCAACATCTGATTGACTCTCTCGATCTGCCCGTCAGTCTGTGGGTGAAAGGCTGTACTCAAACGTAACTCCGTGCCCATGGCCTCCTGAAAACTTTGCCAAAAATGGGCCACAAAGATCTTGTCCCTATCCGACACAATATTAATCGGTACCCCGTGCAGTTTAACAACCTTCGCTATGAATAGCTGTGCATAACGCATCGTCTCAAAGTCTGTGCGAACCGGTAGGAAGTGGTCCACTTTGGTCAACCGATCCACAATAACCCATATGGAATCGTGACCCTTCTTTGATGTCGGTAACCCTATAATGAAGTCCATAGAGACGCTCTCCCACTTCCACACAGGAATTTCAAGTGGCTGTAGCATCCCTGATGGTCTCTGATGGTCAACTTTCACAAGCTGACACGTGGCACATTTCGAAACAAATTCTGCTATGTCCCGTTTCATCCCTGCCCACCAATACTGCCTTCTCATATCTTGATACATCTTATCCCCACCGGGATGTACCGCGAATCTCGACCCATGAGACTCCGTCACAACAGCATGCCTCAATTCCGCATCCTCTGGCACAATCAACCTCCCATTATGGCGTAAGCCTCCCTCCGAGCTAATCGAGTAGCCCTCTGCTCCCTCAGCTAGCAACTGGCTCACCCTATCCCGACAGGTCTGATCCTCTGCCTGAGCCCTCACAACCCGTATAATGATCTCGGGTGTGATGGATAATGCTGACATGCAAGCCCTGGCTACATCATCCTCGTATCGAAGTTCTCTCCACTTCGCTTTCCAGACTTCTGATATTTCCCCAGTTGGTCTCCGACTCAATGCATCTGCCACCACATTAGCCTTACCAGGATGATACTGAATATCAAACTGATAGTCTTTCACGAATTCTAGCCATCGCCTCTGTCTCATATTCAAATACTTCTGAGTGAAGAGATACTGAAGTGATTTGTGATCCATGAATAGCGTGAACTGCTCCCCCAGGAGATAATGTCTCCATATCCTCAAAGCAAAAATGACTGCTGCCAACTCCAGGTCGTGAGTGGGGTAATTACTCTCGTGGGGCTTTAGCTTCCTGGACGCATAAGCTATAGCCCTTTCCTCCTGCTGAAGCACACCCCCAAGTCCCTGTAAGGATGCGTCAGTGTAAACTCGATACTCTAATCCTCCTTTCGGCAATGCAAGCACGGGTGCAGATGTCAACTTGTCCTTTAACTCGTCGAAGGCTAATTGACAGTGATCATTCCAAGTGAAAGGTACCCCTTTCCGGGTAAGATTCGTCAAAGGGCCCGCAATCTTTGAGAATCCTTTGATGAACCGTCTGTAATAACCGGTCAACCCCAGAAAACTGCGCACTTCTGTCGATGTTGTGGGCTGTCCCCACTCCCTCACCGCCGATACTTTACTTGGATCCACCACAATACCCTGGTCTGACACCACGTGGACAAGGAACTGAATCTCCCGTAGCCAAAATCCACACTTACCGAATTTGGCATAGAGTTGGTGATCCCGTAATGTCTGTAACACTATATGTAGGTGCTCTGCGTGCTCCTCCTTGGTACGCGAGTAGATCAGGATGTCATCAATGAACACGATAAAAAACTGATCGAGAAACTCCCTGAATACTCTTTTCATGAGGTCCATGAACACTGCTGGTGCATTGGTGAGTCCGAATGGCATCACCCTGAACTCGTAAGATCCATACCGCGACAGGAAAGCGGTCTTCGAAACATCTTCCTCTCGGATACGTAGTTTATGATATCCTGACCTTAAGTCGACCTTAGAGAAACAAGACGCCCCTCTCAACTGGTCAAATAGGTCGTCAATCCTAGGCAACAGATACTTATTCCGTATCGTGGCCTTATTCAGCTCTCTATAGTCCACGCATAACCGTAGTGAGCCATCTCGCTTTTTCACAAATAACATTGGTGCACCCCACGACGATGTACTCCGTCGTATGAAACCCTGACCCAGAAGCTGCTGAATCTGCTCCCTCAGCTCACGCATCTCTGAAGGGTGGGTATGGGGCCCGAGCAATTGGCCTCGTCCTCGGTGCTAAATCTATCACAAATTCGATTTCCCTGCTAGGTGGCAACCCTGGTATCTCCTGAAACACATCCTCAAAGTCTCTCACCACTGGGATTGAATCCAATGGAATAGACACCTCCTGTGAGGTTTCCTCCTCAATGTAATACAAGTGTGTGCGTGACCCTCCCTCGGGTAGTGGCACCGCTATTAAGAACATCTCCTGCCCTGGAATGGAGAACACTATAGTCCTCTCGTAGCAATCCACCGTCGCCCGATAACCTTCCAACCAATCCATACCCAAGATGACATCGTACCCCTCCATATCTAACACTAGTAGGTCCGCTGCTAAACTAAGTATCCCGATCAAAATGTCCACACCCCGACAAATCGAGTGAATCGTAGCCCCGCTGCCAACTGGCGACTCTACACACATCCTAAAACCTCCCGCGGTCTCTAGTAGTCCGGCCCGTTTAGCAAAATTTAATTTAATGAATGAATGTGATGCTCCCGTATCAAAGAGAATACTACCCTCATAACCATGAATGAGAAACATACCCTCAACTGTTGGCGGTGCTTGCTGCGCCGGGGGATTAGGAACATCCCGGACGTTATACACACGTCCGTAGTGCATCTGCCCCTGCTGAGGTGGGGCGGGTGGGGCTGGTGCTGCTGGTGGTAATTGCCCCCGTTACCCTGTTGGGCCTCCTGCTGTTGACCTCTGCCCCTCTGTGGGCATTCCCTCTTGAAATGTCCTGGATGGTCACACAAAAAACAGCGTCTCTGACCATCCCCCTGTCGTTGGCCCTGTTGGCCCTGACATGGCTGGCCCTAGCCCTGCTGGCCTCCCCCATTGTTCCCTTGGCCCTGACGGCCCTGAGGATCCTGCTGTTATTGGTTCGGGCCCGGCTGCCCCTGCCTGAACCCCTGTCGTCCCTGTCAAAAACCACCAGGCTCAAACTTCTTAGCCTGATTCCCTTGCTGACTACCCGCCTGCTGCTGAGCACCACTTATGTCACTACTTGTAACAGCCTAGCCCTGTTGGCTCGGCTCCCCTGTTCGCTTGCTCCCCTTCGCATGGAAGCGATGGTCCTGGCAGTGTACAAGTGCGGCATTAACGACGTCTGTATACGTTACTAACGCCGGATTCCCAATCAAGTGTTGCCTGATTCGCCAGGCTAAACCGTCTATAAACCTCGATTTCTTCCGCTCCTCATCGCTCACCTCATTTGGCACAAAGTTTGCCAAACGGGTGAACTCTTCCTCGTAGTCTGCCACTGATCGGCCACCCTAAACTAAATCACTGAATTTCTTCCTCATCTCAGTCTCCTCGGTGGCATCTGAAATAGATTGAATTGTATAAGTACACAAATTATACAAAAATATACACAGCAGAAATACGATATTTCACAAGCGAAAAATGAATCAACAGTCCTAATAATAGGGCTCTATAACAAACGAGTGCTACACTGAAATGTTGAAAGCCGCACAGATCCTAAGGACACTAGAACCGGATGCTCTGATACCATCTGTGACACCCCGACTAATTAATCCCGGGTGATCAGTCCTAAATCAAGTTAGAAAAGGTTTCTCAGTTGGTCCATTCTTAGCATCACTGTCGTCTTTTTAATTACTAACCACCTAAGTGAGAAAAGTAGACTGGTGCCAATTTTTATCTTTCAATTAATTAAATAAAACTCATGCGAAACATAAAATAATACACAATCACAGTTAATTAAAATAACCATCCACAAATAAAGCACCTAACCGAATAAACCATCGGTCCAAATATCCAATACAAGTAAATATCAGAAAAACATCTCAACAAGTCTACTACTGATAAATGAACTGTGAGTGACAAACTCAGATAACTACAAGAGAGTCTCTACAAGAATCGAAGAAGGAGGCGTCTATCAAAACCCCGCAACATCCACATGTGCTGCAGCAAAGGATACCTGGAATAGAGTCAAGCTTGGCGCCCTTGTGGTTGGACACCTAAAAGGTTTTTTTAAAAATTGTATAGCAAGGGTTAGTACCCAAAAACATTTGAAAACATTTAACAAATGATTAACTTGCAGTAATAAATAAATATGCATGCTCTTCATATTTTAGTTAGTGCCGCACTCTCTTGAGGACTTCCTCACCCCTCCTCTAATGTGCATTACTCACGCTTCCATTTAATTTACTAGGTCCTACGCTCCTGACCCAAATTCTTATTTTAACCCTCGAATTTTACCTACTCTAACCGAGTATGCCTTAATTCATGATTTTTAAGTTATTATAAACGTTAAACTTAATTAAATCATTACTCCTTTTAATTTCATATAACATTCACACCTGATATGCACATAATACATTTTTCACTATGTATTAATTATCCCATATATAATTACTTACCTAATTATATATTTAATCATTTTACAGTATTCATAAACATACTGAAATAACATTTAGTACAAACTTTCGACCGAGTAAAAATACTCACAAAATATAAATTTTTCCAAGTGCTATCCCACTAGGTGTATTCACATAACCTAGTCATCCAAGTTAGATTCGCTCACTAACTTAGTTTAACATAAGAATTGGAGGCGGTCATATTCCTTCCCTGGAAGTGAGATGCCCCTCACCCATATAACGGACGCTATGACCTGGGATTATACTCGCCCTACTCCTCAAGCTAGGGGATTCATCCACTGCGCGCAACCTCCCCATATAGCACTAGAGTACATACTAATAATATTCAATCACTGATATTAATGCACACACACTATATATATAAATACTACCACACTCCGTATATATATATATATATATATATATATATATATATATATATATATATATATATATATATATATATATATATATATATATATATATATATATATATATAAAACGTCCCGGCTACACCATGTACAAAACCCGTAACATAAGCCCATTTAATTTATTAAGAGTTTATGGCCCAACTCTAATTATTAATTAATTCGCACATTAATTAATTAAGTCACCTTTGGTGTCGCCCCCACCATAAAATTGGACTTACTCTCGTAGTCCGAAATAACCTCACCCGAGTTTAAATTCCCGACTCCCGAATTTTTAATCATGACGTGACACCCAAAAATCCCTCAAATCCTAATTAACTTTACTCATGATTAATTAGGTTTAAACTCATGTATTAATTTATCAATAATTAATTACATAAGGATTATTATATAAATTCCCTTTTATAAACATAACTGGGCAAAGCTGCCAAAATATGCCGACCTTCGATCGATCGACCCCAGACCTTCGATCGATCGATCGAGCAGGTCTTCGTCTTCTTCGCGAAGACAGAATCAGCCATGGACGAAATTTCTCAAACCCTAATTCCTTCTACCAGTAACCTCAAGCCCTCTTAGCATTAATACATGTTAGAAACCTTATTAGGGACCTCCAGAATGTCCACCAACATCATTAATTCGTCCATTAACTACAATTTCTGAATTTGGGGAAATATCCATCTTTAATTCCTTACACATTTACATCCCAAATCCCTTCACCAAATTCGTTTCTAATTATCCAGATATCATCCTACCAGATATGTATCAATTTATAATATCAGATTTCTACAAGAATCCTCATTCAAATTCGTAAATCAGATTATTATTTTTCAAAACCTCATATTTATGCCATGAATACCCAAAACGAATTTTTATCAAACACATCACATGAATATGAATTTCAAAATAGATTCAATACTATTGCAAGTTATCCACTTGCCTTAGGTTTCGTAGTGTCTGATTCGGAGATGAATTCCCAAGGTTGAAGACGATCCTTGTTGGCACTCTAGTGATCCCAAAGCCGCCCTTAACTGCTATTAGAGTTCCTTAATACACTTAGCCTTTTCTAAAACTCTATCAGCCGTTTTATTATTCCTTCCAAATTCCTTAATTTACCTAATCCCATTTTTTTACCTAATGGGCCAAGCCCAAGTGACCCAAATGCCCCCGCGTGGGCCCGGTTATGTCTAAAAATGCCCCGTGACCCGTTTACTACCCCCGGGTACACTTTTCTGACTATCTCGGTCCATCCGGACTCAACCGTACACTTAGAATTGGCATCCAAATTAATTTATAAAAATATTTACCCCCTCACCCCTTTAGCCTATACCGACTCCCGGTTGAGATTAGTGCATACCCTGTCATTAATACTCGAAATGACTTAAATAAATAATTACTATTCACTTAGTAAATAACTTCCCATAAATATTAACCATTTACTCCTCGATTAATATTTAAATAAAATTTCCCTAATTAATTCAATTAAATTACGACTCACAAGTAATTTTCAATTCCCGAATTAATTAAATATTTAATGCATGAAAAATGCGGGGTGTTATAAATGTCTTGAACTATTTCACCGTTGTTGTAAACTTAAGTCAATAGAATACACACGTGACTCCCGAAAATCATCATCGAGTTCCCACAGTTGTGCTCGTTTCGGCCTTGAGCATGCCCAGGTTTCTTGAGTGCTCTAGAGAATTAGCCTTAATTCTCATAGGAAGTGGCCCCACTACCACACTCATAATGGTGCTTCTATCAAAAGTGTAGTGTATTTCACACCCCAGTGAATAGCAGCTATAGAAAGCATTAAGAGATTAAATCTCATCCTCCATCGATACAGAGGTACTCCATCATAGGAATGAGTTTTGAGTAAAACTTACTTTTGTACCCCATAAATCACTCATATAACTTTGTTATCCCATTGAACCCAGATCTTGGGATCTCCAGTCATATGGGTTGGGTTTCCATTATAGATGATTTAGATTTTAATAGGCTTTAGGCCCATTCCCCTCCATGTTTGATAAACTAGATCTCCAGCTAGCCCTTTAGTCAATGGACCCGCCAGGTTTTCGTTTGACTTGACATAGTCGATTTCTATAACTCCATCTTTCAATAATTATTTCACTGTGTTGTGTCTCCTCCTGATATGTCTAGACTTTTCGTTGTAGGAGTTATTATGTGCTCTTGCGATCGCTGCTTGACTGTCACAGTGAATGGACAAGGCTGGAACTGGTTTAGGCCACAAATGAATATCTAATATGAAGTTCCTTAACCATTCAGCCTCTTCACTTGATTTAACCAATGCTATGAACTCTGACTCCATAGTGGATCTAGCTATGCACGTTTGCTTGGTAGATTTCCAAGATATAGCACCTCCTGCCAAGGTAAAAATATAGCCACTCGTAGACTTACATTCATCATTATCAGAAATTCAATTAGCATCACAAAAGCCTTCAATTATAGCAGGATATCTAATATAATGAATACCGTAGTTTATTGTGTATTTTGGATATCTCAAAAGTTTAATCAAAGCATCCCAATGTTCATTATTAGGATTACAAGTGTATCTGCTAAGTCTACCCACAACATATGCAATATCAGGTCTAGTGCAGTTCATAAGATACATTAGACTACCAATAACTCTAGAATATTCTAATAATGATACACCAGGACCCGAATGTTTCCTTAAGTGACAACTAGGGTCATAAGGTGTTTTAGCCGGAATACAATTAAATTGTTCAATTTTTTTAAGAACTTTCTCTACATAATGAGATTGGGTTAAAACAATTCTTTCAGAATTTTTAATGATTTTAATTCCAAGTATAACATCAGCAACACCCAAATCTTTCATATCAAATTGCTTATTAAGGAAATTTTTAGTTTTATTCACTACATCCATATTAGTTACAAAAATAATCATATCATCCATGTATAAGCAAATAATCACACCAGAATTATCCTTAAATTTGCTATAAATACATTTATCCTCTTCATTAATGTTAAAATCATTAGAGATCATTATTTGATTAAATTTTTCATGCCATTGTTTAGGAGCTTGTTTCAGTCCATATAATGATTTTTGAAGTTTACACACTTTTTTATTTAGGCCTTGGACTACAAACCCCTCGGGTTGATCCATATAAATTTCTTATTCAAGATCTCCATTTAAAAAAGTCATTTTAACATCCATTTGATGAATTATCTGATTATGTAATGAAGCAATAGCAATTAATAGCCTAATAGATGTAATTCTAGTAACAGGAGAGTATCAAAGAAATCAATTACTTCCTTTTGTCTATAGTCTTTAGCTACCAATCTTGCCTTAAATTTATCAGTAGAACCATCAGCTTTTAATTTCTTTTTAAAAATCCATTTGCATCCAATAGTTTTACATGCTTTAGGCAAGTCAACTAACTCCCACGTGTTGTTAGAAATAATAGAATCATATTCACTATTAATAGCTTCTTTCCAAATAATAGAATCGGGTGAGGACATTGCCTCACTAAAAGTGACGGGGTCATTTTCTATTAAGTAGGTTAAAAATTCAGGACCAAAAGAAGTAGCTATCCTAGGTCTTTTACTTTTCCTAATTTCAATATCTTCTGAATTTGGAGATTCATTTCTAACACTAGGACCCACGGGAACAAAACTACTAGTTCACCCACTTCTCAATTTAAAAGGAAATTTGTCCTCATAAAATTCAGCATCTCTTGACTCAAAAATAATGTTTTTATCCATATATTGATTTTTAGAATCAATTACAAGAAACCTATAACCATTACTGTTTTTAGCATAACCTATAAAAACACAATTAACAGTCTTTGGGCCAAGTTTAATTCTCTTTGGTACTGATATTGAAACCTTAGCAAGACACCCCCACACTTTAAGGTGTTTATAAGAAGGTTTTATATTTTTCCACATTTCATAATGAGTTTTATCATTATTCTTAAAACGTATTTTATTAGGAATATAACAAGCCGTAAGAAGTGACTCACCCACATATTATAAGGTAATCCCGAAGTGCTTAACATTGACCTGCAGGTTTAGATTTAAACTGAGGTTTATAATTTTTATTCTTATCATTAGGTTTGAATTTATGGTTGGATCTCGAATTCTGGTTTGATTTATGGTGCCCATGTTTCTGGTTTGAATGGTTAGGCTTACACTGGTTCTGTTTTTGGTTTCCATTTGATTTTCCCTCTACCAAATTAGCCTTAGAACTGAATTCAGAAATTTTCTCCCTAAGTTCTGCATTCCTATTATCTTCCTCAATTGTCAAACGAACTATCAAATCTTCTAGTGACATCTCCTTTTTCTTATGTTTCAGACCGTTTTTGTAATCTTTCCAAGAAGGTGACAATTTTTCAATTATAGCAGACATGTGAAATCCTTCACATATATTATAACCCTCGACCAGAATTTCATGGATAATAATTTGTAGTTGTTCCAGTTACGACACAACAAATTTATTATCTTCCATTTTAAAATCCAAAAATTTTCCAACCACAAAGTTTTTAGACCCATCATCTTCAGTTACATATTTTTTATCCATTAAGTTCCATAATTCTTTAATAGTAGGACATGACCAATAAACATCATACAACTCAAGGCAGAGACAGTTCAGAATATAATTCCTACACATATAATCCCTTTGTTTCCAAACAACCAGTTCTTCAGGTGTAGAAGGTCTATCGGATGCAATAACGTCAACAACCTTAAGAGTTGTTAGGTAAAATTGCAGTTTCATTTGCCATCTCTTAAAATTCTTTCCATCAAACAATTCAGGTTTTTCAGAGTATTTTGCATTAGGATTTTCAATAGCAGGTTGTAGAATAACAACATAATTTCACCTTTAGATTGTTGGGAATAATATATGCAGAATAAACGAAAAATCCCAAATTCGAAATAGATAAAATTAGAAAGACTTATCGATCGAGGTTTGTGGTGGACACAAAGTCCTAAAGGTGAAATTGCTCGCTGATATTTGTAGCTGTCAGCCTCGTGAACATACACCTCACAGGATTCAACGATCTGATTTACACACCAGCTTTATGGTAAATCTTTGAACTCTCAGGATATTTCAGCACTCCTAAAAAATAACAAAAAGTAGAAAGTAGCAAAAGTTTTTTTGCAGTGAAAGTGAGAGAGATTGATTTTTTCTGTGTTATTTTCTCAAAGCTGTAGCCGTTGTCGTATGCAGAATTCGGTAAAAAATGTGGGTAGTGATTTTAGCCAACTAACCCACTAATATCTCCACCAACGGGTAGTTTATTCTGAATAGGAGACTAAGTCAAAAATTAAAAATGAATTAATAAAAGGTAAAAATTCTGGGTACATCAAGAGAAGCCCAAAGCCCCCAAGGCCCAATCTTTGACCCTTAATAATTAGTATGCTCCCTAGGAATTAAACCCAAAACCTCAAGCACCAAACCCTATAAACTTACCACTAGGGCACTTACCCCAACTTATTTAGTTCATTCAAAATAAATATATATACCGATATACCCGACAAACTATTTGTACAATATGGACGATTCAGGGTACCTAAGGTGCTAAAGAACACTAATCACGGCTACTGAAATAATGACGTACTGAAGTTTTACGGAAAAGCCTACATTGTATAGAGTAACATTTTATAACCTTGTCAAAAGAACGTTATTAGAGTGCTACTTTAAGATTAAAAATATATATAATTTTACAAGACTAGGAGAAACGAAAACCATGATACCTAACTTCTCATCAAATGCACTACTAGGTGTAGTGTGCGTGAAAGAGAGAGGGGGAGAGAGAGGGACAATAGGGTTGGGTTATAGAGAGGGGAATAGTAATGCTGGGTTTTTCAATAAACTTAAGTGGTGGAGATAAATATTTTGAGGCAGTTAATGGAAGTACATGGAATGTATGTTTGAACTTTGAACTCAAATTGTTTGTTCTATTTTATCTTTCTTCGTGAGGTGCTTCTGATCATATTTTTAGATATGAATTCAAGATGGCCTCTCTGTTAGTTATTGAGTTTTCAGTCTTTCATGAATTGAATTATTTTAATTTTTCCCCGCAAATGAGGATTCACCAATTATGAGAAAATGATGAATCACTGTTTAAGAAGCATTTCAAAAAGATATCATTTTTATTTTTTGAAAATATAATTTCACCCATGTTGACTTAATGCAACTTTTGGGCCTCAAAACTTTTTGACGTTAGATGTAGTTCTATTTATACATAGGATTCTTACAAAATCGTATGTACAGAGTGATGTGTCGTAACCGTATTGATCCATATCTTGGATCCATTCAAGACACAGACTAATACAGAAACTAACATCTGCTTTTTTAGTTGTCGGGAATTTTTTTTCTTCAGTCAATGTGAACACGTCATTTATTTAGTAAGATTCTCATTCAAGTGGATCAATAAAAACTTAAGCTTTTAGGTTCGTCATAAAAAACACTTATTGTATACATATCTTTTGATTTAATTGATGTTTTTTCCAATTATAAGTTTGTGATGATTCATAATTGTTTCAAAGTTGTATGGATTGATTATAATATTTATTTTTGCCATATATTTATAAAATGACCAACTGCACTATTTGTGCTTTTTGATAATATATTGGCAGAGTGTTCTTTGATTTTTTATCCATGTTTATGAGAACTTGATTTTATTTTACCTT
Source organism: Sambucus nigra (assembly GCA_949130495.1). NCBI lineage: Eukaryota > Viridiplantae > Streptophyta > Magnoliopsida > Dipsacales > Adoxaceae > Sambucus > Sambucus nigra. The sequence goes on from OX422209.1 coordinate 612,772,492, forward strand.
GATTGAACTTCCCTTCTCAAAAGTAAGGTGTGAAACTTTTGTTCTATTTCCTCTCTTTAATCCTATATAGTTGTATACACACACATTCAACTCATCACATGACAATGTGATTGATCGTTTTCATCTTTTATATTTACTTATAAATGTTTTATTTTATTATATAATTACATTTATAATTTATTCACCTGTTATTTTTTACTATGTAGTATTTTTTGTAGCTGATTCCCAATTTTATTTGTCTCTCAATATATGTTTTTACTTAATATTATAACATACTCGTTTATTATGCGAATTGCATGCTTAGTTATGATAATAATAACTATCTACTAATTAATCAGATCATTCTTAGTTTACATTTTCATTTCTAGTTCTAAATAAAAAATAGGCTCCATTTGTGTTATCCTATTTTTCTTTTCATAAAATTAGAGCAGCATCACTATAACGTCACACAAGTCTTTAATGCACAGTAAAATTGATGAAGTGATTGATGAGGGCAAACATAAATAATTTGTTACAATTCAAGTTACATGAGCTATTTAATAAAGGACAATGCTACAAACACCAACTTTCAGTATCAATTCAGTATCGATTGTGCTTTAAATACATTGTACTATCATGGGACCTACACTTTAATACATGGAACCTACACTTTTGTACAATCATTTAAAACACATTCGGTACTTGGTTGGTACTAAGAGTAGGTGTACATATCATTATTCTTTAATAAAACGTTCATGATTTATTTTTTAAGGCGCTGGACAAATATTTTTTTTTATCATTAATATTTTTTAATTGGTTCCTCAATAAAAGCTTATTTGCACATATAGTAAAAATTGGCTATGTAATTTTTTATGGGATTTATTGAAATAAAAATATTTTTAATGAAATTTATTTTAGTGAAAAAATAAATTAAAATTCGTAAGACCTACATAGTAAAGAGAGATATTAATAAAATATTTTTATTTTTAATTCAACACATTTTTAAAAATAATTTTTACCTTGTGATTATGATTATGATTGTGATTGTGATTGTGACATTAACAAGGGATGATGACATTAAGTTGATTAATTTAAATACCTTTATAACACAGATAACTGTTAATAATAATTCTCTCTCTCGTCACTTTGAACCACCTATGTATTCGATGGTTTCGTATGCCTATTTTATCCTCAGTAGTCCCGCCTAGGCCCTATATAAAGCTCATAGTATTGGAGTTGGGGCTTGGAATTCCATAAGAGTGGGCCACTCGTGGTGGACATGCACATGTGTACAGAAAAGGTCGATTCTTTCACTACTCTACTCTCTCATATGTACAGGTGTAACCAAATCTACATTCTTTTGTAATTGTTTTAGTGAAAAAGATCTCTTAATTTATTCTCTTTTAGGGGTTTTGTCCTTCCCAGTGATGGGTTGGACTTTGGAGTGGTGGGACTTTCTTTACGGTGAATTCGAAAAGAATAAAGATAAAAGTCTTATCACATCCTCTCACCCCTTTATATATGTGCAACAAAATACGTGTACACATTTCTGCGCGTGTATATATATATATATATTTTTTTTTTAAAAGAGGTTACTTCCTCTTCAAAAATTAAAGAACTAAATTATTGTCATTAATTTTAAATTTTCTATCATATCCTTACTAATACACCTAAGTATCTATTCATACTTTCTTCTATCATTTTCGTTATTACAATCCAACCCTAGAAATCAATCGTCACAAAAATTAATGACAACACATTCATTTTGTACATTCATTCATTGTATAAAATCCCAAATTAATGTTAATTCATTCATCTTCCATATTAGTTTCTTCTACCATTTTCGTTCTTCCAATTCAACTCTAGAAATCAATCGTCACAAAAATTAATGACAACACATTCATTTTGCACATTCGTATCAAATCCCAAATTAATGTTAATTCATTCATCTTCCATATTCATTCTGTCAAATGAAATCTGAAACACCAACAGTCAGGAATTAATGACAACACATTCATTTTGCACATTCATTCATTGTATCAAATCTCAAATTAATATTAATTCATTCATCTTCTACATTCATTCAGCCTGTCAAATGAAATCTGAAACACCAACAGTCAGAAATGCCTATGAAATTTTTTCGTATATTAGATATGTATCTTCTATGCCATCCAATATTTTTTTTCTTGCGTTTGGTTCTTCTGAAAAAAAGGTTAGTACTCCTACTTCCCTATTTAATTTTTGCTTCTATTCCAGTTTAAAATGTTAATAATAATCTGATAAGTTTGTACGTAAAGTAAATTTCAATGTGGTTGGATTTTTTAACCTGTTGAAATTATATTTGTAATTGTAGAATTTCTAAAATATTAAAATCTTTGCCATTAAAATATTAGTAACGATGTTCGTTTTTGGGTTCTGTTAAATTACTATGTTAAGTCGTTCAATAATTATTTTCAAAGTTATGTTTTTCAAAAATATCAGATATCCAAATTGTATATTGTATTTATGTTTTTCTTTTTATTTGTCATTTTATCGTCAAATTAAGTTAATTTTTATATTTTACAAATTTCGTATTGATTTAAATATATAGTTTTGGGCATATATTTGTGAGTTATAAATCTTTTATTTATGTTTTTCAAGTTTTATATCATCTTAATTATATGTTGGAGAATGTGCGCTAACTGAGCGATTAAATTATCTTTGCATAGGTTTTTGGATTCCAATATATCCTTTGGCACGGTGGATTCGTGACTTTAAAGATCTTAGAGGAATAGTTTGTTGTTAGACAAGATGAAGAACGGTTGATACTAGTGTGCTGTACCCTTGTGGAGGTTCTGAATTAATAGTAACTGAAAAGAGCACTAACAAAATAATTAGCGTGATTAAGGTATTAATCATGTTAGCTCTTATAAATGATTCCAATTGTTATATCTTTTACGTCTGCAAATTGTATCGATTCACGCAAAGCACCTTTACAAGTCACATTGTACATGATTGAATTTTTTGAGATGAAATCCACCTATTTAATTGATATTAAAATGTACAAATAGGCCTCGAATTATTCAGTTTGCTTTTTCATTTTTTATGAAATGTTCGATTCCGGTCCGTCACATATCCTATCGAATTGAGTTCACCTTATGTAGTAAATGATGATAAAATTCGTAAGTTTCAAAGAGACCTTGAGAGTAGGCAGGGAGCAATTTCGTTGCTTATGGAATGTCAAAATTGATTGAAATGTTGTTTGCGTTTGTTTAGTGACCAAGTAATTTTTAGTAGAATATTTTGGAGGTTGACCGGTTCCATGTATTTTATTTATGAAGAGTCGGCTTCAGCTTCGAACTCGACACTGCTGCTCTGTTCACAACTCTACGACAGGCCTTGATTGAGATTATGAAATGTTGAGAGAGGTCTTGAAAATATTTAAAAGATTTTTTAGGCTGCCAATGAATACATCTATTATATAACGAGATGTGATTGAAAATTAAAATTGAGTCAGTTTCAATCTAAATTTCAGAAATATTTTTATATGAGAAGAACATAAGACTATCCTTGAGTACTTGAACTAATTAATTTTGATTAACTAAAATATTTAGAGTCATCCTAGCCCTTGATTGTTCTCACTTTTATTTCCTCACCATTCTCATATTTTAGATTTTTATTTAGTTAGATTTACTTAATATTTTCATTTACTTTTATTTAAATATTAATTTAGTTTAGTTTAAATTCTCATCTCACCCAAATTGTTTTAATATTTGAAAAGCACAAAAATAAAATAAAAATTGAATTACAAATGATTTTGTCTCTAGCTTACCTCCTTGATGTGGATTGACATCCTTACTTACCGCTACACTTGAGTTTGCTATATTTTGTAGCTAATTGAGGTTTTGATTAACTTGGGTTGCAACAACGACATACACACAAAAGTCAAAGTTATCAAATTTGTACACCAAGTTTGCGCATCAGTTTTTTGACATAGTAAACAACTTATATATGTGCCATTTACATGAAGTTAAGGAAAATTCAATCTGTATTTCCTTACATATATTTTCACCATTCTTATATTTAATAAAATTTTTGTTTTAAATTATAAAATCATTCAATTAAATTTCTCATGCTCCTTTCTTACTAAACTTATTAAATAATCTTCCAGACATGTCATTTCCCAAATTGTTAGAAATGTCATCCATTCCACCATCAGAAAATGTATCTAGCAAACCCAATACAAGGAAAAGACAGAGAATTACTTGGTTACTTTGAGCCCAATTAAATTCTTACCAATATCAAGGTTAGCTAAAAATAACTAAAATACAGTTTACGCTTGAAATGAATATTTAATATTACAATTGCTCTCATATTAGGAGAAACCGTATATGAACCTCTATGCTCTACGTTGCTAGAACTAGAAGCAACTCCCGATTGCCATCACTGCAATGCCCAAACATTCCAATATGAACCCCAAACATTTTGTTATCAAAAAGGTCAAATCTCACTCGCTGAAACTTCGGTCCCTGAGGTTTTATTTCATCTTGTCACATCTAATTCTTCTGAATCAAGAGAATTTCGTGCTAATATCAGAGCTTACAATAGCATATTCGCCTTCACTTCATTTGGAGTTACTCTTGACAAGAAACTAGCTTCATCAAGATGTGGTGTATACACGTTTCGAGTTCAAGGCCAAGTTTATCATCATTTACCCTCATTGAAACCCACCAACAACCCCTGTTATTTCCAACTCTACTTCCATGACACTAGAAATGAGGTTGAAAATGGAATGGGAACCTTACCAGGGTTATCCTTAAACATTGATATAGTTGAAAAGTTCTTGAATGTACTAAATGAAAATCCATACGCTCAGTTTTTACGGCGATTAAAGGACTACCCTTCACTCGATGCACTTCAAGTTCAAATTAGTAAACATGTTAACCTTGATCAACGTGTTTACAATGAGCCTACATCCGATGAAATTGATGCAATATGGATTGAAGGAAATAATGCAAATATTCTTTCGAGCGAGACATCATTATCGTGTCTCACTCTGGTCAACGACACCAAATAAAACACTACTTTGGATGTTATTACCCATTACAGTACCCATTGCTTTTTCCAAAAGGAGGGGTTGGATGGCATCAAGATATAAAGCGCCAAAATGATACGTCATCTACCACATCTACAAACGTCGAGGCCTCCCTACTAGCAATCACATGTACAGAGGACATTCTCTCATCAGAGTAAGAAGGTATAGATTTATCATAAAATATATTTTAAAAATATCATTCTTAAATTCCAATTTGATTACATTTAACAATTATTCTTCTTTTTAAATTTACACAACCATACACTCTTCTAGGTGTTCATCGAGAGAACTCATCTAAAGTATCATGTCGAGAATACTATGCACACAAATTGCAGATCAGAAATAATAGACAATCAACGTTGTTATTCGCTGGAAAGCTACTACAACAGTATTCTGTCGACATGTACATAAAGTTAAAAACAACCTGACTTGACTTCTATCGTAACCAACAGAAAAAAAATTAGAGGTGAATTATACCAAGGGTTGGTCGACAGCGTCACAGCAGGTGAAATAAGAGCCAACAAAGTCGGTCAAAGAATTGTTCTCCCAACATCATTCATTGGTGGACCTAGAGATATGCGTCGTTGATACTTGGATGCAATGGATTTAGTTCAAAGATATGGGAAGCCAAATTTATTCATCACAATGACTTGCAACCCTGATTGGAAAGAAATCCTTGATAATCTTCATCCAGGTCAGGTACCTCAAGATCGACCTGATCTAACTTCGAGAGTATTTCGAGCTAAATTAAAGGACCTAAAGGATCAACGTTTTAAGAAAGAAATATTTGGAAAGGTAGCAGCACATGTACACGTAATCGAATTCTAAAAGAGAGGATTTCCACATGCTCATATTTTGGTAATTCTAAAGCAAGATTACAAGCTCAATACTCCAGATAATTATGATAAATTCATTTGTGTAGAGATACCTGATATTCATGAATACCCATTGCTTCATTCATTAGTCATCAAGCACATGATGCATGGTCCCTGTGGAGAATTGAATAAAAATAACCCCTGTATGATAAATGGGAATTGCAAATTTTATTACCCTCGCGAATTTACATCTTCTGCCTCTCAAGGCCAAGACTCATATCCTATTTATCGATGCCGAAATAATGGAAGACAAGTAAGCGTGCACAACAAGTTGTTAGACAATTGATGGGTTGTTCCTTACAATCCATATCTCCTTACAAGATATAATTATCATATCAACGTTGAAGTCTGCTCGGGGTTAAAAGCTATGAAGTACCTTTATAAGTACATTTACAAAGGGAATGATAAAGTGGTTGTTCATGTTTCATTCGATGAAAATGACACAACCACTATTGATGAGATCAAACAATTCCAAGATGCAAGATGGGTATCTGCACAAGAAGCCATTTGGAGAATTTTTGAATTCGAGCTAAATGAAATTAAGCCATCAGTGATAAACCTTCAACTCCACTTGCCAAATAAGCATACTGCCACATACGGGGAGAACCAAAACTTAAATAATGTGCTTGACACCCCTAACATTAACAAGACAATGCTAACTGAATTATTCAGTATGTTCTCCAGATTCAGCGAAGCATGTCAGTATCTGTATAGGGAGTTCCCTGAGCACTACGTATGGGACAATAAAGCAAAAACTTGGTCTAAAAGGAAGAATAAACTCAATGCAATTGGCCGTGTGAATGGTGCAAATCCTGTAGAAGGAGAACGATATTACTTAAGACTTATTCTAAATCTCATCCGGGGACCAACATCATTTGAAGACCTTCTAACTTATGATGGAATCACTTACTTGACATTTAAAGAAGCCGCCCAAAAACGTGGACTGCTAGAATCAGATGATAGCATTGCAGATTGCCTCTCGGAAGCTGCCACTTTCCAAATGCCTGAAGCACTAAAAGATTGTTCACAATTATTTTAGTTTATTGTGAGCCGTTCGATGTGAGAAAATTATGGGAAACAAACTTTGAGTTTTTATCTGAAAATTTTAAAAGACTCCACCCAAATTCATTGCCTGCACAAAAAGATTGCACATTAAATAGCATCAGCTTCTTTTTAGATTCAATGGGAAATCGGTTAAAGACTTTGACATGCCTCCATGTAGCGGTACATAATTATCATCCAATATCACCAATCGAAGAGAAATTACAGATGAACTCCACATCGAGACACCAGAAGAAGACTATAATTTCGGTACGCATTTAAACGCAGACTAAAAACATGCGTACTTGGTTATACTCAAGAAGGTGATTGCTAGAAATTCGGGTTCCTTCTTCGTTGATGGGTCGGGTGGAACTGGAAAGACATATCTGTATAGAGCTTTACTTGCTGACATTATAAAGAAAGGTATGATTGCACTTGCTACAACAACATCAGGGGTAGCTGTATCATTATTACTTGGAGGTCGAACTGCACATTCTTGCTTCAGAATACCTATTCTGACTACTGAGACAAACTTATGCAACATTCCCAAGCAAAGTGGCATAGCAGAACACATACGACAAGCAAGGATCATAATTTGGGATGAAGCACCAATGGCAAAGCGATTCACGATTGAAACTCTTGATAGGACATTAAAGGATTTAATGGATAGTATTGAACCTTTCGGGGGCAAGGTGATTATCTTCGATGGAGATTTCAGACAGGTCCTGCCAGTAGTACGTCGAGGGTCAAGATTGGAAACAGTAAACTCTAGCATTGTGATGTCATCGCTTTGGAAAACAATGCATGTATTACCTTTGACATTAAATATGCCTGTCAGAAATGATCAATAATTCAGTGAATTCTTTCTAAGAATTGACAATGGGACGGAATCATCAACACATGATGATCTGATAAGTCTTCCGGATGAAATGGTCATACATCCAGTAGAAAACATTAGCCCCGAACAATCTCTCATTGACTTTATCTTTCCATCACTAAATATTAATGTGACCTTGCCAAATTTCTTGACAGATAGAGCAATTCTTGCGATAAAAAATGAACATGTTGATTCCATTAATGATATGATGATTGATATGTTCCATGGAGAGTTGAAGACATTAAATAGCTTTGATGAAGCTGTGGATGACACGCACAACTATTACCAAGAAGAATTTTAAAATTATTTAATGCCTAATGGATTGCCCCCACACACATTGAAACTTAAACCTAATTATCTAATCATTCTTCTACGAAATATAAATCCTTCAATTGGATTATGTAATGGAACAAGAATGTTATAAAAGGTTCTTTAGATAATGTCATACACGTGGAAATTTCAATGGGCCAGCATAAGGGCAGAAATGTCCTATTGCCACATATTCCATTATCACCAGCAGAAAATGAGGGATACCCTTTCCAGTTCAAGAGGAAATAATTTCCTATTCGTTTATGTTTTGCTATGACAATAAACAAATCCAAGGGACAAATAATTGCTAATGTTGGGGTCTAATTACCAAAAAACGTCTTCTCACATATCCAACTATACGTTGCTTTATTGAGAGGAACTTCAATGGCAACCACAAAAGTACTTCTCCAATCTGAAAAATCAAAGAAAAATAATGTGACAAATAAGTTCTATTGGCATCAAGGTACAAATTAATTTATTATCCCACTCATTATTGATACTCATTTATTTCTTAAACAATATTTAGGTTGGCTATTTCACTAAAACATTTCTTACTTAAGTTCATTTTTATTCATAATAAATTGCTTTCTTATCACTTTACATTAATGTACTATACATACTGTCATCATCTTTTAATAGGACAAACTCTTACTGATTCGATGGCGTCAACTGAAGTCAAAATTAAGGACTACAAAATGATCAACAATCTACAACGACTCGAATCAAAGTGGCAAATTATTGCTCAAGTCATGCGAAGAGGCAATATAGACTCTTACAACAATTTAAGAGGGGCTGGCAGTGTTTTAAAAATAATATTGATGGATGAAGAGGTTCCAATTTTGCAACTTACATTATTTAAAATCATTTATATGATCATTTTCTATATCATAAATGTACTATACTAAAAAAAATACAGGGCACTAAGATTATAGCAGTCGTATGGAATGAAGATATTCAAAGACTAGAGGGGTTGCTTCAAATTCAGAAATAATATTCCATTACTAATGGTATGGTCAAGGGAGTGAATGATGCTTACACAACCGTTCACGACAAAATCGATCTTTCATTCAATAAATACACTAAGATCGTTGAATGAGATCGTAATTTCAAATTCCCGTCATCATTTTACAAATTCACCTCCTTTGATGATTTGCTCGCTCAGATAGAGGACGATAAAGCATATGGTATTTATTACTATATATATTTCGATAAAACAATGATACAATTTTTTTATATTATCTTACTTCTACTTCTCAAACATACAGATGTAATTGCATTTGTCATAAATGTGAAACCAATGAGGACAATTACAAAAGCCTTAAACTCTGCTAAAATGAATCTGCGTGATATAACACTCCGAGATACAAAGTATGCATTCTATACTTTAAACTATCGATTCGAAACAAAACTTAATTAAAGTTTAATCTCATATTTCCGCTTTTCTTCATAATTTCTCGCTTTCTTCATAGTCCTTAATATTAAATTCAATATTATTATTTATTATTTATGACAGGTTTCAATCAATGAAATTCACATTATGGGGCGACTTAGCAGAGAATGAAGGCGGAAAAATAAGTGACTTATCAACAACATTTCCTATAATATTTTTTTCTCAAGCTAAACGTTCATCCTACGAAGGTACAATAATACTTATCATCTCACGAACAATTAATAAAAATCCTACTAACTCAAAATAAATCAATACATTCTTCACAGGGGAGTATAGCTTGAGCAGTGTATCAAAGACTACAATTCGGATTGACCCCGATACCATACAAGCTACTGAATTAAAGTATTGGTTAGACAATTTCTTTCAAAAAAAATAATAATTCTCCCTTACATGTATTAATTTCACAAATGTCAATTACAGGTTGTCAACATCCATATCATCCCCACATTTCAACAAATTTTCTTCGCCTCCCCAAAAAATAATAAATAATGCGGACACTGTTTCTATTCGTGATATTATTAATGGAGTCCCATCAACTATAGAGGTAATGATTCATTTACTATGATTCACTTTTACGTCTCTAATATCCTCAATTTAATAACATAACATATCCGATTTTTCACAAACCACATAATCTTTTCTATTCTTTCGTAGCAATGATTATGGAGGTTAGAAATAAGGAAAATCCATGGAATGATGCTTGCAATGTATGCAACAAAAAAGTCATTGTTGAAAATGAAAATGGCACATGCTTAAATTGTGGTACTTCAAATTCAAATTACACAACAAGTTAAAGTAATATGATCACGAATCTTTCAATATTAATAATAAAAATCATATATAAAACTTTACTAATACATTATTAAAAAAATATAAGGTACTCACTTCAATTTGTCGTCCAAGACGAAGATGAAAGAGCATCAGTGACACTATTCGAGGAAGCAGAATCATTCATTGGCTGCAACATTCCAAATTTCATCGCTTTTAAAGACAAGGTAATATCATTCTTATTTACAATTCAAATTCATACATTTATTCAATAAGCTCAATAACAATTATATTTAATTAAGATTCATATATATTATTTGGTTTACACAGGGAATTTTGCACTCAGACTATGTTCGAAAGTTATATACATGCATTGGGAAAATATACAGATTCTACTTTAAAGGGAAATCACTTAAAGCATCCGATCGAAAGCATTATCTATTTCTTTGCAATTTACATTTCTTATAACTTGGATTTATGGAGATTGATTTAAAATATTCAATCGTAATGCATGGCTTCTTGCGTCAACAGAACTACATTGTTAGTTACTTTACTTAATTAACTGTCCTTAATTTAACAAAGGATTTACAATCATATATTATTATTCATGATTTCATTCCTAAAGAGAAATATCGAAACTCGCACACACGTGCAAAGCACGTGGTCACATCTAGTGTGTGTATATATATATATATATATATATATATATATATATATATATATATATAATGCTCTTGTGCTAACTAATCCGCATTTTAAGAATGCAGACCGAACATGTGTCACCTAACGATGCACCTAGAATTTATCGCCTAAATTATAGGCACTCTCTCTCCCTCTCTCTTTTCTAGGCTCACCGTCAGGTAATACATGTCTGGTCCGCATTCTTAAAATGCGGACTAGTCCGCACAAGAGCAGGACTGTATACACACACACACACACAAGTGAACTTTAAGTTCCTGAAAACGCGCGTGTTAACGGATATTTTTTTTAGGGTGGTGATATTTTCACCCCTAAATAATCTTCATATCAACACTTTTTTCAAAGCAACATCAAAGTCAATTATACATCTCACTAACACCAAAAAACTCAATACCACAATTTCAAACTTCAATATATAAACCTAAAATTAAAAAGTACTTTATTTTTTCATTCCTCTCTCTCTCTACTACTAACACTCCAAACTCTAACCCCATAACTTCATAATTCACAAAATAAGCAGGTATGTATTTCAAATCTATATACTTTTTAATTTATATACTTGTTTTTATACATGTCCACTCCATAATCAAATCCTAGTTTCGTCGAAAATGAACCATAAGTTAATGTACAAAACCAAATCCTAGTTTTTATACATATCTATTGAAAATGGATTCCTCCCGGTCTCCTGATCCATGGGTGGTGGGTTTCCACGACCAAGTTCAACCATGGCACTCGTATTCATGGTTAAAGTAAACCATAAAAGTTTCCATAACAGCGGCCTAAGTTAGCCGTGAGTATTTAATAACTCACGGTTTGGATTGATCGTAAATTTCAATAACTCACGGCTTGGGGTGGCCGTGTACTCCTTCCCAGTTTAATTTGATAAGTTCACACAATTATTCTCATTTTAAATTCTTATTCCCATATTTTATTACAGATCCATTAAATCGAGAGAAATTTATTAATAATTGATAGGATATTATTATAAAGGGGAATTCTAGATTGCTAATAATTGACACGATAGGGTAAGAAAAAATAAATTTAAAGAAATGGGATCACAGACGTAACTATAGATATGAACGAGTACACCTAGCAAACCAAGTCACCTACCACGAAAGGAGAAGGATGAACCATACCCTAACACAAGATGTGCCCTTACAGCTTCACGGAGAAAAGAAAGCCCAACTTTATTACTTTGTTAAAAAATGTGATTTTTTAATTTTTTTACTACATAACAGTGTGGTAAAGGATATGGTTGTTAATAAATGTGGTTGTTGGTACATTGCGGTTGTCGGATGTCATGGAAGATTTAAATGTCATGGAAATAAAATAATCATGTCACGGAGTATCGATTGTCATTATTGGTGCTTAGCTTTCATTATTATAATTTTTTAATTTCGTATTTCGTTGTTTCATTCATGTGTGTGTGTGTGTGTAATTAATGTGTGTAAATTCAGTGACATTTCAAATCAGATTATAATCTAAAGGTATTATTTTATGTAAAGGTATATGTCATGGAAACAGAATAAACTTGTCATGGATTATTGGATGTCATGGAAGCTTTAAATGTCATGGAAACAAAATAAACATGTCATGGAGTATCGGATGTCATGGAAACAAAATACATACTTTAAATGTCATGGAAGCAAAAATGTACACAATCTATTAGATTTTTGTAAAAATGTACAAAATCTATTAGAATTTTGTAATTGACACATTCTATTAGAATTTTGTCATTGACACAATATATTAAAATGTTGCAAAATGTAGTACTTAAAAAAAAAATCTTGATATATATGAATTATCGAATGAAAATCCCGATCAACCAAAACCGTGGTTAGAATATTACGGCCAACCTAAACCGTGACGTGCAATTTCACGAGCAGGTTTAGCCGTGATATACCCTATTTTACAGCCATATTAAACCCTGACATACCATATTTCACGGCCAGGTTAAGCCATTTTATACCTTATTTGATGGTCAGGTTAAGACGTTATATACCTTTACTCCAAAACACCATAAAATTACATCTTATTTTTCACTAACACCATAAACCCCAACATCACAATTTGAACGTCCATTATATAAATCAAAATTAAAAATCTCCTCATTTTTTCCCTCCTTCGTCTCTCTCTCTCTACTCTTTTCTCTCTACTACCTGTTGCATCTCTACAAACTCAAACTAAATCCTTATTACATCCTTCTAAACATAATCTGGTATGTAATCCAAAACTCTCTGATTGTGCATTTATGTTAATACGTGCTTTCAAACCCATTTGAACCCCCAAACCCCCCTAATTTTCGTTAAAAAAACATAGTCTAAATGTAAAAAAACGTACTCTAAACCCTAAAATCCTAATTTCTTGAAAATGAAATTTCAATGCAAAAAAATAAAAAATAAAATATAAAACTGTGGTATTTGTACGGTCACCCGGCATCGTAAAAAATGAACTCTTGTGGTCTGCTTAGGCCATGTAGTATAATTTCAAGGCTACAGTACATCGTTCAGTTTGCAACACACACGACATAACTATACCGCATAATTTCCCTTTCCGCGGTTATGTAGGGTCGTGGGTTTTGTTTTTCAAATATATTCATTTGTCCCAAATTTATTAATTTCTCTATATATTTTAAGAAGTATTGCAGATCATAAATGGGGAGAGAGGGTAGACAACCCATGACTGCGCTGAAAAAGGAAAAGAACAAAAGATAGAATTTCAAGTAAAGATGTTATTGGTGATGAGATGGTTGGTGAGGGTGAGGGTACCATGGGGGAGGATGTGATTGGTGATGAGGTGGTTGTGGGTGAGAGGGGGGGGGGGGGGGGTTGGTGTGGGGATTATGGATGAGGGGGTTGTGGGTGAAGGCAATATTGGTGATAGGGTTGTGGGTGAGGGTTTGGGGATGAGGGGAATGTTGGTGAGAGTGTTGTTATTCGTGAGGGGAATGTTGCTGAGGGGAATGTTCGTGAGGGTGATGTTTATGAAGGTGCTAGCGGGGATGGTAACTCTAGCACGTCAAGTGGTTCATTTACATCGTTATCGTCTGATGATGATGACCTCTCAGAGGGGAATCTTCTTCAGCCCCGGTTGAAAATAAAAAATAAGGACAAAACCAACAAGAGCTGATGCACAACCATTAGAGGGGGTCCTCTTCTAACAACTCCGAGTTATTAAAGTATTTTTCTAACCATGTGTCATATGGTATTTGGAACCATGACCAAGAATGAGGTATAATGAAGTGTGTATACCATTACAAAAAATTCATTGACTGGAATATTGATGAAGAGGATGAGCGGGTGGTGAATGTGGTAAAGGCCTCAGGATTTTGGCCTTTGATAAAAAGTTCTTATCGGTTTATTGATCACGTCGTTGTGTATGCATTCATCGAACAGTGGCAACCTAAAACTAATACGTTTCATATGCCATTCGGTGAAATGACCATTAAACTAAATGATGTTTATCATTTGTTGGGGATAGCGGTTGAGGGGCATAGTGTGTACGAGGTGATCCCGAAGACAGCTGAAGAATGAGTTACATCAAATAGGAAGTTTGCTAAGTTGATCGGGTCAACAGTGAAAGAGGTTGAGGAGGAGTGCAAGTCTTTTCATGCGGTCCGTTTTGACTGGTTGATGAAATTGTGGAAGGATAGGGTGAAGGCAATGGGTGAGAATGCAAAGGGTAAACATATTGATCGATATGCCCAAGCCTATCTTCTATTCATGATAAGGTTCCTTCTTTTTCCAGACAAGTCTGGGACTCGAGTCCCGATATAATACATTTAATCATTGAAGAACGTGGGGGAAGTCAAGGACAAGAAATGGGAAGGTGCTCTCTGATCCCACCTATACCATGTGACACCCCACCCAATTAAATATCGGGTGATCAGTTTTTTATAAAATTTATAACATAATGTTCGGTTGGTTCATTCTTAGCATCACTGTCGAAAACTTAAATCCAATTAATTACCTAACATTTAATTAAGCTAGTGTCAAAACATTTCCCAATTTAATTTGAAACCAATTAATTCAATTTATTTTTGAACATTGAATTATAAACCACACACAATTAATGAATGCTGATTGAATTAAATACTGAATAATTAAGACTGGATAAAACCTTCCGGTTCAAAGTCATAAATAAAATCAAAATAAATACTCAATCCAACAGAAAAGAACTACAGAGGAACTGATCACAATCCTGGTAATAAGGATGGGCGAATCATGTCCGAACTGAAGCATCTGAACTAGGAACTGAATAAAATGAGAGAAGCGTCTAATCTAAATGACCCGCAACTTCCAAAATAGCTGCATCTCGGCAAACCATCCAAGTATCTAGAATCGGTGTCTCTGTGGCTAGGCACCTGTACTAATACATATATATATATATATATATATATATATATATATATAGCAAAGGAGAGAAGAAGTACAAGAAACGGGTCAGAGCCCAAGGTGTAAAAATGATTCAGCAAGTATTTAAAACTGGTTCTTAAAAAAAGTCTTATACGCATGTTAGTTATCGAACTCTCACATGAGTTTCCCACCTCTTATCTATTGTGCACGGCTATCGTACATCTAATCTCCTCCTAGTTATACCACCCAGTCTAACTAGTCAGAGCCCATACTAATACTAACTATGCTCACTAGTCGTATTCCCATATCGCCCATACAATACACTATTTAAATAGTTTATCTCACATACTAAGTTTCATTATTCACCGTTCGAATGGTAAATCTTTTATCCACTAAGATTATTTTATTTCTCATTTCCATTTTATCTACTAGTCTCACAAAGTAGAAAGTTCCACAAGTACACTCATATATATATATATATATATATAATCACATCATCCCTATACAAATATATATACTAATACTGAATCCCCGGGTTAGCACCCATTAATGCACCTATCAATAATAATCCAACACCCCCGAGTTATCACCCATTAGTGCACCTATCAAGAGAATCCTGCATCCCCGGGTTAGCACCCATTAATGCACCTATCAATAAAATCCTGCATCCACCGGTTAGCACCCATTAATTCACTTATCAATAGTAATTTAGCACCCCCGGGTTATCACCCATTAGTGCACCTAACAATAATCACCTTGTACCCCCGGGTTATCACCCATTTGTACACTTAATCAACGATGTTCTTGCTCCCCCGAGTTATCACTCATTAGTGCACCTAATAGTAAGATTCTTGCACCCCCGAGTTATCATCCATTAGTACTCTTAACAATAGTATTACATAATTGGCATACACACATCCTATTAGAATTTATAGGTATTTCTCCAACCCACATATGTACTTCTCATGCGTATTTTAACCTCAACACTATGTATAGTATAAATATTTAGATTACTATCTCTCTCGTAATCTCCAGGGTACATTCTCTCGATACCGAAATAAGTAAAGTATTTATTCTCACATATTTTCTCAAAATTCTATCTTATTTAAATTTACTATTTGGCAGTTTCTCTCACTCTAATAAACCGGTAAACTCAAAACTGGACTCTAAGAAAATTCCCAAAAATTCCCTCTATCGCTCGAACCAGATGACATGTTGGTCGAACCAGAATGACATGTCGTTCGAACCATAATGACATGTCGTTTGAACCACTTCCACATGTCATTCGAACCACTTCGCGCGATACCCCCATCTCTTTTGAACCACTTCGTGCGAGACCCTTTTTTCGTTTTCTTCACAAAATTTCAGCGTTTTCTACCATTTTTGGACCTAAAAACCTCTAAGATTCAACACCCAATGCCTCATCATTAATACCCATCAACACCTAACAGGTTATAAATCCTTCCTAACATCCTAGGATCATTACTTAGTCATTAAACATCATAATTGTTTAAAATCCCCAAATTAATCCATATGAACCCTCGTTTCCAAATTTTCATTTAAAGAACCTAATCAACCCATATTCGTTCATCACTATAAAATCCAATTCCATGATTAATCCTCTACATACATGAAGTAATTTTAACCACTAATTAACCCAGTCCTTAATCATAATTTAAATCTCCAATTTTCACCCAATTAACATGTAAATCATGATTAATTTCACCTACACTAACATGAGCATGATTATTGCTAAAAGTAATCAAGTAATAAACACTTACCTTGAATATGATGGTTTGATCCATTGGTGATGTTGGTATATACGCATTCCTCTCTTCTCCATCTACGCATTGGTGGTCTCGGTTGTGCAAGGTGAGGATAATTTGGCCTTCCCTCTTGGAGTTTGGTTCTCCCTCACACCCTCTATGCTCGTCCTTTCCTTCATGTGTCTCACAACCCTAAAAGACTTTTCTTGGCTGATAAAATAACTCCCAATTTTTGTCCATTAATTAAACCCAAAAATATAATTTACCAAAATGCCCTCTCGGGACGCCGGTTAGGCCTAAAATTGTCCCGGGACCCAAGCTAAACACTCATGTATAATATTTTGACTATCTCGACCCTCCCGGACTCAACGGTGCACTCAAAATGACCATACGATTTAATAAAAATAAATTCTCTTTTTATTCCATTCAATTAGTTCCGACACGACTCACGCGCGTGCCAGATTTAAATTACCAAGCTGCCGTATTTCTCACTTCTGATAATTTATCAAATGTTATAATTCCATATTACATATCACACAGTAATATTCTATAATTCTCAACAATAAGTATTAACCCTTGGCACGCTAGTTAATAATTATTTTAATCTGGATTAATAACAAATTAATTTCTCGCATTTTATTTTAATTAATCCAATAACAATAATTAATCGCATACTTATTCCCATAATTATAATTAATCACATAATTATTTAAATCATCAAAGATACGGGATGTTACATACTTCCCCCCTTACAACGGAATTTCGTCCCGAAATTCGAAAAAAGTATACCAGGTACAAACAACGCTATAAAAATATTGTGCATCGCACCCTTGCGCTCAAAAGTAAGCTACTCCGTACAACCCATATAGTATGCTATCGAATACCCTTAATAATGAATACTTCACATGTGTTTGTTTTAAACTCCAGGTTAACCTGTCATATAGGCTCTTGCCAAGCCTTTCCGCTTAAGTTTCAGTACTTAAACTTTATTTTAGATATTCACTATCTAGCCTCCTACAATTTTCACCTTAGAATATTTATTTTATTTTCAGATACATACGACTTCGTCTCGTGTTGTTCATACAAGTAAATTGGCTGTGCAATATATTTCACACACAATATATATGAAAACATCAATTCTTCTCTGACATTTGTAATCATAACTGGTCCCCCACCTTTAACTATTAAGTAGGACTCACAACAAAGTTTATCATGCCATAATTCTACTGGCACTCTTCCCGAACGTGAACTTATAGAAGTTATTTGGACACAAATTCCACTAGTGGAAGGTACTGCTCCCGTCCTCCTCTAAGATCTCAGGGTCCATATAAAATTTTCTCTTTCGCATCCGATTAGACCGCTTGTCCTGCCCATCCCTATGTGGGTATTAGGCCGTACTCAATCGCATTTTAGTACCCGTAATCTCACCATATCATCTACAAGAGAAGATCCTTGGGGATACTCTTCCATTCTCTAGTGGAAGGAGCCCCTACTGGTTTCGAATTGTCCGCCCTTTTTTTAACAGTCAGGTGACCCACTGCAAGACTAACTTTGAAAATTACTCTTTATTAAACCCATTACCAGTGTTATTTGTATCCTGATTTTCACTCTCTTGAATAAATTTTAGTTTATCTTGAAATGTAAGTCTCTGCCAAATCTTACGAAGTACTCTTCGGCTTACCCGACTACATGTTATCAAATTCCTATGATAATCATAATCCATTGCTTGATTCAATCACCTAGGGTGCCCATACACCCTATAACTCGCTCATTATTGTACAAATGACATGGAATTTTCTTACTTCAATTCTTGCACCCTCGGTATGCTGATGTGGTAGGGGTGCACTCAACCGCCTCACTAGTAAAAACTTAATCAATCTTTCAATGGTATCATTGCTCTATTCTGAATGATACTAAGACTAGGCGACTCTATTGGCCTTAAGTTATAAAAGAATTATCGACTCTCAATTATATTCCTTTATAATAACCAACATACAAAACTTATGCACTATCGACCAAACTTCTCTCCAACTCCCGACGCTCGCTAGTTTCATGCGTGGGATGTCTCGCAAGGCGAAATCTAAACAAGGAACCCCCCGATACACTACTATCTAACCTAGTCGGTTGTCGAGGTCAGTAAGGCCTTCAGTACATATTATGTACTCTCTCATAATCTACGTATTGTGACATAAAAGTCTACTCGTCCACTCTCATGTACCTAAAAATAACATGAAGTATGGCTCTCTCACTATCCCAACTACTCAGTGTTATATATATATAACGAGTTCTATCTTTCTGCTTGAAGAAGAATAAAATGAAACCTGAATCTCCTCATTAAAATAAATTCCTACACACCGGAATCACATATAACTAGACAACATACTCGCTGAGGTCTATAACACCATGATTTTTTTTTTTATATATTCATATATCTGGGACCAACCCTATTTCAGGTGGTGCCGCACAAAATAAAGATTCCTCCTCCTGGAGCATCCGGTATGACAGTCATATCACTACATTTTTACTATCGTTTAACCATAAGGTAATTAATCACTACACATTACCATAATAAAGTCTACTAAAGCTGACTCAATGTAGTAGTAAATTATAACAACAAAACATATTCTTTAGGCCCACCCGATACAATCACGGGCAACATCAAAATGCCCTGCTAACAACGAGAGATACGTTTGTAACAAGACTGTTAAAAATTACAGTTCCCCACTCAACTCGACTCGCACATGAATTTTAGAGTGACCAATTTACATATCAGTTGTGACAAACCCGTGTCACTAGAATTAATCCTTTACTCACAAGGAAGAAGCAAAACCTCACCAGTCTCGCCAAATTATAGGATCTCAGCACGTGGATGCCATCACGACCCATGAACATCTGCAATCATTATACATCTTAGGATTTTATCCTATAGTTATCCCCTCTCATCATGGATAATTTATTCCATTATGCGGGTTTCACGCCCATTATTGAAACGTTCGTCGAAACTCTCTAGGCCTCAATTATGGCTTTACTGAACTCCTGTTTACATCCCGGGCCCCGTCGACCCTGACATAATGTATGCTACTATTAACGAGGACTCTATTGGTCTAGCCTGAACCCATCACTATCGAGTTATAAATTTCCTAGGTCTAATTCTCTTGACCCTAAATTTCCTTGTTGGAAGTATCACTCTCCCAGTTGTTATGCCTAACTGGCATGATTTACCTAATCTTTTCGGTCTCATTTCTCAATTGTGCACACATTCAACCCTTATAGTTCTACTTACTTCACATTGGGAAACTTCACGAGCCATTTCCCCATCACTGGTCCCACTGACCATTTTGGAAATGTCCTTCTCTCGAACCGAGTAGTTTTAACTTACTGGCTACGCTGGCCTTTCGGAACTATGGTTGGCCTCCATGGACCTGATTGACTTCATCGTCACTTTGTAGGAAGTTATTCAACTTAAAATCATCTAAACCAGTTCCCTATTGGGTATACTCTCATGTGGGGTTCCGCTAACACCGTTAAGTTCAATTTTGCTTTTCGGCCAGATTCTCTCAACTTTTTGGATCACTTCTTCTAGAAATAATGAAATAACTAGTCACCGTATAACCTTGATGACATCAATATTAGTCATCCTAGCTGGGTTTCTCATTTATGCTTGTATTCAACTCACGGGTCCTTTATCAACTATAGACCCTTTGGATAATTTATGCCCCTCTACCAGGTACAAAGTTCATTATGCAATTCAACCTTTCTCTCACGATCGATTTTTATCTTACCCATTATGTTAAACATCAAAATTTCACTCGCATTTTGTCACCACATCGAATGGAAGACCTCACGGTCAAATCGTACCTAAATTTCTCTCTAAATTTCAAATACACTTCTTCATATATGGTTGATATACCCATATATACCCTCGGCCAGGTCGAGGGCGTCCTCCACCTGGACGAGGCTAAGATGATCTGTCAACCAATATCAGACGACCCCCCATCAGGCCCAGATGACCCTTTAAGTGGTCGACCCCCCATCAGGCCCAGATGACCCTTCAAGGGGTTGACCCCTCATCATGCCCAGAAGACCCTTCAAGGGGAAGGGTTCGACCCCTCATCAGGCCCAGATGACCTTTCAAGGGGCCGACCCCTCATCAGGCCCAAACGACCCTTCAAGAGGCCGACCCCTCATCAGTCCCCGATGACCCTTCAAGGGGCCAACCCCTCATCAGGGCCAGACGACCCTTCAAGGGGAGGACCACTCATTAGGCTCAAATAACCCTTCAGGAGGCCGACCCTTCATCGGGGTCTGGACGAACCTATGAGGGTACGATACTACGAGGCCCGAATATAGCCTGGCTCATTGCCAGCGGGGACTTTTCCCTTGGCCTCGTAGCATCGGCCAAGGGTGACATCATCATAGCGCGTGGTTTGGGAGATGCGTAGAACAGTGAGCGTGGGGCTCATATAGCACATGAAAGACCGTTATAACAATATCACCCCCTTACGTGAGGGAGTATTATGTCATCATTAATCATAGGTGGCATCTACAAGTGTCAGCAAGGGATTGGCTAGATCATCATTCACATGCACCATACATGCTTGGGGCTACACTACACCTCCCAAGACCTATATATACTTGTCACCTATAACCCTGCAAGGGGATCGAGAATTGTAACCCTAGCTAAAATTCTTCTTGTACACACATTAGAGAGAGAGGGAACTTATGTGGATTGTATCCAAGGCCATTAGTGCCCACACTTAGTGGATCACACACTCATAGTGGATGTAGGCCTAATTGGCTGAACCACTATACATCATTGTCGTATTCCTCTTATACTCATCTCCTTCTATACACTTACACACATATCTCTATGGTTGCCATTGTTGTTACTGTTTGAGCTCATCATCACTTATCTGGTGGTGCTAGATTTCAGCATCATCAATGGTGATTGCCTCTAATCACTACACGATGCTCCTAAGAGCTATAGCTTTTAACTCCAAATTTAATTTTGAGTGTCGTCACCCCCACTCTACACCATTGCCTTCGGATTTTCTACCTCTGTTGGTCTGTTACACTCTCTTTTTCTTCTTCGCATTTTCACCGATAGTTTTTCAAAAGAATCCCTCTGATTTCCCCTTATCGACTATACTAGGTGGTCTTGAAATCATTTCACCATTATCTACGACTGTGTCTTGGGAACCCACTGTTCTCGAGTGATGATTTCACTATCACTTGCTTAAGTAATTCTCATGGTGATTTTTGTCACGATCACTCTTTCTCGATTACTCTATGCCTTCTGTTGGGTTTTTTCTACTGCAGTTCTTCTTGCGGCCCTTGCTGGTCATCCTAAAATGTTCGGTGTTCAAATCGCACAAAATTTCATATAATGAGTCACATCCATTATAATTTGTAGCAGAAGAACGTAAGTCGCATACGTAAGGGAACACAACAATCCTATCATAAGGCTCTACATCAAAGAACGATACGCTAAAACGTAATAAGCCGCACAGATCCTAAGGACACTAGAACCTGATGCTCTGATACCACCCGTGACACCTTGCCCAATTAAATATCGGGTGATCTTTCCTTTATAAAATTTATAATAGAATGTTCGCTTTGCTCATTCTTAGCATCACTGTCGAAAACTTAAATCCAATTAATTACCTAACATTTAATTAAGCTAGTGTGAAAACATTTCCTAATTTAATTTGAAACCAATTAATTCAATTTATTTCTGAACATTGAATTATAAACCACACACAATAAATGAATGCTGATTGAATTAAATACTGAATAATTAAGACAAGATAAAACCTTCCAGTTCAAAGTCACAAACAAAACCAAAATAAATACTCAATCCAACAAAAAAGAACTACAGAGGAACTGAGCACAATCCCTATAATGAGGAAGGATGACACATGCTCAAGATGAAGCATCTGAACTAGGAACTGAATAAAATGAGAGAAGTGTCTAATCTCAATTACCCGCAACTTCCACAACAGCTGCATCTCGGCAAACCATCCAAGTATCTAGAACCGGTGTCCTTGTGGCTAGGCACCTGTACTAATACATATATATATAGCAAAAGAGAGAAGAAATATAAGAAACGGGTCAGAGCCCGAGGTGTAAAAATGATTTAACAAGTATTTAAAACTAGTTCTTAAAATAAGTCTTATGCGCATGTTAGTTATCGAACTCTCACATGAGTTTCTCACCTCTCATCTATTGTGCACGATTAACGTACATATAATCTCCCCTAGTTATACCACCCAGTCTAACTAGTCAGAACCCATACTAATACTAACTATGCTCACTAGTAGTATTACCGTATCGCCCATACAATACGCTATTTAAATAGTTTATCTCACATACAAAGTTTCATTATTCACCGTTAGAATGGTAAATCTTTTTTCCACTAAAATTATTTTATTTCTCATTTCCATTTTATCTACTAGTCTCACAAAGTAGAAATTTCCACAAGTACACTCATATATATATATATATATATATATATATAGTCTCATCATCCTATATATATACACACTAACCCTGCACCCTTAGGTTAAGGCCACTTGGCACAATGTAATGATTATTACTATTACCAAGTCATCATTACATTGTGCCAAGTGGCCTTAACCTAAGGGTGCAGGGTTAGTGTGTATATATATAGGATGATGAGACTATATATATATATATATATATATATATATATATATATATATATATATATATATATATATATATATATATATACTAATCCTGAATCCCCGGGTTAGCACCCATTAATGCACCTATCAATAACAATCTAGCACCTCCAGGTTATCACCCATTAGTGCGCCTATCAAGAGAATCCTGCATCCTCGGGTTAGCACCCATTAATGAACCTATCAATAAAATCCTGCATCCCCGGGTTAGCACCCATTAATGTACCTATCAATAATAATTTAGCACCCCCGAGTTATCACCCATTATTGCGCCTAACAATAATCATCCTTGTACCCCCGGGTTATCACCCATTACTACACTTAATCAACAATGTTCTTACACCCCCGAGTTATCACTCATTAGTGCACCTAATAGTAAGATTCTTGCACCCCCGAGTTATCACCCATTAGTACTCTTAACAATAGTATTACACATTAGGCATACACACATCCTATTAGAATTTATAGGTATTTCTCCAACCTGCATATGTACTTTTCATACGTATTTTAGCTCAACACTACGTATAGTATAAATATTTAGATTA
Source organism: Sambucus nigra (assembly GCA_949130495.1). Classification (NCBI taxonomy): domain Eukaryota; kingdom Viridiplantae; phylum Streptophyta; class Magnoliopsida; order Dipsacales; family Adoxaceae; genus Sambucus; species Sambucus nigra. The sequence goes on from OX422209.1 coordinate 612,796,934, forward strand.
CTATCTCTCTCGTAATCTCCAGGGTACATTCTCTCTATACCAAAATAAGTAAAGTATTTATTCTCACATATTTTCTCCAAATTCCATCTTATTTAATTTACTATTTGGCAGTTTCTCTCACTCTAATAAACCGGTAAACTCAAAACTCGACTCTAAGAAAATTCCCAAAAATTCCCTATGTCTCTCGAACCAGATGACATATCGTTCGAACCATAATGACATGTCATTCGAACCACTTCCACATGTCATACGAACCACTTTACGCGAGATCCCCATCTTGTTGAACCACTTCGCGCGACTTCGCGTGAGACCCACTGTTTCATCTTCTTCACTAAATTTCAGCATTTTTTTTTTATCATTTTTGGACCTAAAAATCTCTAAGATTCAACACCCAATGCCTCATCATCAATAACCATCAACACCTAATAGGTTATAAATCATTCCTTACATCCCAGGATCATTAATTCGTCATTAAACATCGTAATTATTTAAAATCCCCAAATTAATCCATATGAACCCTAGTTTACAAATTTTCATTTAAAGAACATAATCAATCCAGATTCGTTCATCAATATATAATCCAATTCCGTGATTAATCCTCTAGATACATGAAGGAATTTCAACCACTAATTAACCCAGTCCTTAATCATAATTTAAATCTCCAATTTTCACCCAATTAACATGTAAATCATGATTAATTTCACCTACACTAACATGAGCATGATTATTGCTAAAAGAAAGAAAGTAATAAACACTTGCCTCGAATATGACGGTCTGATTCATTGGTAATGTTGGTATATACGCGTTCCTCTCTTCTCAATCTACGCATTGGTGGTCACGGTTGTGCAAGGTGAGGATAATTTGGCCTTCCCTCTTGGAGTTTAGTTCTCCCTCACACCCTCTATGACCGTCCTTTCCTTCCTGTATCTCACAACCCTAAAAGACTTTTCTTGGCTGATAAAATAACTCCGAAATTTCATCCATTAATTAAACCCAAAAATATAATTGACCAAAATGCCCTCTTGGGATGCCGGTTAGGCCTAAAATTGCCACAGGACCCAAACTAAACACCCGGGTATACTATTTTGACTATCTCTACCCTCCTGATCTCAATGGCGCACACAAAATGACCATACAATTTAATAAAAATAAATTCTCTTTTTATTCAATTCAATTGGTTCCGACACGACTCACACGCGTGTCAGACTTAAATTACCAAACTGCCGTATTTATCACTTTCGATAATTTATCAAATGTTATAATTCCATATTACATATCACACAGTAATATTCTATAATTCTCAACAATAAGTATTAACCCTTGGCACTCTAGTTAATAATTATTTTAATCTGGATTAATAACAAATTAATTTCTCGCATTTTACTTTAATTAATCCAACAATAATAATTAATTGCATACTTATTCCCATAATTATAATTAATCACACAATTATTTAAATCATAAAAAATATAGGGTGTTACATACCACCAATTAAGGATCACGTTCAGGGCAGGTGTACGACAAGTTGCTAGATATCTCCCTTTTCTAGTGGTAATGTGTATATACATACTTTATCCTCGTATATTTTGATTTATCATATTACTTTTCTAACTTAAGATTTATGGATACGTAGGCATGGATACACTATCACTTTGATCTAAAGCATTGTGTTTGTAAGTCTAAGTATACCACCGCCTAGCCCCGGATTTGTAAGTGGAAGGAGGAAATGGTTTTGGGTGACTCGAAAGAGCAATTTCTTGCTATGAGGGAGACATTGGATGATTTAAAAGTTCATGATGTGAGTATCACTACTAATTTTTACTTACTCGATATGTTTATAATGAAGTTTACTATTTACTTACACAAGGATTCAAAATGTAGGTTGTATGGGATCCATGCAACGAAAACGTTGAGGCCTTTCCATTCCAGGAGATATCATGGTACACCGATTTTCTTATATGCTATGACATTGCCGAACCAGACTATCATGAGAGAGTGCTTCGTCAAGTCGGCAGGGTCCAAACTATTCCACGCCTTCCTATGCGCCCGATTAAAGAAGAGAGTGGTAGGACACAAACTAGGTACAAGGTGGCGTATGACAATGAGAAATGGTACCAGTAGAACTGGGTTAACCATATTCTCAATACTAGTAGACGATCTACACTCATACGCAATTATTCGGCAGTGTGTTGAAGGCTACTTGGTGTGGTACAATAACATATCGCATCCTTTGGTATGCAATCCCATTCACCGAAAGGGCAACCCAAGAGTGAAAGCTATAAAAAAACTGGTATGATACCTCACATCAACATTTAAGGTTTGGTAACATGTATTCGTAGTATTAATTACATTCATTATGGAAACATGGACAGGGTTCGTGTGTCGACCTAACCATTAATCTCTTGGAAGATGTGCTTAAATATCTAAGGGAATAACCCTCGATTGAAGATTATCAAGCGCTCTCTGATGCTGCTTGGGCAGCATGTGATGCCCTTTTAGAGGCTAAAGGCGATCGTGGTAGAAAAGGAAAGTGCAAGGAGAGCGATGAACAGGACCCGAAGCGACGAACGAAAAGTCGGTTCGACCCTCACAAGCAATGTGTGCCTACATGTACAAGGAAAAGCCCGGGAAAAATGAGACAACCAAGGAAGAAATCTTAATGTTGGTTATTTGAATATTTTTAAGGGATAAACAATTTTTGGTTAGTTGTTTGGTTGGTTTTAGTAAACAATTATTGGTTTGTTGTAGTTAATAATTTTGGGTTGGTTGTTTGTTGTTGTACTAAACACTTATCATAACTTTGTTTGTTTTATTCATAATCGTTTCATTCATAATGTTCGTTATTTGTTATAGTTAATAATGTTGTTTGTTTTTTGTGGTTAACAATGTTGGATATTTGTTGTAGTTAACTGGATTATTTTAACGGCCATAGTAGACCGTGAACTGTCTTCACACGGCTAGACATAACCGTAGTGTTTAGTTCACGGATAAAGATAACCATACAAATGCATTTGAAAATGATACAATACACTGTATGGTTTCCACGGCCACAATTGACCGTGAAAAGAGTCCTACGACCATAGAAGACCATGGATTATAAACGTACGGCCACATATAATAGTATTGTTCAGTCATGGCTAAAGATAACCATAGCAATGCCTTTGAAAATTTTGCAAGTATACTGTATGATTTACACAACCGCACATGATTGTGAAAAGAGTCCTACGACCCTAGAAGATCATATAATATATACACATTGCCACACATAACCATAGTTTTTAGTTCACGGCTAAAGGTAATCGTACAAATGCCTTTGGAAATTTTGTAAGTACACTATATGATTTCCACGACCACACATGACCGTGACAAGAGTATTATGGCCATAGAAGACCGTGGAATATATATGCACGACCATAAATAACTGTATTGTTCAGTTCATGGCTAAAGATAATCGTACAAATGCCTTTGAAAATTTTGCAAGTACACTGTATGATTTACACGACCTTAGTTGACCGTGACATGAGTCCTACGACCATGGTTAATCATGGAATATCTATACACGACCACACATATATGTACAAATGCCTTTGAAAATTATAACAATACACTTTACATATATTGTTAGAATACACTATACGTTTATATCCAATATTCATATCCAACATTCATATCCAATATTCAACATGTAAATTTCAAAGAGACATAATACAAATACACTATTCATACCCAACATTCATATCCAATATTCAACATGTAAATAAAAAGAGACTTTATAGAAATACTCTCTACATTTCATATCCAACATGATTATTTTTAATAATCATTCACAAAAAATTATATATAATGTTAGAATTGCTTTACATGTACTGTTACAAAAAATTACAATTTCCCACCTCGTCGTTCATGATTTAGTCAAATCAACTTCGTCATCCGATTCATTCCAAACCGGTTCATCCCTTGTCGCTACATCTTTCAGACACAATTCCTGGAATATATTCAGAAGTTGTTGGAATAGATCTTCCCAGAATAGTGCATCGACCGATGCCTTTGACTTCCAATTTGATGCAATGAGGGGTATGGGGGAAAATTAAGTGCACTTCATAGTCACCCAATGACAATTAGATCTGCTCAGTAAGTAAAAAATATTGCTATCCTCCTAAATGGGTTTTGGACCCTCATCAAACGACACAAAAGTTAGGCATTAGAGCTTCGATATCAAGACCACCATTACTTTCATCGCATTCGCAGCTAGATAGCCAAAATTCGACATTATGAACCAATGACTCATCCTGACGGAATGCTTAAACATGTTCGATCTACTTTCTTACTCATCGATGGTATATGATTTCATTATAGAGGCATAGAATTCCTTGTCCCAACGTAGCTCAGTTAACATTTGACTTCGTATAACATGAGAGTGACTAAGAGATTCCCCAATACCCACCCCCTGTCCAAGGCGGAGAAGCTGCAATTACCATCCGACCTAACTTCATATACGTCATCCAAAAAAGATTGGAAGAAGTCCAGTACTTGCTTCATATATATCTTCTTGTAGGTGGACTACAAATCCGGTTTATTAGCTGTATAAGGTAGCCTCACATCTAACTTCTTGCCACGAAGTTCACTCATATTTGAAGGATCCTTTTCCCACGCACATGGGATTCTCTTGGTAGATGTATTTTTCTTCAAGGACTTGGGTCTCCCCTTGGACTTAACTGAAGTGGGCTCCATCAACGGTGTGTAAGATGGTTGAGAAATCTCCATTAGTTTTGCTTGCATCATTTTCCATTCGGCATCCCCCATTTCATTCCACCTCTTCTTTAGTAAAATCATTTTCGGTGTATAATCAAGACCACGATACATTGGGAAATCGGGAACTATAGAAAGATTCTTTTAATGAACTTCTAATGCCCATATCGGAATGGAATCACCCGTCTTCTCCCATCTGGTCAATTCAGAAGTGCATGAAAGGCCATAGATTGCATGGATTTTGTGCCCGTATGCAATATCCGTTAATTGAGTATTACTCACAAATCTAGATAAAATTGTACTCATACAATCTATCTCCCCTAGAATCAAATCAAGAGCAAGGTGGGAGGCTCATCCACGTATCTCTCGTAGCAATGGTTCATTGTGCACGTGCTTTGTTGGTTGCAATGACTTTCCAAATTCCAATCTAATTTGAGTCTCTTGACATTCAAGAAGTGCATCCATACCTTTCCATACCGTGGTAAATGTCCCTTTAAATCTAAGCAGATACTTTTTCAATTGTGCATGGGTGCCCTCGGACCTATTTGTGGTGCGGTTCCCCCGATGTTGAATCTTATTCGTCCATGGATGCACATACATGAAACGATACGACAACCACGTATTTTTAAGCTATACAATCATACGAGGACATTAATGCTTTCAAGTTGAAAGAAAACATGATCATGCTTTATCATATTCGACACGCGTTTCTGACTTGACCACCCCAATACTTCCGAACATAAAGGATTTTTTATTCGGGTCTTTTAATCCAGCTTTTAAATAAGCCTCTTCAATATTCTTCTGCACATGGAATAAACATAATAGAAGTTTTGCGCTCGGAAATACTTGTCTCACGACATTCATGGATGACAATTATCTATCGAACACTATGACTACGAATAATGCTTCTGGCTCATAGAGAGATCTCAAGTGTTTCAACGCCCATTCAAAATTGTCTACCTTCCCACTCTTCAAAAATGAAAATGCAATACAAAATGATTTCCCTGTAGAGGTGACCCCAATCATCTCGAATAAAGTCATGTTGTATATATTTGTTTTGTAAGTGCAATCAATCACCACAACAGAAGGGAAGCACTTGGCAAGTAATACAGAGGTTGGGTATTCAAAAAATATATCTTCGATGATGTAATTTTTCTCATGATGCCGATGCCAATGCATATAATGTTTATCGGAAAGAAAATGCATGAGTTGTTGCATTGCGTTCCTCTTGGCATGCTCCCATATTCTCATCTTGTGTTTCGTGTTGTACACGGTTCTCAACGAGGAGAAATTGTAAGGATTCAATTGTTTCAATGTGTGTAGGACCTCCCACGAACGAATATTATTAGAAACTATCTCCTTTGTCACATTCCATTCCTCCTCATTTAATCGTCCGACATATGGGTGTCCAACTAACGAATCGGAGACCTCCTGATTATGTAAACCGCACAAAACTTTTACACCCCACTTACCATCTTCCATCGGGACACCCTTAAGTCTAAATGGACAATCACACTTGAGGGTGCCAACATTACACTTTCTCTTCTTTTCTGTTTCCTCCACCTTTTCCCGTCTATGCAATGAGCTTCTTTCACATCCAAGAATTATACGTGGCTTTCTTCCCAATTTCTCCTTCTCAAATTTGAGTATAATCACGATAGCTTTCATTTTTAAACCAATCATTTGACACCGTAGTACCATTTTAATTTTACTCTGGAATACCTCCGAAGATTGAAAATATATAATTAGCTATTGTGTGTATATGACTAAACACTACAACTTAAAAATGACTAAGAAAAAAACCAACCTCTGCGGTAGAAAATTCAGAGGTATGATCATGACAAATGGAACTATAAGAAGATCCCATATCATCCTAAATTGAAGAAACTTGAAGAAAACATTTAAACTTAATAACACATTATGCACTATTCATCGGATATCTTAGGACTTTCGGGAAAAAATACCATGGGTATAATCAAGTCTGGAAATTCATCACGCAAGCAAGGACCATTGTGTTATGCACTTCTACAAAAGATTGTTCAATAGTAAATTTATCAGGCGTACCACCGGGAAATTCATCCCCCATGGTGTACCCGATGATGATCCGTCATTCCAAGTCGCACTAGCACTTCCTACAACATGTTATCAATCTCCCCCCAATCAATTGAGTTTATTATTGAGTCATCTATAGCTGCAATTTTAGATAATAATAAATTGAGTTTAATATTAAGTCAACCCAAAGGTAAACCGTGAATAAGGCGATCCCGACCAAGATTATCCGTGAAATGCTTGTATTAACGTCCAAGGTTAACCGTGAAATCCCAGAATTCACGGTTATGATAAATCGTAAACTTAGATATAATGGCCAATCATGGTCGTGAATTTCATCTTCTCTGGTTAAAGGAAACCGTGGAAAAGCATATCAACTTTTTTCCAAACTTTTTTTTGTACTTCTTTTCTTAGATTTTTTAGTGTGTAATGATTGAATACAATGTATGTAAGTATTTAGTACCTCAAATGAGTCCAATGTAGGAGTGAAATCTAAACTTTGAGCATCTTTTGTATCTTGGGTTTTTGGATCATCCATGGTCATTCTTGTTGGTGTAGAGATGTAAAAAATGAAGCAAACAACCACACAAACTATCCCAAATACAATGTAGATGATAGAAACAAGATCGGGTTGAGAAAAAGAAGGTTGAGTTTTTGAGGGTTTCGACCGTGATATTGGGTTTCACGGTTTGGGTTTGAAATTTTTTGGGTGTTGAATGGTTAGAGAATAAAATTAGTGTTATTATGTTTAAGGGCATTTTAGACTTTTTAGTAAGATTTTAAGTGTTAAATTTGTGGTGTTTGATGGTAGGAAAAGTGGTTTTTCGTTTTGTGGTATTATGGAGATTATTTAGGGGTGGGAATATCACCACTATTTTTTAAGGGGAATATACCAAATAGTCCCTCAAATATTTTTTAATACATGTTTAGTCCAACCCTTTTTATTTTACTCCAAAATGTCTTTCACCATGCCGCTAACGCAGACCTTTTAAAATAAAAAAATATTAGTAAAATGGGTGTTTGAGGGACTTTTTGGTACAAAATAAAAGGTTTGGATTAAATATGTATTAAAAAAATGTTTAAGGGATGTTTTGGTATTTGATCCTTTTTTTAAAATGGAAAATAATAATTTATTTTTTATGTATTGTTCAAACATTTCAGTGTATTTATACCCATTTTTGTATAATATCAAAAAATATATTTTGAGGTGAATTTTTTTATGAGTACACTGAAATGTTTAAACACCACAAAAAAATATTTTTCCAATTTTTTAAAAATGGTTCGTTTCTCACCCATTTTTTAGGGGATCCTTTGGAGATCACCTATATATATATATATATATATATATATATGGGAGGGGGGATGAAGGTAATTCTTAGGCTATCCACATAGGGAGATGGAAATGTTGTTATTTGCATTGTTTCTTCCAAGAAACAATGCACATTTTACTGTACAATCGTGTAACTGTAGTGTAAACGTGAATCAGTAATACATTGTGTATAAATGGAGCCAACACTGGTGGGAAGTAAACAATTAACTGTCTAAGCAAGTGGGACGCCGCCCAACAATTGTTGTATTAAAAAAAATTCATATATATGAAAGCAACAACAATCGTATGTTAATGGCAAAAATTCATATATATTGTTGGGAGGTTAACTGATTTCAGCCCAAGGCGAGGCTCCAGGTTGGGCGGAAGATTATTCCTCGCCCAAGGGGGTGTTTACATTCCCCCATTGTGAAAACCACAATGCAACAACCAATGTAATTATCTACATTTACACTTCCTTATTGTGGATGGCCTTCGGCATGATAAAGATAAATTCAACTCATTTAACTGATTCGACATGCACATTAAACATCTAAGTTGACAATAGTTCACCAAGTAAATGGATCCCATATAGTTAATGGATTGAAATGAGTATTTAGGCAATAAAGTCGTTTAGTTTATGAATTAAATCGAGTTTCAGTTATCCATTAACTTAATTTACATCATGTTAATCAACTTTGTATAAATATAACTTTGTTCACACCCTAAATTTTGATAATTTCTCTCTTTCTCTCTCTCTTTCTCAAATGTTAATTCTTTTCTCTCTGAAATTGTAATTTTTTCTGTCTCTAAATTAATTTATGGGAAACATGATGATAGATCCTTAAAACTCTTTAGAAACTAACGATACTAACAAGCTAAAAACATTTTTTTCAATAAGTTCACGCATGTTACAATTATTAGTGTAGATACACAAATATAAATACAATTACACTTATTAATGTAAATACAATTACACTTTACAATTATATTAACATTAATAAGTTTAATTGTATCTATATCAATAAGTGTAACTGTATCGTTTGGATTTATCGTTAATTAACTAAAGAGTTTATGGGTTTAATATACTAACAAGATTATCGCTTGAAATGATCATATATAAATAAACTTTAAGGGATTTATTAGCTAATGCCCCTTAAAATATCTCTAAATTGATAATTTTTGTATTTCTTAAAAATTGTAATCTCTTTATCCCTCTAAACAAGTTTCTCCTTTTAAAATGGTAGCCCATTTGTCGCTCCAACAAAGTTTTCTATCTAAAACCAATCACTGCCCCGGTGCGAATCGATTCAACCCTAGGGCCGAATTGATTCGGCACTTGGAAGTAGCCCATATTTCACAAATTTAAAATAATAGTTGGTAAAATCCAATTTTTCTCCAGATGTCAAACTCGATTAAAATACTTTTTATTTTATATCAAGAACAACATTTTTAAATGCTTAAATAATTAAGTCCAATATTTTTTTTATTTTCAAATTGTATAAAATTATCTTACGATCCAAAATTACGGGGTATTACATTCTCCACCACTAACACATGAATTTCTTCCTCGAAATTCAACAAAGCGTAAACCTTGTAACATAAACCCGCTCAAATAAAATAAGGCTCACATATGACTACCCCTCAAATGCCCCAATTGGGTTCCCATAAATCCAATCCAACATGCACGTACCCCATAAGTACAATAACTATATATCTTAACTATCAAATAAAGGTGTACCATGTTTTCTCACTAATCATTATTAACTCTATATCCAACGCAATCACAATTATAAGTTTTTCAATGGTTCAACCTCAAATCTCAGCTCTAAAATCAACACTAACGATTCCTAATCTCAATGTTATAATCTCAATCCTAAATGCCCCAAACGGTTATAACAAATTCCTCTCTTAAAGAGACAAGACCAACACGTATGCTAGACCGAAAGTCTAGGGAGTACAAATCAACAAACGAAATCAAAGATTGGTAATGCGAAAGCTATAACAAACTCAAAACCATCGAGACCTAATACAATGCACTGATACCATCTATAACACCCCGCATATTTTGACATTGGAAGGGACAATCCCTGCCGTCAATCTACTCCAGGCGTCAAAAATTAAGTACCATTTTTAGCATATGACAAAAACATGAGACATTAATAACTTTTTCCACAAGATAGAATTTAAAACAATCCAACAAATAAAATATCACCATAATAGAAATCCATCAGTATGATAAACTCCAATAAATAAATATCAAATTCAAATGATAATAATACTCAAATGAATAATCCATCTACAAATCTCCAACTATTCATAGAACCCAGTACCTTAAAGTTTGTTTCCATTAGAGTGGGTCATGCCTCACCCTTTCAGACTATTCATAGAACCTAGTACCACTATCCTCTTACATTTGGAAAATTCAATAGGGAGGTAATCTCATTACCATGGATAAAAAAGGTTATAACATTTCAAATCAGTTTGTTTTTTACAACATTCAAGTAGATTATGGAGTTCAGAGTTATCATACGACTAATGAGGAAGTCATGGTCATCGAAGCAAGAATTCCTGCTCTTTTTAGGGGGCAGGCGAGAACAACAGTGAATGCGTCGCTAAAATAAGTGAGTCTTATGAGTATGTTCTTTGAGTTTTTAAGACAATAAAATATTGTGGATGTGTCCAGTTTAGGCCAAGATTGTGTAACATCGATGGTGGCTCGTGTTGGAGGAGCAGGTATATTCGAGACAATTTTAGCCAGAAGAGTGGCGATAGAGAAAGTTACGACTCCAGTAAGTTCACCATCCACAAAGAAAGCGGAAGCATAGGAATTGGTCTATAAATCCATCTCAATGGAAGAAGTGAAAAGGTTTCTCTCATCTCAAAAGGAGTCGCCACTTATGTAGAAAGAGTTACGGAACCCCTAACCAGATAGCATTAATAATAAACCATACCCTAAAGGGTACGTTCCTCCCAAATTCTTGAAGTTCAATGGTAGAGGTGAAAACCATAGGGAGAATGTCAAGAGGTTTATGGAGTATCTTGACGTGTACAATAATGACAACAACAACGACAAGGAGTTGAAGTTGAGGGAGTTTTAAAAAACTCTCACTAAAAAAGCCTACGCATGGTACTCTCACCTAGCGCCGAACAACATCCCCACTTGGGGGGAAATGCACTGACAATTTTTGTAGAATTTTTTATTGGCTAAAGATGAGTTCATGCTGAGACACTTAGACCAAGAAGTACAAAACTTGGGTGAAGAACTGATCTAATACATTCAGTATTTTAGGGAAAGTGTACTAGATGTACATGAGGATTTTGTAGAGGTGAGATTATTGCCGATCTGTGTAGAGGGGCTGCTGGAAGAATAGAGAATCTTTCTGATTAATGAGACCTAAGAGGGTACCTCCGGAGAAATCACGAGAGCTCCAGTAACATCGCCATAATAGAAATCTTTGGTAGCGTTCGTAACTTGTTCACCTAATATCTTGCGTAAATAATATCAATATTTGGTACCTTAAGAGAAATCATCACCATTCATCCATTCTTCAGACTTGAGCATTTCATCATTATGGCACAGTGAACATGGTGATGGCACACGATTGGGAATAATGCTCAAGTCTGAAGAATGGATGAATGGTAATGATGCATACAAAATATGGCTATCCGATTTGGCCAAGGAAAATCTAAAAAATGAGTGGGATGATGAGTTAGAACTTGAAGAAGGAAGTGTTGATGTGGTTCTTGCCCTGGACGATGAGGGAACATCAAAAGTCGAGTACGTGTGCAGCCCGCAGACATACAAAGTAGAAATAGATTCGGAGTGTGTAGAGATTGTAAGAATCCCCAAGTTCAAATGGTTCTTAAACCAAATTGGGGGTTAAGTATGAAACATAAGCAAAGATCACTAAGAATATCTTAAAAGCAGTCCAAGAGCGAGGGGACCCCTCCCTCAACTAGCATGGTCCTATAGGGAGATTAATTAAGAAATATACTTTAGAGGTAGTATTTTCAGAGGCGGACATGCAATTTTCTATCTTCCAAAATAGACTTCTATATGTTACCGCTATATTGAATGGGATTAATTTCCCAAGAGATCTATTAGAGAGGGGCAACGATAAATATCATGCCCATTAGCACTCTCTATGAGACTGATATTTCTCAAGAAAAAATTATGTCAGTACCGCTCGTGATTTCTAGCTTCGATAGCGTGGGGATGTAATCACTGGGGTACGTGAATATGGATATTATATTAGGAAACTTCACGTCACACATCAAGTTTCATATTATCAATGCCAGCACGAGTTACCAGTTATTGATAGGCCAGGTGTGGATGCAGACGCATGGAGTCGTGCCGTATACATGGAACGTGTGGATATTGGATTGTGTGATTCCCATTTTCTCATACATTGTGATTATACTAGAGATGTATACATGGAACTGTAATTTTGATCTTGTTAAAGTAAAGAGTACATAAGTAAAAGTTGGATATATGATTCGGGATTTATATTAGTACCACATGCTTAGGTAGGTTGTTTGGGTTAGGATAACTTAAAATTAACATAATATGAGAGGAAAATATGTTTTTACTATTATGACCCAAATGTAATGATATTCCTATAAACTTGGGCAAACAATATTCTCCTTCTCCTAGAAATGTATGAACGTGTATAATACGTGATACATTCCATATGTCCCAAGTGATAAAGTGAAAATATCTATAAATGAGAAAGTGTGGGAGTGTATTATGACAAGTGAAATCATCGTATCTATATCGTAGGAAAGGGAAGAATGAGTCATTCTAAGAGATAATCTAATTAAAAGTGTGTGAAAATAAATAAAAATTCGAGCGGTATACTGGATCCTAGTGTCACTATTAACAAGTGAGTATTAATATCACGAGGCCACTAATAAATGTTAAATGTTAAGAAACTAGCTACGCGAGCAAGGTAAACTAATCATATGAATGAATACTAATACCTGAATATGAATAAAGAATGAGATGGATAAAGGAGGACTCAAATCCTAAAAATGTCAGGATGCCTACGTAGCCAACAATGGAATCAAAGTCAATGTAGTTCGTAGAGAAAATGAGGTGGGTCTAAACCATTGTCCAAATATAGAGTATATATATTATTTTTATGAAAAGTGTGCCAAGTGTGGTGAAAGTGTAATAAAAAGTGAGATAACCTTAAATTGGGAACTAAGGTATTAATCCACTTTTTTAATAATTTTTTTTTTGAGGTTAGGTTTTGAGGGATGAACGGAGGTCTAGAACATGGATGCACTTCGTTCGGACCCTATGGATGAGTCTAGGGTGTTAGAATGAGGTGTATACAAAGTCCCTCCATGGTTGATCTTAGGATAAGAGGAAGGCCATCAAAAGATAAAGACCCAGAGAAAGGATGTGAGTGTTGAGTACCTATGTTAGGAACTCTAGTAGAGATTGGAGGCCTGGTTCTAAACCTAGGTGTTGTATGTGAGGGTTGTAGCATGATTCTAAGGGGTGAAGCTTGATTCCAAGGGCTAAGGTCAATTATATGTACCTAAAGAGTGTACATCCCATATGGGATCGTGACATGATTACGAGGCCAAGGTCAATTATGAGTACTTGAAAGATGTATGCAACCAATATGAGGATCACAACTTTATTTTGAGGGCCTAGGTCTTATTCGACGACTTAAAGAGTGTATGCGAACAATACGAGGATCGCGACCTAATTAAGAGGATGTAGGTCGAACTATGAGGACCTAACGAGTTAGTGGGACTAATAAGGGGACCACGACCTGATTTTGAGGGCCAAGGTCAATTCTGAGCACCTAAAGTGTGAGTAATAGTTATGGATTTTTTTGAGAAATTTTGGGAATTTTTTATCATTTTTTATTCTTGTATAATTTTGAATTTTGATGAAAAATGTGCATTTATTTGCAAAATTTGAGATTTTATTATTTTTAATTTTTTTTGTAATTTTTGTTTTTTTAAATTTTTTTGAATTTTTATGACAAAATTTAGAGGGTGTGCCTACCGGTAGGAGTGGGATTCAAGAAATCACATAGGTTCCTAAGGGATACCTATTGGTAGGCAGGCGCAGGGGGGTGCCAATAGGCAGACCCCTTACCCCTATATAAAGGGGGTGAGAACAACCCTTATTTCTCACCTCAAAGTCGAATTCGATCTTTCTCTCTCTAAAAAAGGATGCTATGATTTTATTTTTGTGAGTTTCTTGAAAAAATGGATAATGTTGCGAATATTGAGTGGGCACATCATGAGATAGCGACCGTGGCATCGTAGAATGTTGGCCACATGCTAAAAAGGTTGGAATGATTGGATTCTCATGAGGGTGACTCATACTCATCGTTCAGTTATATTGAAGCGTCCTAGTAGTGTAAGTCTTTTTTTATTCTATTATCTTCTGTTTTGTCAATTTGTTTTGTATTTAAATTGAATTTATTATTTATTTATTTACTTTTTTCTCATTTTTTATAAAGTGTGTGTATTTTGCAGATGGGGGTATCTTTGTAAAACATTCGCGCTTGGGAATGGACTTGGGGTGAAGGCTGTTTGGGACCCCTCCCAAGTGAGGTGAAGAGCCTTGTGCAAGTTGCGGGGTTTGGTGATTTGGCGGGGGTTTTGATGACACATCGCGATCTTCGACATTGTTTTGTTCCATAGATGAGAGATGGCAGGACACCACCCACGCATTCCGTTTTGGTGAGGGTGAGATGAAAGTGACATCAGTAAATGTATATCAAATTCTGGGACTGCCATGCACGAGGATGTAGATTATGGTGGACCGGTCCCTTTGCCTGAAAATGTAGCGATTCAGGCAACTCTGGGATCGATATAGGCTTGGGAGAGTTGATGAAGGTGGACCTACTGAAGGACACCTTGCTGGGGAGGGTGATCTATGGTTGATGGTCGGAAGGTGCGACAGGTGGCACGCCTTTTCATTTTATTTTTACCGGGGGTACGCTGCTCGGAAAGAGAAGCGTCAGCATTCATCTTTAGTTACTCCATTTTTGGGGATTTAATGCCAATAGGCACTTATGGCTGAGGGATCCTAACGCCATCATTGTATGCTTCTTTGGATGCCTTCAGTTGCGATTGTCAGCTGAGTTTTAAGAGGGAGCTATAATTTTTATACGTAATATTATTTTTGTATTTTTTTGGTTTTACTAGTTAGTGCAAACGTGCATTGCACGTGTCGCTATAGATTTAATAAATATGATCTGTTTTGTTGTTCAAGGTTTGGATGTTTATCGATAAAGCATAATTTGCTATATTTCTAAATATAAAGAAAATTTACAAAAACTCAACTCAACTCAACTTAAGTCAACAAAGCTTTTTCTCAATTATTTGGGGTTGTACGCAAAAACTCTCTTGAAAAATTATAGGAATTGTCTCTACATTAAGATTTGTATTGAATGAACCATGTTTTGATAAAGTTGACGTGGAAGTATCACAAAAGTAGTCGCCATGTAAATTGTGTAATTTATTAAACTAATGACACCCCTTCTCGAGCTAATGTCCATGGAGGGAATAATAATTAATTTTCAAAATATGTTAGGAGTAAAAATTAAATTAATGAACTCATCAATTCTATTTAATTCAACCGCACCCATTAATTAACTTATTGCATGTAGTTTTCACCCATTAATATTTATGTTATGATTTTAGATTTGATGCCATGAAATGTTAGCATTATCAATCTCAAGTCAAAGTGATTTAATCACTCATATATCTATTATGGGATAAAATATGTTTGAGAAACATAAAATACATAAACTAATAATTAAATATTCCAATGATGTACCACTTGCACTGAATTTAACATTCATGCAAAACTTTATGATATGTAAATTGAAAAAATAAATTATATTTATGGTTGGTGTACCACTTTCATTGAATTTAAAATTCATGCAAAACTTTACGGTCCATATGTAATTTAAAAATTAAATTATATTCAGTGTATATTGATATCGATAATATTGGAGTCGAATATGTTAGCTTCATGCCATAGTTCCAACAAAACTATGATGTTTTGTGGGCCTAAAGGAATCCATCCAATAGTTTGATGACACCAACTCCCATTCCCAATCCAACAATATTTTCTTGTTAATTTCAACACCACGAAATATACGTACGTATGTAACAAATTCAAATTATACTAAAATGACAATAAATCAACTTCAACAAAAAACCAATCAAAATATGAATTTAAGAAATGTACATATTGAAACCCTAATAAGATATCTATGTTTCGATAACAAATACATTAATGAGAAAACGATTAACAAATTGTCACTTCACTGAATTCAACACGACATCGATGGACACAAAAATGTCATATATCCTTATCCACACGAATTTCCATTAGCGTAAATCATTAACCTATAAATAGTTAAAGTTAATATGTTTTTATACTACTACGCATCCAAATCTCATGCTGTACAACTAAAATGAATGGCAAATTGGTTTATATTAAGTTATCACTTTCTAGTGAATTAACAACAATGGAAGATAGCATTATAGAGATTGAAAAATGGGTCCGTTAACTTAGTTTTTTGATAACAAATATGAAAATCAAGAGAGAATTTTTGTCAAAGCTTGGAGCACAAGCATAACCAACAAATGTAAGACCCATAAAACTTTGAACATATGTAATCTTATTTATCCCAACATGAAGACATGTTTTCGTGAATTTACATAAAGCAAAACCATCAAAATTATTCAAGTGGTAACGTGGAATATACACTAAGGTTTCCCCCCTTTACATATGCATATATAATTAAATACATAATATATCCAATAACAAAGTTAGATCAAGTCTAACCATTAACATATTTATGAAGTATATTGAAATAATTTGCCCAAAAATATCAATCATACAAAATAGGGCAATCTTAATAATAGACAAGATTTCAAAATTTAAGTATTTTTAGTTATAAAATCCATTGTTTCTAGTAAATAACGTATATAAAATAATGATCAAAGAACTAATAGACATTAAAAATGGATGAGAATGCAAATAATCACCTTTTTTTCCCGTAACTTAGTATGACCAAACCAAAGGCAAAAGATAGTTCAAATAAATTCTATAACCTGAATTAAACCATTCATTGAGATAAAAATAAACACAAAAATAAAAATTAGTTTACAATAAAAAATAAAGATGTTATTTCGTCCCAAATAAACTATAATTTTTGTAGCAATGACTTTCTCAGTCAAGCAAAAGTAACACAAAATAGATAATCATGTTCAAAGAATAATGTTGACCGAAACCTCCCTATCTCTCTTCTAACATAATTTCCATCGTTAAGCTCCTTCCATCTCACTTGCTAACACGTTCTTCAACATGAATCTCTACATTAACCAACTTTATTATTTATAATCTCTCTCTCTCTCTCTCTCTCTCTCTACATATATACATATATATATATATTCATATCATAACTGCCTTTTATATTCTTTTAAGAATTACAATGTATATTTGATCTGAAAACGTGGGAGCTCCTAATTCATATAATCCAAAAATAGTGTCATGCACTTTGGGCACCACATGTTGTGCTCACCAATAATGACATAACACATTTATACATGTAAAAAAATTCCAAATAGAGGGGGACATGTAGAACATGATCTCACTATCTGACATAAAGGAATATTACTTTTGCATATGATCCCATGCATACAAACTCTATATTATATAGTGGGCAATGCGCTTATCACTTTTAGTGAAAATAATACTTTAATCCCTATTTTAAGAGTACTTTAACCCATGCTTAACGGGTATGTTCCCCGTTAAACGATTGATGGTGGTTTACCAACAAAAGATTCCAAAAAGTGGAAAAAACACTCAAGGTCCCATGAGATTAAAGTTGAGACTATATATACAGCTGTATTTCCATTATGAAAATGAACAATAACAAAGAAGACACAAATACAAAAGAGAGAGTGATTTAGGGATAGACTTCAATGGACTTGAAAAGATTCTGAGAGAGTTAAAACACTGTATACACTTTCAGAGGATAAGTTTTATTATTAAGAATGAGTGTTTTCTATACACTGATTTTCATTTTCTATGTGAAATAAAACTCGTGCTCCTATAGACGTGGCCTATGTTGGGTGAACAACATTATTTGTTGTGTTCTTACAGATTGATTTACTACCTCATTTATATTTCCCCTCATTATTGAGCTTACCTATCATCATCCTTGAAAAGTATATTTTTCCATTTCCATTAATACGGGTTACGCCTCAATTTTACTATAAACACCTATGTGACAAGAGAAATTACCGCTTCTTATTACTACCCAAAGAGAAATGCTCTCTTATATATGGAAAATCTACTTGGGATGTATTCGCTTAGATATTGAGAATGAAAATATAAACCGTACACTTGCGTTCGATGATGTTCACCATGAGGAAGAGCAGGCTACTATTACACCTGCTACTAAGTTCCTCAAGTCACTATTGCCACGGGGAATGTTCATGGGGGGAAAGCTTCCACGAGCTCTGTTTTGGGGCTCAATACTTGACCAATATCATGATAAACTTTGTATGATTACTCCAAAGTCAACAAGGAATGATGATTTTTGGTTCAACAAGGGATCCAAGTTACTTCATGACACCAGTTGCACAACCTGCACTCATTTAACGGGAATTATTATTACACCTCCTAGTCCATTTGTTCCTTTTATAACACTAATCGTGGAAGCTCCAGTTGTACATTTTCCTGTGATCACTCTACCATAGGCCAAGATAGTGGAGGTAATTATTTCACCTTCTTTGACCATTGAAGGGGTTAATAGGGAAATGATGAAGATGTTGACGTCATCCTCATAGACATTTAGTGAGGTGACATCCATTTATAATAATTTTCGCACACCTTTCCCAGAGGAATACGATGAAGAACCTTATCTAGAGAGGTATATTCCTCCAATATTTGAGAAGTGTAATGGAAGAGGGGTTAATCCTAAGGAACGTTTAAAATGATTTGTTGAGTATCTTAGTGCTCATTGCAATAACGAAAAGCTACATTTAAGGGAATTTTCAAAATCCATCGCTGATAAAGCTTACACATGATATTCTCACTTAGCCCTAAGAAGTTTAGCTACGTGTAAAGATATGCATATGAAATTCATCCTAAAATTCTTCCTAGTAGATGATGAGTTACTCTGGCTTAACTTGCATGGGAAAAGCAAAGGCCAGGTGAAGAGATAATGGCTTATATTAAGAGGTTTAGAGTGAGACCTCTAGATGTATGCAAAGATGCAATAGAGAGAAAAACACTTCAATTTGTGGAGAAGGTTTGGTATCAAAGTTCATTTGTCACTTGATAAGTGAGGCTACAGAAGGAACATTCAAAGCCTTCATGAGAGAAGATCAAAATGTTTCACTTATCATTCAACCTCTCCCATTCATCATAAATGTTGCGTGAAATAATAAGTTAGCCAAATAGTTAGAGGAGCCTAGTTTCCACGAGTTAATTACACTGAGGGAGGTGAATTAAAAGGAGAATGGGAGAATAATAATAAAGGAAGTTTGATCACGAGGACCCACCTCCATTACCTTGTAGTATTGAGTAGAGAATGAGTTACCACAACACCATATTGGGCGACGGATTGGGTTTTCCACCTACAAATTCTCCACCTTATACTCCTGGCGCAGATGTTGTAGCTGACCCAAATTAATACTAGATCCATCGATGCATC
Organism: Sambucus nigra; assembly: GCA_949130495.1. Classification (NCBI taxonomy): domain Eukaryota; kingdom Viridiplantae; phylum Streptophyta; class Magnoliopsida; order Dipsacales; family Adoxaceae; genus Sambucus; species Sambucus nigra. The sequence continues at coordinate 612,816,755 of OX422209.1, forward strand.
GATCATCCCATGGTTTCATATTTTACCTTGAGGAAAATTATTAACTAACATAGGTCAATCAGGACTTTTCATATTCCTCAACACAATGTTAATAACAATCCATTGCTAGCCCATGGGGTACACATAGTTTTTTGCTTTTAATGAAGAAGAAAATAGTCAAATTCAAGAAGCATAAGCCTTCCAAGGTATGCATGATAGTTTTTTCCTGATAGTTTTTTCCAAGGGATGGCTAACGTGGTTCTTGCCTATTATGAACCAAGTGACTGAAATAATGAACAAGCTTATCAAGCAAATGAATATGAGGTGGGTACAAGCTTGGAGTGCTAAGTTGTTTTAAAATCACCTAAGTTTTTCGTGTTATTTCTATCAAGTTGGGATGTTGCCAGAGAACTCAGGCCATTTTGGACATAGCAAAGAAAAATGTTGTTCCATCATTAAGGTGAGATAACCTATGGCCAAACTGATACGAAAGTTTATGCCTGAGATCACTTTTTAAGACTCATATAGATACGTGACAGTAGGCATTAACGAAACACGCTTATATAGAGATTTACTAGTTGAGGTGCTTCAGTAAATATTATGCCCATTAGCTCATTTTGTGTTGCTAATATCTCAGAGATAAGGTTGGTTGAAATACCTCTTTCAATCTCAGTTTGTGATAACCAAACTTACAAGTCAATTGGTTATGTTAATGTTTGAATAATAATGAGCAATCTTACATAACACATTAAATTCCACGTGATTGAGTTAGCCACCTCATACTATCTATTAATTGGGAGGGTTTGGATGAATAACCATGGTTTGGTTCTTACGCATACCATCAGTGTGAAAAAGCCAACGTTAAAGGAACATAGATCATGATCGGAGAAACCAGAAAGCCTTTTGAAAATGAAGAATCACATTTGGTGGATGCTTCCTTTTATACTGAGTTAAATGAGGAAGCACGTATATACATAAGGGGTATCGAAGGGGTGCAAGTAACCTCTTTTAAGGATAGGTTAGGATCAGTAAGAGATCAAGAGGAAGATTAAAAAAAGCTTTACAAGTTGAATGAGAGAGGCAGGTTATTCCTAATGATCATTTTATCTCTTAGCAAATTAGAGGTAGAATAAAGTAAAGGATAGACTCGATGGAATAAGAGGCAAAATGACATAGTACATTGGGCAGAGTTAACAGACCAATGATGGGGCAATTGGGAGACTGCAAAAAAAGGAAAGCATCATCAAGTTCATCATGACCATTGAAAAAATTATTGCTCAATGATGGAAGAGTGATATATTGCCTTTGAAGGTGTGGGCGAGCAGCTAAAGATCCTAAAGAAGATGACCCGGAGTATGAATTTTTTTTTATAGATAATCAAAGGACAACGTCTTATCATTAATAATTGAAATATCCAAGAATTTGTGGATTTAGTTGAAGATGAGCCTGAATGTATGCAAGATCATCCTTAACCACAAGTTCAAGAGTTACAGAAGATCTATTTAGCCAAGGATGGTGATGAACCAAGTCCAATATTCATTTCAAAAGACCTGAAATACATAGAGAAGCTGGAGCTAAATAAGATAATTCGAGAATTCAAAGATATTTTTACATCGACGTACAGTCAGATGTTAGGACTAGATTAAGAAGTGAGCTCCCACAATTTGAATGTTTTGCCTTCAATAATACAAATCAAGCAGTCAACCAGAACGTACTGGCCTGAGTTGGACCTCAAAATTAAGGTTGGGGTAGAACGATTTCTGACAGTTGGATTTATTAAGCCAATGTAACATTTAATTTGCATTTCCAATTTTGTGACAATGGGAAAGAAAGATAAAACAAAAAATTCACATTTATGTTGATTTTAGAGATTTTAATAAAGCTTGCCCCAAAGATGAGTTCCCTCTACCTTTGATTGATAGCTTGATCGATTCAACTGCGGGTCATGAGATGTATATCATTACGATTGGTTATATTGGTTTCAACCAGATGAAGATGGATTCATATGATGCAAAAAAGACAAATTTCAGGACTTTTTAAGCAATTTCATATACAATGTAATGCCTTTTGGTTTGAAAAATGTGGGAAAACTTACTAGTTGACAATGATGGATATTTTCACGACCTTTTCATTGACATTGTGATATTTTATGTGGAAGATCTAGTCATTAAATCAAAGAATAGTTTTCAATTAGATTTATAACGTACAAGATGAAATAAACCCACTCAAGTGTGCCTTTTATGTAATAAATGGAAAATTATTGGGTTTTATGGTTGATCGAATACGAGTCCAGATGAGTGAAAGAAACAAAAATCCATTCTTTGACATGCCTTTTCCAAAGACCCATAAAGAACTAACGAGTTTCCTCGAAAAGATTTATTACTAGAGGATATCTGTTCTTGATTTATCTGAGATAAATCACCCACTAATGGAACTATTGCAAAATAATACGAAGTTCAAATGGGAGGTACCACACCAAGAAGCTTTTGACAAGCTTAAGATATTGCTTATGTTTCCTCAAATGATGATTCCACCTAAGGCAAAAGTACTTTTTTTTACTTTATCTAACCTCCACTATGAAGTCCATCGGTGCTTTGTTAGAGTATGATGTTGATGAAAAAGAGAGACACGTCTACTACTAGAGTAGAATTATCCATGGTTATGAGTAAAATAATATAGTCATCGAAAGATCTTGTTTGGCTTTAGTCTTTATGGCTAAAAAACTTAGGCATTATATGGAATATTTTACCATCAACATAGTGATAAGATTTAGTCTAATTAAGTTTTTTCTCACATGAATAATTTTGATTGGGAGAAGAACAAGGTGGTTACTCATTCTTTCAGAGTATTATTTGAAATGCTTAGTTTATCACACAATAAAACGTCAAGGGTATCCAGGTTTTAATGGCTCTTTCCCTTCAAGTTTGTTTGAACCACCTCATGAAGATATACTCGGTGATGATTTGCAAGCCAACATATGTGTGGTAGACTTGGAGGAATGAACAATTTATTTTAAGGGTTCATCGGTTAATGGAAAAGGAGGCGCTGGACTAATTTTATCTAGAGGAAAAGAGGTTGTTTCTCCGTCTTTTAAATTTGAATTTCTTTATTCAAATAATGAGGCCGTGTATGAAGCTTTGATTCTAGGATTACTTGAGGCCCTTAGAAGAGGATTTTGTTCACTCTCCATCAAAGGGGATTCTAACTTGGTGGCCAAACAAGTAAATGGTGAATATATGTTGACGCACCTTAACCTAGATCTTTATCGAATAATCAAACAAACATTGATTGATCAATTTTATGAATTCAATGTGGAGAGACATCTAAGAATGATGAATCAACATGTTGATTCTTATGTCATGATTGCACAAAAGATAGCAATACAAGTTGAGTAAGGACTGTGGTTATCCATCGTAGGAAAACTCCATCTTCTGTGCTCTAGCTATTTCTCGCATATGATGCCTTATACTGGAGAAGAATAATAACTAAGTAGCCAAAAGTAAGGGATGCTTCGATAAAGATTACTGAACTAGCACAATTCTTCCTTATTTAAAGAAGTTTGTATTACAAAAATCTTGGTGGATGGTTGGCCTGATGCCTTAGCCCCGAGGAAGCTTAAAGATGATAGAAGGAAACTTACAAGAAGCATTGCCAGACCACTCAGATTTCTCTATATTAAAGAATTCAAAGAGAGGGGTATTTTTAGATTTCGATAAAGAAAGACACAGTAGCTGAACAAAGAGGTTATGATAAATGCCAAATATATTTCCAGCCAGCTGAGTGAAATTTTTTGGAAGCTCAAACGAACTAGAGGCAGTCTTATAATTATGTTATCAAGATGAAAGGAGATGCCATAGCATTTAAAAGAAGAGCCTTAAGGTTTTACTTTTTGGAGGAGGAGATATATTAATGAGGATGCTTCATCAAGATTTTATGATGCATCACCATAAAAGAAGTTAAAGAATTTCTCAAGAAAATTCATGATCCATCTCATATTGGAGGAGTCAAATTATAATACCAACTCATAAAACTTGGTTATTATTAGCCAATAATGGATAAAGATTCAGTCGAGTTTGTTCAAAAATGCAAAGCTTACTGACTTAATGGTAACCTCATTCATATTCCATTGGTTGATCTACACTCATTAGAAACACCTTATCCTTTCCACACTTGGACATTTGACCTTACAGGGGTAATTAAACCTTTATATAGGGAAAAAAATTGGATTCTCGTAGCAACTAAGTACTTTTCAAAATGGGTAGAAGTAGTACCATTGAGAAGAGAAACATCAGGAGTGGTGGCACAATTCATTAGAGAATATATCGTTTGTCATTTTGGCATTACCAAAGTTATTCTTTCAGATAATATAACTCCATTGATCAACAAAGAAGTGACAATGATAACTAATAAATATTCAATCATCCACTTCACCTTACCAGTGGCTTATCCTAAAGCTAATGGTCTAGCAGAAGCCACAAACAAGACTTTAGTTAATATTTTAGCTTAAATGATGGAGATTTACCTAGTGCACAGGGAGACAAACTGCCTATGGTGATTTGGGACTACTGAACAATCTAGAGGAAACCAACAGTTTATAAACCTTTCTCCTTAGTTTATGGAGTTGAAGCAATACTTCAAGTGGAGTTATAAGTGCCATATGCCAAATATAACTTGTGAGGTAACATGTTTCCTAATAGTAGACATTTTCAAATAGAAGCAGTAGATGAATACAGAGACAACATGAGGCAGCATTTTCAAGTTTACACGAAGCAACTCCCTAGAGATTATGAGAACCTTATGAGACCAAGTAACTTTATCGAAGGGAAATTAGTCTTAAAGGCTATTGTTAATCACATAAAAGGACTTCCTCTACAAAAATTAACAACAAATTGGGATGGATCATATGTTGTCAGAGAAGTACATGATTCGGGTTATTGTTTGATTTCAAAAATTAAAGATGATAAGACTTTCAAAGTTAACAATAAGTGGTTGAAAATTTATCATGTTTGATAAAGACACTTGTAACTTTCTTTTGCCTGAAGAAATAAGCACACTAATTTGTTATATTTATGAGCTATGCGGTAAAAGAAGAGATGAGGTGTACACATGAGTTTTAAGAAGAATTGTCTCTTTTGTATTTCATTTTGAGGGCAGTTACTTTTCCAAATGGAACTACTGCCTAGAGATACAAAGTAGTGAATTTATTTTAACAAAAATCCTACTTAGCTATTGTAAAGAAATTCCCCCGAATGATGCAGCTACATCGTAAGAAACCGTTCATTGATGCTCGGATATGATTGTGATATTTACTTCATCCTCAATTTTTTTTCTTAAAGATGTTTTCACGTTCACTTTTGGAAATATCTAAAGCTATTTCAGTTGCTGCTACGTGCCGTTCACACTCTTGAAGTTGTGGGATGAGGTTATTTATCTTCACCTCTTCAAAATTTAAATCCTTTACAACCTTGAGGTTGGTAAAATGATAGGTTGATATTTGGGGTCTCTCAACCTGATGATGAGCTATGAAAAATCAAAACCATACTTTCTCAAAGCCTTGAGATTATCCATAAATTGATTAATCATTGGTATGTCGAGTGAAAAGGTGGGAGTCTATTGAATCTCAGAAATAGTAGCAACTATCGCATGCAGAAGATATGTCATCATCAAATGATGAGGTCTCACACACTTATTGGTAAAAGTATTTAGATGAGGAATCAATATTCAATCCATCACAGAGCTAAATGGTTTGGGAATGATAGTATTACCATCAAGCACTTGTCAATACAACTGATATGGAGAAATATTAGGCAACACGGTCACAAAATCAGATTCATTCTCCTCCCTTTGCATGCTAGCAATAGACATTGATCGCCGTGGGAGGATGAGTGAGAATAAGCTGTAGCAGCTAGATCAACCTCCATAGTAGGCACACATGGCTAAGGTGCTCCGAGGGGACTGCTCCCTATGGTAGGCTGCAAAGATAGATGAAATATAAGAATTAACCAAAACCTTAGTAAGATTTGTTCTAAGTCACCAAGGAGGTGCATCTATTAAGAAAACCTTAGTAGTAAGATATTAAGTTGACTTAGAAAGTGTAAATATTGAGAAAAGCCTTAGTAGTAAGCTACTAAGTTAACTTACAAAGTGTGAATTTTGAGAGAAGCCTTAGTAGCAAGCTAATAAGTTGACTTATAAAGTGTAAATATTGAGAGAAACCTTAGTAGTAAGCTACTAACTTGACTTACAAAGTGTAAATTTTGAGGAAAACCTTAGTAGTAAGCTACTAAGTTGACTTATAAAGTAAATTGTTTTTAGAGAAACCTTAGTAATAAGCTATTAAGTTGACTCAAAAAGTGTAAATTTTGAGAACAAACTTAGTAGTAAGATACTAAGTTGACTTAAAAAGTGTAAATTATTTTTAGAGAAACCCTAGTAGTAAGCTACTAAGATGACATACAAAGTGTAAATTTTGAGAAAAACCTTAGTAGTAAGCTACCAAGTTTATTTACAAAGTGTAAATTAATTTTAGAGAAACCTTAGTTGTAAGCTACTAAGTTGACTTACAAAGTGTAAATTTTGAGAAAAATCGTAGTAGTAAGCTACTAAGTTCACTTACAAAGTATAAATTATTTTTAAGATAAACCTTAGTAGTAAGATACTAAGTTCATTTACAAAATGTAAATCTATTTTGAAACCTTAGATATGATTGAGCTAAGTTCTAAATACATTTTTATAAAGTTATGAAAAAATACCTGATCAGTAGAAGGAGGAAGAATTACATCCTCTGAAGATTGAATTACAAAATGTAAATCTATTTTGAAACCTTAGCTATGATTGAGCTAAGTCATAAAAACATTTTTACAATGTTATGACAAATACCTGATCAGTAGAAGGAGTAGGAATTACATCCTTTGAAGCTTGAACTGGTGCATTACCAGAGGAAGCTTTAGGTTCTATTGAGGAAGCAATGCAGACTAAAACTAGGTTAACCTCATTTGAGGGGGATGGCTAATACCTTTCTTCACTTATGGCAAGCTGTAACACAATAAGACAAAGAATGTCACCACTAAAGTCTTTGTCTAAAAGAAACATAAATAATAACAAATGTTTTAAAGATAATCACCTAAAAAATGGTTTCACGAGCAAAATGAAGCTAATTCAGATGAAGCACAATGGTGGCCATTATGTTCACCTGCAGTTAGAACATTAATCTAAGTATAAATAATCTAGTATACTGAGATGATGCAATAATAACCACAATAAAGATCCTTTTCAACATACCTCAACAAAACCAGTTAGAGGGACCACAACTAATGGAAACTCCACTGAAGTTAAAGGAGTTGAGGAAATGGAAGATTCAACAGCTATACTTGGAACAATCATTGCCTTTTTCTCCACAGGTAATTTTTGGGCGACAGCAACAGCACGTTCAGAGGAAGACCTCCGAGAATATGTAAGCCTAGTCATTGAAGAACGGGACAATGGAGAAGGTGCAACGTTGGTGTATCCAATAACTGGACTTAAATATTTCTTAGATGGAGGGTTGTAATCAATATTCACAATGCTCACTGAAGATGAAGGTACATATTGAAAAAGAAAAGAAATGTTATGAAAGATATTTCTTGCATAAATAAATAGTTCCACACTTAGAGAAAAGAATTACCGATTGGGTTGACTGAGGTTGCTCAGGTAGAGCATCATTCGAGGAAACACCCTCCACATCATCATTTGATTTATCGGTTAAAGATCACACATGCTAGACTTAATTTCTTCCTCAAATGTTTTTTTTTGTTGGGGAGTAACATAAATGGGGGATCCTTTCTCCATATGAACTTCTGGAGAAACTTATCAGAGAGGAACCTACGAAATAATAAAATCATCAGCCGAGTGACTTACCTCATAACAACCTAAAGCATTATCTTCAGTAACAAGAATGAGATTCCTTTTAGATAGAACGTCAACTACCATTAATTGAACATCTTTAATGAGATATAGTCTAATAGGGTCAACACACTCCTGGGTTATGCTAACTACCTCAGAAGAACTTAGAGTCACTTTGAACTTCTTAGGAACTTTAGACTTCATGGGATATGCAAAACTTTAGACTTCATGGGATCTGCATTCAAAGGAGCTTTTCTTTTTGTACAATCAACTACTTTCTTGGCTTTCTTACCTTTCTTTCCCCTTGAGCATTGTCACTGATTGGGGGAAAATGAGGGAACTACGCGAGTAGCTCAATTCTGGTGGGGTGCTTAGCTAAAACTCTAAACTAGTAATGGAGTTATTTTTAAGGCCAAGTTCGTTAGGCCCAAAACATTCCATATCGGGATAAATCGGCTAAGTTCTCATGAAGGATTTAAACTGTCTAAGTTAGAATGATCAAAAGTGAGGGAGACAACCCATTAGAACATCACCATGCCTTCTCTTATCAGGAATAACCATTTTGTTACTAAATTCTGCACAAAGAGAAAATTCACTATGACGAGTGAAAGTCAAGGCATGACGCATAGAGAGAATTGTCAATTATGCTATTTCGAAAAATGGGTGAAGTGACACCTTGGTCAAAAATAAATTGTCTGGAACAACGAAGAGGGTTATAAACTTTAATTTCTTTCTCCCACCTAGTGAATGAAGGAAGATGGCTATGGTTAAGCAAAAATACCACATTCAATTAAGGATCTTTAATCACAAATGCTTCATAATTGATCAAATGAATCGTGTAAGCTCCAATTTTGAAACCGTTGGTAAAGTGATATAATCCTTATATATGAATATGATTTCACATGGATCACAAAAGAATAACATGCAACCGTTGGTTAACACAAATGAATGAACCACATTAAATAAAAGGTTCTGTGTCTGTGAAGAAACACAAATCGGTTCGCTATAAACTCAACACGTGGATAGACAAGATCAGTTTCAAATGCATGTTTTTCGAGGTTAGAAAAAATACAAAATTGAGCCCACATAAGTTTATGCCGGTTTTGGTTTCTACCCAGAGCAGTTTTGTGGATAAAAATATAATTACAAATCAACCACAAAACTTTATTAAGAAGAGATTTTAATTTTCAAGAAATCATTTAAATTCTTAGAAAATGTTAAATAAATCCCAAAAAAATTATTTAATTTTTTTTAAGGGAATATAACTCACACATGATTATATCACGACTAAATGAATATATGAATGCAATCCTAGTGTGTGGTGTATGTGATATACCTTCTTGAACTTGTAGAGGAGTATCAATAAAGATGTGAAAATTCTAAGGCTTTTTGGTTCAACTGGGGATATACATAATTTTATCTCTATTTCCAAACTCGATGAGCTCCTATATAATGTAGACTCAAGTGAGTCAAAGATATAGGGTGCTTAAATCTCCCCCTTTGGAAATATGAGACAAAATATCTTTTGAGTCTTCTAGGACTCATAGGGATACGAAAAAAAATAAGAAAAACCTATACGTGTACAAAATTCTATCTACCCAAGTCCTAAAAAGAGAAAAGTACATAACTTAACTAATTACAAACCAATACCCTATCAAAATCCGAGGTACAACGAATAAATATTGATACCTGTAAAGTAAACAACTAAGATGAAGCATTTTTAGTTAAAATAGATTTAAGATAGACTCAAACATTTCTCCCCCATTTTGTCTCAAATGGACAAAGGGAAGGCAAATATATAACACGTATAGTAAACAGTTTAATCAAGAATAATCATGACAATAGATTTGCGTAAGCACTGAAACCTAATATTATCAAGAGGTTTGGTAAGGAAATCAGCTAATTAAAGTTGAGTAGGAAGATAATTGATATGTAGTTCCTTTGTTTCAATAAGCTCTCGTATAATGTGATGACATATTTTAATATGTTTAGTACGAGAGTGTTGAACTGGGTTTTTAGATATATTGATCGCGCTTTGGTTATCACAATAGAGATGCAATTTTTCTTCAAAAATGCCATAATCATTTAGCATTTGTTTTAACCAAAGTAATTGGGCAGAGCAGCTACCTGCGGCAATATATTCGGATTCAGCAGTCGATAGAGAAGTACAGTTCTATTTTTACTATTCCAGCCCACCAAGTTATTACCAATATAGTAGCAAGCGCCTGAGGTGCTTTTACTATCATCTGAGCATCCTGCCCAGTCGGCATCGGTATATTCTATGATGGTACTAGACGTATCTTTAGTGAACAATAGACCTAGGTTGAGAGTACCTTTCACATACTTAATGATTCTTTTTACACAGATAAGGTGGCTCTCTTTAGGATTGCATTAGTATCGTGCACAAACACACACGGCATACATAATGTCAGGACTGGAAGCAGTAAGATATAAAAGACTTCCTGTCATGCTACGATATAAGGTGGAATTGATAGGTTTCCCATTTTCATCTTTGGATAATTTCACTAACGTGCTCATGGGAGTCCTAGATTCTTTAGAATTCTCTAATACGAATTTTTTGACTATCTCTAGAGTGCACTTAGATTGCGATACAAATAAACCTTCTGAATTTTGCTTAACTTAGAGTCCTAAGAAGAATTGTAACTCCCCCATAAGCGACATTTGAAACTCATTATGCATGATATCTAAAAATGTCTTAGCTTCGGTAGGAGATGTGGATCCAAAAATGATATCATCAATGTACACTTGGGCTATTATAATATTTTTGTCAAATTTTTTAACAAAAAGTGTTGATTCACTCCCTCCTCTCTTAAAACCATTATTTGACAAAAAAGAGGAAAGACGCTCATACCAGGCTCTAGGAGTTTGTTTTAACCCATAAAGTGCTTTCTTGAGATGATACACATGGTTTGGATGGTATGGATTTATGGATCCTTTTGGTTGTTGTACATAGGTCTCCTCAGGTAAGATGCCGTTAAGAAAGGCTGATTTAACATCCATTTGATAAAGGGTAAATTGCAAATAACAGTCTATTGCAAAGAGTAGTTGGACATATTCCATACGAGTGATAGGTGCAAAAGTTTTGTTGAAATCTTCACCTTTAATTAGAGAATGTCCCTGAGATACTAATCTATCTTTGTTTCGAATTACCATCCCAATCGTATCAGTTTTGCTTTTAAACAACCAACGTGTTCCAATAACCTTTTTATTATTAGGCCTGGGAACAAGAATCCAAACAGTATGAATGACAAATTGATTAAGTTCTTCTTGCGTATCAAGTATCCACATAGAGTCATTCAAAGCTTCATTTACATTCTTTGGTTCCAAGAGGGAATCAAAACATGCGAAATGAGCTAAATTACGAGCTTGAGATCTTGTCCGCCCAGGCTCAGTAAGGTTACCAATAACACTATCTACAGGATGGTCTTTTGAAGCCCAATTAGGTACTTCAGGTATTTCAGGTTGTAAAAAATCATCTATCACTGAGGAGTCGAATGTTAACGAATTATTAGACTCATTCACGATAGTTGGCCTTTTATTACTACTCTCTACATTAGTGTCACTTACAACTACATTAATGGATTCCATAAGAGTCTTAGTATTAATATTATACACACGATAATCTCGACTGTTAGGAGAATATCCTAGAAAAATAACTTTATCTACTCTAGATTCAAACTTAGATCGGTGGTCTCTATCTTTACAGTCAAAGCATGTACTACCAAAAGTCCCAAAGTATTTAAGATATGGTTTTTTGTTGTACCACAGTTAATAAGGAGTTTGTTTAGTGTTTTTTTTGTAGATATACTCTATTGATTATATGACAGGCGTTCGAATAGATTCAACCCGAAAGTATTTAGGTAAATCTTTGGCATGGAGCATGACATGAGCCATCTCCTAAATAGTACGATTCTTACGTTCAACAATCCTATTTTGTTGGGAGGGGGGGGGTCTTACATGCACTAAAATCATGTTTGTAGCCATTATAATTACAATATTCAATTACTCCAGAATCAATAAACTCACCGCCTCTATCACTTCTAATCTTATTCACTTAGGGGTCCTTTTTATTTTCAATGCGAAGTAAAATTTTCAGAAATTTTCTAAAAGTTTCAGATTTCTATTTTAAAAAGGCAATCCAAGTGAATCGAGTGAAGTCGCTAACCATAATATGAATATAATTATTTGCACAAAGGCTTACAGTTAGAAAGGGACCCATTAGGTCCATATGGATGAGTACTAGAGGTCTAGTGGAGAGAACATCCTTAATCTTCTTATGAGGAGCCTTAACTATTTTTCCTATTTGACATGGTCCACAAGTTATATTGGAAATAGGTTTAATCTTAGGGATACCTCTAACTATCTCTTGAGAAGACAACTTGCTTAGGCTGTCGTAATTTATGTGACCCAATCTATTATGCCATATCTCATTGTCCTCCAATATGGCAATGTTACAAACTTCAGTACTCGACTTAACAGTATAACAATTTTCTGGAGTACGAAGTCCTGTAATAATTCACTCACCATTTTCATTTAAAATTTTGCAGTTATTCTTTGAAAAGGTGACAATATAAATTGAGTCAGAGAATTACGAAATTCTAAGTAAGTTGGCTTTGAGACATTTAACTAATAGCACATTTTCAAGAGCAGGAAGACCTTCTTCATGAAGTGTTCATTACCTAAGATTTAGGCTGATATACCATCTCCGAACATGACACTTCCACCAGAGAAATTAATTTTATTTGAAAGTTTGGAATCACCCCCAGTCATATGTTTGGAACAACCAGAATCAAAATACCAACCAAATGATGTGTGTTGGGCTTTTAAAGCATTGATAACAATGTTACACTTCATCTGAGGTACTATATCATCTTTCCTAATCCAAATTGCTCTTGTCTTCAAAAGCTTACGCTTATTTGCTCTCATTTGATAAAAATTACTAGCATTAGATTTTTGTTGAAAAATGTGTTGCGCATGCCTTTGTATTTTATGAAAAGGTTGATCATGTAGAGAAATAGGTTTAGTAAAGAATCTGGAATTCCTATTTGATGATGTCTTTTTAGTATTGGATCTTCTCTTCCTATTTCGATAGTTAGAATTCTTATCAAGCTGTCTAGGTAAGACATAGTGGTTTCGATTCTTCCTAGAGTAGTTGAAGTTTTGGTAAATAGAAGAGGAGTAAACTGGTTAATAGAGACGTTTTGAAAAATATCCTTCAAGTGAATGTCCATAGAAATCACAATATGAACAGTAAAGGTTATAGGTAGACATATTTTCCTTAGGAAAATTACTAAACATAGATATGGGACTAGTTTGAACTCTAGGTTTGTTTTTATTAACAACTGGCTGAAATGGAGGTACGAAATGTCTTATAGGAGGACAAATGTATTTGGCCTTAGGTTTAACTTTTCCCTTAGAGTTACTAGACTCACCAATGTCTGGAATGTTATGTTTTGTCTCAAAATCATTTTTTAAAGATTGAAAATCTGGACAGACTTCCATAGGTCTTTTCCCCCCGATACAAACATTTTTGGTTGTTTGTCATCTTTGGGAAAAAATCCTATTCCAGTACGATAATCAGAATTGGTTTTTCTACCAGTAATAAATTCCTCAAAACATTTTGAATTGTTTTCAAACTTAGTAAATTTTTTGAAAACAGTTGAGGTCTTTTCCTTAGTGTGTTCCAATTACACATTGGGTGGTGTACTCTTCAGCATTAAGTTTAACCATTTGGTTCATGTCATCTAGTTTCCTAATGACTTATTTAACAATTTTGTCAAGTTTGGAGATTTTCTTTAGATTCAGCACGTACAGTGTGTGTATATCAAGGAGGTCTTGGATATTCAGTTTTAGGACTCACACACACATTGGCATCGACATTATTGCTTCCCATTTGACTCACACACCCCGCCTTGGCATCGACAATATTATCAAGTATTAAAGCATCCAATCCCCTAATATAATTATTCACTATAGCATGAGTAGAACTATCAGTATCAAGTTCAGCCAGAGACATAGGTAGATCATCATTGTAAATAATTTTAGCAAATAATGACATACAGGGGTCAGTAGTGTTGGGTGACTGACGCTCATTATTTTCAGAGTCACTTGAGTCATCCCATGTCTTTCATAGATTAGCCCTAGTATGTTTATGGTTCTTGTTCAATTTTACTCTACAGTTTTGTACCATATGTCTTAACTTTCCACATCTATAGCATTCAACATTCTTGAGATCTCTCTCAGGTCTCTTGGGATTATGGGTATTATGGTTTTCATATCTCTTCTCATGAGGTCTGCTACTGGAAGGATTTTGATAATTTGGCTTGCCTTGTCCATTTGCCATTTTATTTCTAAACTATACCAGTTTTTAAAATTGTTTAGACATCAAGGCAATCTGATTATCAAGGCTATCCAAGTTAGATTCCTCATCAGATTCTAAGTCAACAGTAGGTATAGACAATTCAGGTTTTATCAACTAAGAGGAGAAATTCAAATTAGAACTGGACTATTTTCTATGGGACTGAGTTAATTGCTTCTTGAATTCTAGTTCCATTTCCATAGTTCTCAATTTGCTACTGAGGAGTTCAGGGGTAAGATTTTGATCACTCATTTCCTCCATTGCATACCTTTTGTTGTCAATTTTTTGTAGTAATGATCTTAGAATTTTAGATACAATTTCACTCACTCCTATCATAAGTAATACCATTTTCATGTAATTTGGTCATAATATCAGTTAATTTGATATAAAAGTCATCAAACGACTCAGAGTCTGTCATAATCAGTGATTTATACTGCTGAATGAGCATCTATGTTGTAGCAGCCTTAACTCTGGTATCACCTTCATATGCAGTCATAAGTGTATCCCAAGCTTCCTTAGAAGTGGTACAAGATGAGATCCATTTGAACTCATGTTCATTTATTGACATAAAAATTGCATTCTTGCCTTTATTATTGTTCAGAGAATCTTGCTTCTCTTATTTAGTGAATTCACTTAAAGTTTTCTTAATCCTCTCAGTGCTTCCAACAGTGGATGGTTTTGTAGGATAAGTGTATCCATTTTCAACAATGTCCCAGACATCATCTGCCAAGGTTCCTTGTATGAAAGCAACCATCCTTACCTTTCAGTAAGGAAAGTTATTTCCATCCGGGGGGGGGGGGGGGGGGTCTGGACAAGTTACCAAATCTTTCAAATTTCTCATCCATTGTTTGATTTTAAGATTTTTTTTTAGAAACACAAGATCTTAAAGAAAATTTCCCAAGCTGTGATACCAACTGAAAAATACCACTTTAGTTGTTTAATACAAGATTAAACTATCTAAGTAGCTCCGAAATGTTTTTTGGGGAAGCTCTTTTCTTTAAATCAAACTGCTTACACAAGATGTGTATAATCAAATTATGTACGAGATTATTTTCAAGATTATATAACTAGTTTTGAAAAACAAAACTTAAAATAGTTTAACTCAGCACACCAACTAGAAGGAGATGAGATGATGTAGAAAGATTAATTGCACACAATTTTTAACGTGGTAAAACCTCACCCAATTGAGAAAACATCCTCGGTGACTTCTAAGTCACAAACCAAAAATCCACCAAAATAAAATATTCAAGTTACAAGCTATTTAACACATAAGCAAGTAAATCAGTCCTATACAAGTTTAGAATATATACCAACTCCATTGGCTTGATTCCAAATTCTCTTCAGTTCTGATGAAGCTGTGGCTTTCTCAACTTCGTAACTTCTCCGATTTTTTTCTGACTTTACGCCGACTCTCGAAATTCAAGATCTTAAATCCAACACTTCTTGTGTACTAGTGTGATAAGTGTTTTGTGACAGTGTTCTAACACATGCATGTGCACACTCACACTTATTTATACAAACAGATCCTATCAAATTACAAAGAAGATCTATATGATGTTCTTTCTGTTTCTCTCTTCTTTAAAGAACAAAAGACTTATTGATCTTTCAATACATCCCCAAATCCAATGTTACCTTGCTCAGAAGACGACTAAGGTCATAAACAATTTCAGAGGTTTTGAAAAAGATTTTTGAAATTATAAACCACTGATTGCTATTTGAACTAGACTAAAAGTCTTGTTTTGTGATAACTAAAAACAGAAATAAGATTTGTTGATTCTAAAGTTTTCAAAAATATTTATAAATCGAAATAATCAACAAATATGATTTTTCAAGATGAGAAACAAAATAATGCAGATCTAAGTGATATATGACATAAAATAGTTAGATTTACAGTTTCTATAAGAAGAAATAAAGATCAAACCAATATGACTAAGTTGGAATGAAGATCTCAAACAACAGAGGATCAAACCACGAACAGGATTTAAACAACCCAACAATAACTCTCAAAACACTCAGGTTTTGGTTTAGGGTTAAAGATATAGTGTTTGATCAAAAAACAGATTAGGGTTTGTATGAAGGAAACAAAATGTTTCTTCTCTCTGTATAACTCCCTCTCTCTTGTGTCTCTCAAAAAAATAAGGAAACCCTAGAAGATGAAAAACTAAACTCTGGTAAAGGGATATAATCCTTATATATGAATAGTATTTCACATGGATCACAAAAGAATAACATGCAGCCGTTGGTTAACACAAATGAACGAACCAGATTAAATAAAGGGTTATGAGTCTATGAAGAAACACAAATCGGTTCACTATAAACTCAACACGTGGATGGATAAGATCCGTTTCAAACGTGTGTTTTTAGGGTTTGAAAAATACAAATTGAGCCCATATAAGTTTGTGCCAGTTTCGATTTCTACCCAGAGCAGTTTTATGGATAAAAATATAATTACTAATCAACCATAAAACTTTATTAAGAAGAGATTTTAATTTCCAAAAAATCATTTAAAATTCTCAAAAAATGTTTAATAAATCCCAAAAAAATTATTTTAAAAACATTTTAAGGGAATATAACTCACACATGATTATATCACGAATAAATCAATATATGAATGCAATCCTAGTGTGTGGTGTATGTGATATACCTTCTTGAACTTATAGAGGAATATCAATGAAGCTGTGAAAATTCTGAGGCTTTTTGGTTAAACTAGGGATAGACATAATTTTGTCTCTATTTCCAAACTTGATGAGCTCCTATATAATGTAGACTCAAGTGAGTCAAAGATATAGGGTACTTCAATCTCCCCCTTTGGAAATATGAAACTAAATCTCCTTTGAGTCTTCTAGGACTCGTATATATGACATGGAAGGATCTCCGCTTTCGTCGATGAGAATAGGTGGTGGTGGTCCACCGGGGTCGTCAACACAGGCTTCTATGAGTGGTCTAGGGAATGTGGAGGCTCATTTTCTTTTGGTGTATGAGTTTCCTTCCTATTATGTGCGAGTGAAGGGGGAGAAATAGTTGATATTTCTCATCTTCCCCGTGAATTTCTGGAAGGTCTTCCTCCTATGCATGTGGATGAATTTTAATTAGGGGGGAGTATTCTTACTTTCTCTGTTGATTTCTACATTTTTATTTATGATTTTAATGTTTTGCGTTGCTTCTTTACTTTGCAGACTGTAACTGTGCAGACTTCATGGCTGTGAGATGTCCGAGACTGGATAACTTCTATGGTTGAGAATATTCAGGGGGTGTCTATTGCTCCTCGTTATATAAGATTATGTCCTGTATTTGAGGTTCGAGAGTGGGGCATCTACCTCCTGTTCTCATGGGAAGTGTTGGTTACGCTTATGGGCAAGTCCGAGCTACGCCCCCATAATTTTGTTTCCCTTTTGGTTCTCTCTATGTACCTGCAGAATAAAAAATATACATACAATGATGTATTTCTATTTTAATTATCTTATTTTAGTGGCTTATTATTTGTGAACTTTAATGTTCCACTGATGGTTGTATGGAGAAAAAGTGTGACATTTATTCTTGAATATGACTTTTTGAATTTTTAAGTAAAGAAATGCTTAAGAGACTTTGTTGTAAAAATCTAATCATTAAAGGGGCTTATTTTAAAAAATTAGGGACAAAGGAAGAAAATGGGAAATTTCCAGAACTGGAGGGGTGATGAACGGTATTTCCTCTAGCCTTCCTGCTAGCATGTCAGTCAAGATACTTTGGCTTTTTAGCTATTGGCACTTTCTTACTGCATATTTCATCCATTGATTCTCGCATAAATGCTGATGGCTCCGCTTCCTCATCATTTTACGAAGAGTTTTTATTATAAAAGGGGCTTAAGTTTGACATTTTGAATCACCTACATTTAATTTTATTCTTTCTTTGTCTTCAATTTCATCTTTGCTAATGGCAATCTCCATTACCAAAACATTTTCTTCTTATATCAATGGTTTAGAAGAAATGAGTCTGTACAATGTTGACTATGTTGCATTCAACTTGTCACCTTTCACTTTGTGGAATAACCATTTGATGAACTGGAGTTTGTTAAAGGCGGCACTTCAATTTTAGTACCCCAAGGGTCATATGTTCCATTTTGTGTTGGAGGAAGAGTGTCCAATCTTCCATACTTGGCATTTACCCTTGAGTTGATTCCATTGTGTCAAAACTTTCGCTTTCTCCACGAGAACGGCTAGGAGACTTGTTGAAAATTTCTGCATCTGTGGCTCACCCATTGGTGCATGGGGAAGCGATTTGTCTCTCTAAGTTTATTAATTTTCTGTGTCAATGAGATTTTAGAGACAACAAATTTTCTAGAGCAGTGGCCCTAGGTTTGATCACAAAGTCTCTTCTAATTATAGGTGGTATGAGTGCATACACCTAATTAGCTTCCATAGTTCTGTTGATGCATTATCGCAGTAATTCAACTGCCACTATTCTGGTAGAGATGCTGAATGGTCTTGATGACTAAAAGGAGAATTCCTCTAATTTTTTGCTAGGTATTCCTACGATTCTATACATGTGGTTAACAGAGAGGTTTGATTTGGTTGTGCCTCCTCCATTTACTTCTGATAGCACCCACAATTTCTTCCTTCAAACTTACATTAACTTCAGGGCATCTGTAGATGACTAGTCTCACTAGTGTTTGGAAAATATGGCTAGGTCATTTCATTGGTCTGTGCTATAGTGGGTTGTGTTAACACCTATCTTATAGTTGTATGAATACCACAATATCCACCTTGTACTCTTTTGTCAAACCTCTTTTTATCTCTTATGGAAACTTTTATGCCAGGTGGGTTGGGAGTAAATTTTTCCTTCGCACATATGAACTTCTTCCTTATGGAAGACTTGATTGAATCCCTGAAGATGTATCTTGGAAATTTATGGCAGTTTCATAATCTAGATCATCATTTGACCCTTTTTATGAAGGAAGCCTCGATTTTTTAAGGTGACTACCTAAAGTGGTTATGGAAATATTTGGTAATAAAGGTTTGTGTTGAGGAGTCTGGACAACAATGGCTTATGGAGGTTGAGGTTGTGGAAGATGATGCAGTGGTTTCGTCTAGGATTTCTAGATGTATCACTATATTGAATGTTAGAGGATACATACTCAGAACTCGAATTACTGGGGACCTCCATAAGGTGATGATGATTGTTGTGACGGCATTAAAGTGGGACCTTCTAGAAGTTGAGATTGGTTTTGTGAAACTCTGTGGGGAAAATGGTTAGTTTTGTTAATTGGTATTAGTTATTGTTAGGTTAATTTGATCTAATTTTTAATGCTAGTTTTGATGAAGGTCTTTGGGTATTGTTTTGTTTGGGTATGGTTATGGGTGAAGGTTTTAGTTGTATATTGGTATCTATATTGTAGGTGTTTGGAAAGATTTTTATTAATGATTCATGTAAAAGCAATATTTGGAATAAAAAGTATTGAAAAAAATGTTCATTTTATTATATCTTGTTGTGCCTTTGTGGAAGGTTAATTGATATTTGAACTAGATATATTGATCGCTAAGGCATACATAATCCGTTTGTCTAATTAAAATGATGAGAGAGACTTGCGCCTCTTGATGGGATAAAAAGAAATGCATTTTGTGAAAGAGAAAGGACCGCACCTAAAATTAATTCATGGGTTGCCTACGTGTCTCTGTGGGGATTGAAAACAATTGTAGTGTTTGAAGATATTCTGAGAGGATTGTATCCTACTTAGTTTTGATAGAGATATAATTGGAGATTTTTTAGACTATAATGGAGGTCAGAATTGCATAGCACGAAGAGAATTGGA
Organism: Sambucus nigra; assembly: GCA_949130495.1. Lineage (NCBI taxonomy): Eukaryota > Viridiplantae > Streptophyta > Magnoliopsida > Dipsacales > Adoxaceae > Sambucus > Sambucus nigra. The sequence continues at coordinate 612,836,782 of OX422209.1, forward strand.
TTAAATATAAAACTTCTTGATACGGTCTAATTTGACTAGGTTTCTCATCTCTTTTCCGTCAAGATCAGTGAGCTTAAAGGCACCACAAGATAAGATAATATTCATAAGGAAAGGCCCACTCTAATTGGGTTTGAATTTTGCTTTAGGGTCCCAAATAGGTTCAATGATTTCCTTGAGAGTGAGGTTGTCTTCTTGCTCACCGCGATTCTTAACTTTCTTATTTAATTATCGTGCAATGCGACGATAATACACTTGTATGTGGTATAAAAATTTTAGTCCATTTTTATCCAAGAGTGATAGATCGTCATAATGACTTTAATGCCAATTGACTTCTCCTAATTTTCTTTTGAGCATGGCTCTCAAGGAAGGTATATCAAGTTCGACAAGCAAAACTGCCTTTATGCCATAGAGTGGGGAGTAGGGGTAGCCTCGATGGACACTCTGATGACGTACGATAGCCTTAGAGAGTGTTAGGGATCCTATTGGCCCAATCTATACAACTTTCTTTATTTTTACTGATTATGGACTTGTGGCTCTTATTTTCAACCTCAACATCCCCATTGGGTTGCTTCCAGTATGGTGATGACTTGTGTTTTTGAATTCCATATTCTTCAATCACTTTCATGATTTCAACTTCAAATCTAAACCATTATCATATACGAGCTTGTGAGGGACCGCATAGTGACCCATGCTATTCTTTCGAATGAACTTAGGCAATTTCTTAGCAATTAACATCGCCGATAAAACTACTACATCCATTTAGTGAAATAATCAAAGATAGGCTAAGATGAATTCATGCCCATTGGATGCTTTGATAGTGGGTTTCCCAATGATTTTGATTCCCCGAGTTGAGAAGGGCCATGGATGAGTTATATTATGTAGTTCTTAGGGAGGTAAGTGTTGAAGATTGGTGACTGGCTAGCATTTTAGGCACCTCTTGACATATGATATGAAATCCGATACCACAACTGTCCAATAGTATCGTGGTTGGATGATCTCCCTGGCAACCATATGTCCATTCATGTGGGGTTCTCACTCCCCACCATGGATTTATGCATGATATTTCCAGTGTCGGCTCCTGCTATACATTATAAATTAGTTGAGTTGATGTTTATTTTGAATAAGATTTATTATAAATGGTATACTGGGCTGTGAGGTTTTAAGGGTCACACGGTCTTTCTTATCATCTCCTTAAGGGCATCGATCATTTTTGGGTAGACATCAAATATCACAATACCAAAACCCAACCTTGTTTAAGTCATCTTCGCTAGTGATATTGATGTGGTAGTAGTGAGTTGGTCTATATTATTTCTGAACTTCCTAAAGGGTGATTGTTATTCCCTCCAGCATATTGATCAGAGAGGCCAAGATCACCGACACATCGGTAAAGATGTCCCTTGATCCAGAGAGGTAATGGAAGGTGGCATCCTTAAATCAGGAAATAAGATTTGCAAGATGATCATGGAAAGACAAGAGTTTATCCTTATTAAATTTGCATTTTCGAAGGACTTTTCCTATGATGAGGGTCGAGTATCCATAGACATTTAGGTATTAAATTCCTTTCTCTAGAGAAACCTTGAGGCCTATAGTGAAATCCTTATATCCTATCATATTGTCTATTCAAGGGAAGTCTAGTATAATGGAGATGGGAGTATAAGTGTCATCGGGAATTATAAGAAGTATCCCAAAGTCATATCCCTTATTTTTAGCAGCTTTGTCAAAGAACATTTTCCATCGGAGTTCCTCACGAGTAGCACATAATTTCTTCATTTGGGAATTCATATATCCACACGTCGACTTCTTCCATAAGGTGGTCAGGTAAATAATTAGAGATTTCCCTCCACTTGATGTCTTTTTGTGTGATGTGTGATGTCGAACTCAACTAGTAAGAGAAACCGTTAGTCCATATCACTTGATAAATCGGGTTTCTCCAGTAAATAATTTATCGGGTCTATTAGGGAAACTAACTTGATAGGGAAGACAAGAATGTAGTGTTGAAGTTTCTGAATGACCTAAACTAAGGCAGTGGGTGCCTTTTCCAATGTTGTATAGTTCGATTTAAACTTGTTAGCTTTTGACTAATATATTAGGTATCCCTTTCTTTGCATGACTCCTCGATGTATTAGGCTAGCATAGCCATAACAACAGTATCGGTGATAGTTAAGTATAGGAGGAATGGTACACCAGAATATGGTGGAAAGAGAACCGGTGGCTGAGTAAGGTATGGCTTGATATTGTCGAAGTCTTCTTGGAACGCATTATTCTAGACTTTGTTTGAATTATTTCGAAGGAGTTTGAAAATAAGGTCACAAATAGAAGTGAGTTGGTTGATGAATCTCCTGATGTATTGGAGCTTTTCCCAGGAAACCATGTACCTATTTCTTGGTTCGAGGCGGTGATATTTCAAGGATTTTCTTGATCTTGGCAGGCTCTACTTTTATTTCCTTCTTATTGACCATTGATCTTAGGAGTTTACCTTTTATGACACTAACGAGGCATTTTTACAGATGGAGGCACATCTAGTATTATCTTAGTTATTTTAAGAATTTCCTCAAAGTAGTGATGTGAAATTATTGAGTTTTGATCTTCATGATCATGTCCTCCTTATGGATGAGATCATGAAGGATAATTTTGGTTCTTCTTTAGCATTTATCCCCTCCATTCTTTAGATCGAAAGGGATGAAAATATGAAAAAAGGTTCCCCACAGGGTAATGAAATCAATCTTCTCTTAGTAAGCGGGATGCATCATGATCTGATTATACTAAAAAAATCCATAGATGAAAGACTTAAGGTCATGATTGTTAGTGTAATCATTGATTATGTCAATGTTAGGTAGGGATAGTCATCTTTTGGAGAGTTTTTCTTCTGATCTCGATAGTCGATGCACATGAGGATGTTTCTTCTAGATTTTGACATAGGAACTATGTTGGCGAGTCAAAATGGGTATTTGACTACACGGATGAAGACCATTTTCAATTTCTTGACCACTTCATCTTTCACTCTAAGAGAATATTCAGGTTAATGGCTTCTCAGTTTTAGCTTAGCATGTTTTGATTAAGGGTATGTAGGGATATCATATTGCATGATCTCTGGGTTAATTCCTGGAATGTCGATGTTGGAACATGCGAAGACATTTATGAATTCTTACATAGTCTCTTCAAATTATGGAATCTCCCTCTCATCGATTTTTTGGTCCTATCCTAATATCACTTGGATTGCTACTAGATTTAAGATTACTGACAATAGTCTCCTCATTATGAGTTTGAATGCAGTTATGAAGTTTTATTTTTCCTTATTAAGATTAATTAAGAATTGTTTATTCATTAGACCATCTTTATATATTGTTTAATTTTAATAATCAATGTAATTAATATAAGTTATAACAGGATTCTCAAAATCCTCTTTTTAATTCATTGATATCATTTTAAGAAAATAATGATGAGGACCTCTTCAAGGCCTCATTTATAATGACATCAGAAATAAAAGAGTGGCAGCAGGTTGGAGTCTCAAGGAGATAGATAGTAGGGGTCTTAGTTTCCAAGATTGAATTGGCTGAGATGCTCCACCAATTAAAGAGAGGATCGACATCAGGAGTGATCCTCTTGGTAGGATCAGATGACTCAAATTCGACATGGAGCATACTTATGTACATTCTCCATTTAGCGATGCTAAAATATTTCGATTCACCTCATGACTGGATCCCTTAGACCAGATGATTTTTTCCTGGAAGAATATTTTGAATCCTAGTTTCATTTTCTTTTCAGTCATATCATAGCGTGGTTCAGGAAAGCCACAATAGTGAAAACCTTTACTCTAGTTGATGAAGTTACCATTAATAGAATCTCCATAAATAACTTATTTTCTCTTCAACACCCTTTTTATTTATGGTTGTCGAAAAGCCTTTAGTTTTGCTAGGGATGGATGATACCCCAAGCCATACAGTGGACAACCTATTTTTAGGAATATTGGCTCAAGGATCCCTTGTTGTATGCTGCCTAGCCCCATTCCAAACATAAAGTGAATCTTTCGAACATTTAAATTACATTAACATTTCCATGTGGGTTGTATTTGAGACTCACCCATTTTTTGAAATTATCCCTATCCAGGAGAGGGAGTGGATTAATCTTGAATCTTGAGAGGAACATGTCATTAGTGTTATGCTGGATTTACAAAATCGAGTTATTGGTGCTGACATCATTTGAATTGTTTTTCGAGGAGAAGATTGAAATATGCTAGGATATCAATCACTTAGAAAACCACTAGAGGGAAAAGTTGGCCAACCCCTAGTGTGAGGAGAATTGAACCCATAACTTCTCAGTGGGTATTGTTATAAGCATGCACAACAGAGAATATAGGGGCGAGATCACTAACTTGTATCCCCAAGCATTAGAGTGTTCAGAGTTAGGATACATTCATGTTGGAACCGTTATCAACAAGTACCAATGGGACCATCTTCTTTAAAACTAAAATTGAGATATTAAGATCATAGGTTTGAATAGGTTTGAACTTATGGATTTCCTTGTCACGAAAAGAGATGAGCCTTTTAGCGATCAGATTCTGAATACATGAATGGCCTCATTAGGGGAAGTAGAAAGAGGAAATCTATTTTGTATGAAGAACTTTACGAGGGAATTCTTGTGCAGTTTGGAGGACATAAAAAGTCCCTATTGGTGATATTATCTTGGATCTTCTTCAGCTGTTCAAGAATCTTGCTTTTGCTAATGGTCATCTCAGGTATCGGTGTTTCTTCAACAAATCTTTTCCATTTATTTTAGGGTGAATTGTTCGAAGGAGGAACGATATCTTTTTAGTATGTATCGACCGATTTATGTGGTTAATAAGTGTTGGGGGGAAGAGAAAGGCGGTTTCTTCATTTATTTTAGTGGTGGCAGAAACTTCGTTGATATCTAATAGAAGCTCCTTGAAAGAAATTTCCCATCCCGTGGTAATTATTCGATTATTTTGAGATAAGTCAAGGCGTTCAACTTCTTCTGGTGCTTTGAAGTTTAAATTTTCCCAGGTTATAGAGAAATGTTTTTAAGAAGGGACCAAATACCCTTTTATCTTCATGACAATGAGTAGATTCGGGGCTTCAAAATTTATCCCCTCTTAATGCTTTCCTCTATAAGGATTTGAAGAATGTTATCCTACATGAATTCCTAGGGGGCATGAACTAGTCGAGTGTTTGGCTAGCCCAAATTTGGGCTTCCATGTAAAGATTAATAATTATTGCATATTTTTCTTCCTTGGGGGTAAACTTTAGTGAAAACTTCATTCTAAATCCTCTCAACTACTGAAGGACATCAGGTAAGTCCACGCTATATGTTTTGAATCTGGTATAGTAATGTATACAAGCCCTTGGAAAGGTAGGTAGGATTAGAAGACTTGGAAAGGACCTAAGGATTTATCTGGGTTGGTAGATGAAGTGGTATTGTTAATGGGTTTAATCCTTGTTGAGGGGTTGAAATCCCAATCTTCATCAATGAGTATGGCATTTATGCCATCTTGACGTAAAGGTATTGTATTTGGGGTAGAAATGATTCCTTTATCAATGAGGCCTTGTACAACGTACTTAAGATGGTGACATTGGTCATCGGTATGCTAAAAAAATTGGTTAATATTACAATGGGCATCATGTTATATAGGAAGAGGGTCAGGCAGTGGGAGAGGGTATAGAGGTTTAATAAGGTTATGGGATAAAAGGACCTGATACACTTTAGAGAGAGGAGCATGAATTTCAGTGTAATCTTTTATGATGGAAACGGGGCGGGCTTATGGTTCCCATGAGGTGGTCATTTGGTTAAGATCTAGGAAGCTATGCAAGAAAATAAGAGACAACTCACCCAAAGTGTCCTGGCCTCACAGAGACGACCAATTCGTCCAGAACCATCACCAATAACTCCATCATTAGAGAAAAGCCTAGATACACATAGGAAATCGTCTCCTCTTGCTCCATACATAGATAGGAGACCATAGAACCAATGTAAAGCAATGGTAAATCCTAGGAGGTTAATTCTGGGATCTTATAAGAGAATATTTTCTCAGACAAATAGGTTAAAACATAAATAATCCTCTTACCAACTAGGTAGAACCTCGACTATGAGGTCAACTGGGTATGGTGAGGACCAAACATAATCTGTAAAACACAAAAGTGCCTTCGAAAGGGTCAACAGAGTACCAGACTTTAATAGATTAAGAAGAAGAGGGGCGCGAGCACATCCGCACTTTAAAAGAAGCACAAGGTGAGAATATTATAGGAGACAAGGAGATGATGGCTCGAGATATAATGTAAGAGCGTTAACCAAGTATGAATAAGGTGGCCAAAGATAAAATAGCCTAACTGAAAGCCATGGATAAGATGATAGAGGGTCATGGATAGTTGAAGCCCAACCATTAAGGGGATTAATCTAAAGGATAGAAGATCTGTTAGGTTTAATTGATCAAAACTATAAATCCACTCCAAAGAGGGTTTGTACAGGGATCTCCATTCATAAGTTTTGTGATTAACTACCCACGCTTGCAAAGTTCAATCCACATGTGATCACTCCTAGGAATGACGGAAATTTAGATCCAATTTTGCATGTCAAGTAATACTAGGATGCATGCGACGTATTCTCAGTAACTAATGAGTGCAGTGGAGAGATTTTTCAAGCACTCTCACAGGACCCGGTCTGATCTGATATAATGGGTTACGAAGAGGGATGATCTTTTATTTTACATAATTATCCGACCTCTTTGTTAAAAATTATTAATGTGGATCAAAACCTAGTAATTGGGTTAGATCACTTGTTAAGCATCCATCAACGTGAGGATGAAATTACAAGAGAGTATATCACCACGTTCAATACTAAAAAATTAAAAGTGGTAGAAAATAATAAAAAGTTTCCATCATAGAAATTATGAGTGGACCGTTGCATGAAAAGTTGTACTTTGCATTGGCTAAGGAGCCTCAATACCCCATGGCCGAGCTCTTAGCCAAAGAAGGAAATATCATGAATGCAAAAGAAGCAATATGTACAAAACTGTTCATCCACCAAAAAACTTGAAGAAAGTAACAGCTTAGAACGAAAGGAAAAACCCAAAGAGGGTCCCAATCTGAAGAACGCCATAAGACAATACCAAAAGTTTGACAAATATACTCGATTGACAGTGGGAGTAGATCACATCCTTGAAAGAGTGAATTGAAAGAAGAGATAAGAATTTTTTTTGAAAGAGTGAATTGAGATCCAAGAAAATGGTGAATTGAAATGGCCGAAAAAGTAAAAATCCTATCGAAAGAAAAGATAAGAAAAAATTTTGCAAGTTCCAAAAAAATCATGGGAATGAGACCAGAGTCTGTCTGTCCTTGAAAGACGAAATGAATACCTTATCAAAATAGAAAATCTAAATAAATACGTGGAGAAAAATGGCAGAACACTAGCTCGTGATGATTAGAAGTCAAAGAGAAGATAAAGATAATCTCACAAAAGAAATAAGGACCAGAAAATAGCTCGAAGAATAATGATGAGGAGGACTTAAGCCTCCCTATAATACCTAATAAACTGTAGAAGGGATAAATATAATTTCTCTATCCCGTGGTTGCATAATAGGAGGGGATGCTGGTGGATGTGATGGACGAGTTAAAACAAAGTCTTATCTCAATGAATTAAGATCTTGTGCTGATAACAGATGCATAACAATGGCAACATTGGTCGATGTCCAACCTCATAAGGTCGCTAAGGATCGACTTATAATAGGATTTTTAACGATGACCTCTCAGGATTGTTATATTCTTATGAAGACCCACTAGAAACAACCATCATGATCCACAATAGAAATAAGAAAAGAATTTTGGGAGACCTTGGGAATTCGAAGGATGTATTATTCTATGCGGTTTCAAGAGGCTGAAGTTATCCGATGAAAAATTAGAAGCATACTAACGTCCTCTGATCGGATTCTTAGGTTGAAAATTATACCAACTGGTTACAATTGAGATGAAAGTTATTATTGGAACTTTGATGACCTGCATAACTAAGACGATAAGATTCTTCGTCCTTGATAAAAATATCTCATCAGCCTATAATATTATTTTTGGAAGAGTGAGTCTGAAGAAATTTGAGTCTGTAGCCTAAACTAGACATTAATTCCTGATGTTCCCGACTAATTTAGTTATTAATGAACTTCAGACTCACTCTTCCAAAAATAGGTGTAAGCATGTGAATGCTACTACACTTTGGCCGACGAGGAAGAAAGGAAGAACTTAGCTCAAATTTATAAGATCTATACATTATGTCCTCAAGATGAATATAAGTTGATAGCTGGAGAAGAAATTGACAAAACAAAACCAGTAATACCGATCAGATCATCTTGAAAGGACAACCCCGATCGGATCATCACTAGATACCGTCCTCAGGAAGAAATTGTCTAACTTCCTACGAGCTAGAAAAAACATTTTTTCTTGGATGCATGAAGACATGTATGGAATTGATCCATGCATTATTAATCTCGAGCTCAACGCAGTCAATGAATCTAAACTAGTAAAGAAGAAATGATGGGTATTCTCGAAGGGGAAGAACATGGCAATTCAAGAAGAAGTGTCCAAGTTGAAGAAAGATGACTTCATTGAAGTTGTAATATATTCCAACTGGCTAGAATTTTTTTTAATGGTATCGAAAAAAAATAAAAATGTGGAGGATGTGTGTGGACTTTATGAATTTGAATAAGGCATGTCCCTAAAATTATTATATTTTGCCTCAAATTGATCAATTAGTGGATGCAACGGCTAGGCATGAAGTATTGAGCTTCATGGATGCATATTATGGTCATAACTAGATTCAGATGAAGCCATGCCCTTCGTACTAAAAAATGCAGGTACCGCCTATAAAAGGCTGGTGAATAAGGTATTAATAAGCAAAAAAGGAAGAATGTGGACGACACAAAGAGTGTAAAAGAAGATGACCACATCAAAGAGCTCGGCCAAACCTTCGATGAGCTGGAGAAATATCAGATGAAGATAAATTCAATCAAATATGTGTTCGGGGGTCAAGACTGGAAAATTTCTAGTTTTCATTGTTAACCAAAAGGTAATAGAGGCCAACCTTGACAAGATTCAGGTGTTGATAAATATGAAGCCTCCCAAGATCAAGAATGAAATTTGAACCCTAATAGGTTGGGTAGCAGCTTTGTATCTAAGTCCATAAATAATTTCTTCTTATTCTTCAAAGTGATTAAAAATCGTTCAAATGGACGGAGGAATGACTAGTTGCTTTTCTAGAGATGAAAATATATCTAGGATAGACCCCTTTACTTTCTAGGCCGATCCAAAGGGAAAATTATACTTGTATTTAGCGGTGTTGGAGTCAGTAGTTAACTCGAATCTAATTAGAAGTGATACAGGAGTCTAAAAGCAAGTATACTGCACGAGAAAATCTTTTGCTAGTCTAGAAACAAGATATTATGGAATGAAAAGATTGGCTTTAGCTTTAATAGTGGCATCCAAAAAGATAAAGAAGTACTTTCAAGACCACTCTATAGAGGTCTACACTGATCTCCCACTTCGGCAAACCATCCACAAATTTGAGAAATAGGTTGATGTCATGGGCGATGGAGCTGAGTGAATATGAAATTACATACGAGCTAAGGACTAAAATCAAAGCCAAGCCATAATATATTTCATTATAGAATTCACCTATGAAGTAAAAAGACCAATCGACCTGTAGTTTCGACCGAATATAACTAAATACCTGCCGAGAAACCTACTACAGTTCTAGCCGAGAAAATCCAAAGACCAACTGAGTCCTCATCTAAATAAATCAAGATTGGTTGCAGGGAAGCATTTACCATAAAAGTGTTTAAAGACGGTTATTTAGTATAAGCAGACTTTGAACATGAGCTACCAACATGGAAGAAATTTCATGGATACATCATCATGTGCAAGCGGTAGTGGAGATGGTTTTATAATCAACACACCTAATAGAGATGACCTAGAATATGCTCTCCACTTAAAATTTGAAGCATCCAATAATTAAGCAGAATAAGAGGCTTTGATGGTAGGATTGGAGTTGGCTGCATCACTTACAACGGAGAAGATAAGAGCTTATAATTGATATGACCGAAGTGAACCCTCATCTTGGAGGAAGATTATCATATCTTCTCATTATCGAGTCGCCATAAGATTCCTACATTCATATGGTGGGATCATCTGGATAAGAGTCGAGCTCGTGTCAACAAGTCTCGGCTATATGGGAATTCGAGGCTGCAAAGAGCATCACGTGTTTAGTGAGGACCAACTTCGTACACTGCCATAGCGAATAATAGGAGTAACCACACTAATCTAACCTTGGCCTAATTTATTCAATCGAGGTCATACTTGTGTTTGTGAGCATGGGACCATCCTATCAGAGTTAGCAACCTCGTATCCTATCAGACCGAGCTCTTAGCGAACGATACCAAGCAGCGCGAGCATATGTAAGTATAGAAGTGGCATGCCCACGTGGACAATTCTATTATAACAAGACCATTCCCTCACATGAGGGAATATTACATCATTTTTATATCCATGTGCCAGGTACACGTGTCTTCATCTTATTGGGAGTTTCCTCATGCACATGAGGAAACTACAAGCTTAGGGGGTAGATTACGCCCCCAAGCCCTATATACACACTTGATCTTCTCTGTGAGAAGGGATCGATCTCTCTTAATTCAAAACCCTAACATAACTCTATCCAATTTTATACAGAAGAGAGAGAAAGCTTTGAGTTTTGTATCCATGGCCATTAATGCCCTTGTTTAGTGGATTTCTCACACACTCACACAATGGATGTAGGCTTAATTGGCTGAACCACTTTAAATCATTGAGTTCATCTTCTTATACTCATATCCTTATCTCATATTTGTATATATCCATCTCCATTGTTGTGCTGTTATTGAGCTTAAGCTAATCATAATATCATCTTAATCTGGTGGTGCTGATTACAGCATCATCAACAGTGACTCATAGTTAGTATTAAACTAGTTTCTAGGAGAGTATGAAGCAAGAGAATGGAACATGCTAAAATATACTGTAAGGCTGAAACTGAAAAACCAAGGCTAAAAGAACCCCAAATGATCAGAATCCCAAAAATTAAAAATACCAACAGACGCATTAGCTCGTCTAGAAGCATCCACCAGGGGTGATCTGAGGAGAACTATGGCTGTAATAATACTGTTACAAAGGGGAATTAACATAAAAAAGTTAATTTTTTGGAGCTGACCATAGGTCCATCCTAGATGGACCCAATTATAGGATACTTGGAAGAAAGCATTCTGCCAGTCGATCATAAGGAGGTTAGAAGACGTCATTACAAAGCGGCCAAGTTTGTCATGGATAAGGAAGTGTTTTATAAAAGAGGTTTTACAATCTTAATGATGAGATTTATTCACCCCATGGAATCGCCAAACTTGGTCATAGAAATACATTAAGGATCATGTGGTGCCCACGCAGTAGATTTGACACTCGTAAAGAGAGTAGCCTTCCTAGGATATTATTGGTCAGTAATGAGGAGAGACTATGAAGAATGCATATAGAAGTATGACAAATGCAAGAGGTTCGAAGTGATGTACAAGAGACCAGGGGCCGAGCTAGTGCCAATCACATAGACTTGCCTTTTTTTCATTTAAGGTATAAATCTAGTCGACCCACTACCAAATACAAAAGGAAGGTTCAGGTATCTAGCCATAGAAGTGGATTATTTTACAAAATGAGGTGGATGCCTAACCACTCTTAGAGATGTTCTATGCTAATGTCTTTCATTTTATATGAAAAATATTATATGCAGATACGGGATCCCACATGCTTTCATTACCTAACATGGAACCCATTTTGATAATGATAAGTTTTATAACTTTTGTGATAAAGCCAAGATCAAAAAACTTCTTTCATCACTAACTCGTCCAAATTCAATGGTAAGACAGAGGTCACGAACAAAACGTTTATGGAAGGAATGAGGAAAATATTAGATTCAGCTAAAGGGAATTGGAGAAATGAACTACAACATGCGTTGTGGGCCTACAAGACCACATCGCCAATAACAGCAGGGGAAAACCCCTACATGTTGGCTTTTGGAAATTAGGCCATTGTCCCAGTTGAGGTCGACCTCCCATACCACAGGGTCCTTAATTTTGATTCTCCTAAGAGTAATTTTTCTATAAGATTGGATCTAAACCTAATAAATAAAGTCAGGGAAGCAACAACACTCAGGGTAGCATCCTATTAACAATGTGCAATAAAATTCTATAATATAAAAGTCAAGCATAATACACTTAAGGAAAGGGATTGCATCTTGAATAAGGTTACACAGAAGTCTAATAAATTGGAAGCAAATTTTCCTAGTCCCTACCGTGTGGATGAAGACATACAACCTGGTACTTATCTGATTGAAACACTAAAAGAGAAGCTGTTAAAAAATGCTTAGAATTTGTGAAACTCAAGAAGTATTATCATTAAAAGAAGTATTTTAGTTATTAAAGAAGAAGAATTCAGTGGGAATATACAATGCTTGTACGAGCATAAATCATTATACGAGAATACTCATCACACTAATTATAGTTTATGATTATCAAATTCTTATTAGAACGATCCTTTAGATAACATGTTGGAGTTAGAAGGTCGATGGATTTGGAAACCTCATTCTTCAGGAGATTTCAAATACTCGTCACACTAATTATAGCTTATGATTATCAAATTCTTATTAGCACTATTGCAGAGAGAAGAGAATTATGGAATCAATTTGTAGATTTTTCTAATTTTTTTGACAATTTACCTGACCTTGTTATTGGCGATTTTAATGTTGTTTCCTCTCAAGCAGAGAAAGTTGGTGGAAATGATATTAATCACCAGGCTGTTGAAGATTTCAACCAAGCCATTGATGATTGTGGGTTTATATATTTGGGGTATATTGGATTGAGATTCACTTGGTATAATAAAAGGAAGGAGGTAGACTTGATAATGGACAGATTAGACATGTGTTTGTTTAATTCCTCTTGGGAGGCCAGCTTCCCCTCTGCTAGAATTCAACACCTTAATAAATCTTCCTCAGATCATGCTGCCCATTTGCTTTCGGTGTAAACTCATTTGGATGATGGTCCTTGGTCATTCAAATTTCAATCGACGTGGTGTTCTCATCCATACTTTCTTGATATTTTTAAGAAGTCGTGGGATACAGATATAGCTGTTGCGGGTATGAAGCAATTTGGTCTTAAGTTGAAAAGACTAAAAGGGGATTTAAAGATTTGGAATAAAGAGACCTTCAAGAATATCTTTCAATATATAAGTAACCTTGAATATTGCTCAACTAGAGGTTAATTATGAATTGGATAGGTCTAATTCTAACAGGTGTCTTCTGCATAAGTCCTAAGCTAAGCTTTTAGAATCTTTAAAAACTGAAGAGGAGTATTGGAGACAAAAGTTTTCAATCAAATGTCTTAAATTGGGAGTTTCAAACTCAAAATTTTTCCATTCTACTGTGAAAGCTAAGCACCGGAAGTTATCTATTCACTCTTTGAAAGATAATGACGGTTCTTTAATAGAGGATCCTCAAGATTTAAAGAATCATATTATGACTTTTTTTTAAAGATCTTTGGTCTCCTAACTATTTAGTTCAATTAGAGGATGTTTCCGACTTTATTCCATCTATCATATCTGCTGAAATGAATGAGGTTTTAGAGGAATTTCCTTCTGAAATGGAGGTTCTCATTGCCATTCATGAGCTCAATGATGATGAAGCTCCAGGGTCTGATGGTTTTGGATGAGTTTTCTACTATATATGTTGGAACATTACTAAAACTAACCTTTTATCTGCTATAACTTCCTTTTTTATAGGCTGCTCTATTCCCCAAAGTTGGACCAGTACCAGTGTTGTTCTTGTGCCTAAAATAAGATGCCCAAAATATTATGGAGATATTATACCTATAAGTCTCTGTAATTTTTCTATGATGATTATTTCAAAGGTGATCTCTAAAACATTGGCTTAAATTCTCCCATTGATTGTCTCTCCAAAGTAGAGTGGCTTCATTCAAGGTAGATCCATTCGAGATAATATCTTTTTAGGTAAGGAAATAGTATAAAATTTAGGAAAGAAAATTCATGGAGGAATTGTTCTTATCAAGTTAGACATGGAAAAGGCCTATGATAGAGTCAATTGGGGCTTCTTAATTTCGGTGCTTCGGAGTTTTGGATTTGGTGAGCAGTGGATTGACATTATTTGGAGACTTATATCTTTAAATTGGTTCTCAATTCTTGTTAATGGTCAAAGTTGTGTTTTTTTTAATCTACTAGAGGGTTAGGACAGGGGGATCCTTTATCCACGAGTTTGTTCATCTTAGCTATTGATTATTTGAGCAGGGGTTTGAATAAGCTAATGGAATTGGGGAAAATCATTTATTTTTATTTACCTAGTGTCAGCCCTATCATCTCACATTTGTCCTTTGAAGATGATGTCATAATATTTTGTAGAGGGGATAAAAGAAGCTTAAGATGTCTCAATGTCTTTCTTGATTCCTATTCCTCAATTTCTGGGTAGAAGGTGAACCTTAATAAGAGAAGCTTTAGTGTGGATGCTAAATGCTCTCTTCAATTCAAATCAAAGGTGGCAGAGGCTTCTGGGCTTAAATTCAAAGATGTACCTTTTAAATACTTAGGTTGTCCAATATTTAAAGGGATAAATAAAATTAAATATTATGAAGGTTTCATTCAATCTCTGAGATCTAAATTGGCAGGTTGGCAAGCTAGAGCTCTTTCATCTGGTGGAAGGCTTATTATTATTAAACATATTTTGTCCTCAATTCCTATATTTCTATTGGCTTCTATTTCTCCTCCCAAATCTATAATCAATAGTATTCACAAGCTTTTCAACAAAATTTTCTGGAGTGGTTCCATCGAAAAAGGAGGGAAATATCAATGGAAAAAATGGGATATTTTATGTAGATATCCTTCTGAAGGTGGTTTGGGATACAAGGACTTCAAAGTTATATCTTAAGCTTCTGTTATGAAGCTTTTTTGGAAGCTTAAAACAGAGATTTCTCTTTGGGCTACATTCATGAATTTCAAGTACAAGAACAAAAATTAAGGATCTTTAGGTGGATCTCATTCTTGGAGAATAATTCAGTCCGTTAAAGTTATGTGTCTAGATAATATGTTGGAGTTATAAGGTTGATGGATTTGGAAACCTCATTCTTAAGGATATTTCAAATTCTCTTATGCTTTTGATCTTTCTAAAACTCAATTCCCTTCCTCAAGATCTTTCCATCAGATTTGGGATTCTAAAATACCTTTAAAATGCTCTATTCTAATGTGGAAGATTCTAAACAATTGTGTTCCCATTGATGACTGTATAAAAAGTGTGGGAATTAGACTATGCTCTAGATGTAAGGCTGCAAATTTCATTAAGATTCTATTAGACTTCCTTTATCTAATGCCCCATTATTCATCTTATTTGGCTCTTCTTTGCTGATTTAATGGGAATCTCATTGGATATAAATTCTATATTTTCTTTACTGAATAACTGGTGGTTGAAATCAGGAACTAAAGATTATTCTATCTTCCTATGTAAGTGCATCCAGATTGCGGTCTACTGGGAGATTTGGAAAAGTAGAAATCTTGCTACTTTTGAAGGTGTTGATGTGGATGCTCAATCTGTCATTTTCAAATCTCTCTCTCATTTCAGACATATGTTAAGGGGATCGCTTTCAAAAATGTATTTTTAGAGTTTGATGGTGGTATTAAAGATTCTTTTAACCTTAAATCCAGGAATACAACTCATGTTTGCCAGTTTATTCAGTGGTCTTTTCCTCTTTCTAAAAGTTACAAGCTCAATAGAGATTGTACTTCTAAAGGTAATCTAGGTATTAGTGGTTGTGGTGGCTTAGTCAGAGATGATAAGGGAGATCTCGTGTTTTCTTTTGCTCAATCTACAGAGGTGGCTACAAATTCATTTGTTGAATTATTTGGTCTTAGTGCGAGGCTTAAATTGTGTATTGCTAATAATATCAAGGAAGTTCATATTGAGGTAGATTCTTTATTCGTGGTTAATTTGATAAATACAAATTGGAAACCACCTTGGAAGTTGAAGACTTGTGTGGATGAAATCAAAGAATATCTTCTGGTTGTTAATTACTCTTTATCATGGTGCTACAGAGAATCTAACATGGTCGATGATGCATTGGCAAATGTTAGAATGAACCTTGCATCTTTTCAAGTCTTCACCTCTGTTGTTGATCTTCCTCTTATGGTTGAGGAAGCTATTAGGATGGACAAAATGGGTTGTCATTACATTAGATCCTCTTTCTCTTCTTTATAGGGGGTGTTCTTTAGCATCTTCTTTAGGGATTTTATTAAAATCTCAATTTTTGCTTTCATTTCTCTTTTGCCTGTAAGCCATTGTGGAGAGGCACTTTCTCCATGAATAGATAAATATGTGGGGGCTTTTTCCCTCTTCCATACGAATTTTTTTTTAAAGTTTATTCAAAGAGATGGGAAAGAGGCTTCATCTAAAGACATCTCAAGGTGCAAATGAATGAATGCTTTTGACTTCCCTAAAATGTCAGGCCAGGTCGGCTCATATAAGGCAAATTGACCAAATGAACGTCATTGAATGCACCAGAATCTTAGGTCAGGTGAGCTTATGCCAACCCAATTGAGTAGAATCACGTTTTTTACTGCTAAAAATGATTGGTCAGAACGGCTCAAGCAAACCTAATTGATCAAAAACGTGTCCTTGATTGCTAAAAATGATATATCTAGTTGGCTAAAACTAACCGAATTGATCAATGAACATCTTTGACTGTACAAAACATTTGGAAGTGGGTGTGATGATAAAATCCAACCATATACCTTTTTTAACTGGATAATCAAAATAATTCTTCTTAAGGGAACTAGTAAGCCAAAGTTATGATGACATGATCCAACAACACAGTCAAAAAAGCTAAGCAATACTGGAAAAACCTAAATAAAGCATGGATAAATTTGTAGAATTAACTAGATCAATTGATGAAAATCCATGTTTTATAAGTTGGAAAATGAAATATAGAAACTACTTAATAAATGAGATAAATTTCTTTCATTTATACTAAATAATAGGTTTTTTTATAAGTTGTTTCTACTCACAAATAATTGTTCAAAAAGTTTCACAAGAAAGAAAGATCAGGAGTTGAGAGAATTATCAACCTCGGGGGTGACCAAAGGAATGTTGACAACAATAAATTTAGTCATGTTAGTGTCGTGCACAACCCTTTCAGTTAAACCAACAACCTCACCCTCCGCAACAGGTTTGTTCACCTTCGTCTATAGTTTAGTGCCCATGGCTATAGTCTCATCACCATGACTCTCCCACTTGATGACTACCTCTGCTATATTGGTATAATGCTTCATAATTCTTTTTTTTATCTCATCATAACCTTCAAGAAAGAAGGTCACGATTTCAAAGTTATAATCACCAGAATATTTGAATTTTTTATTTGCATTTTCTTCTGCTTTAGTATGAGCCTCATTGGCTTTGGAAATATATTCATTTGACTTTTTTTGAGTTTCATACATACTCTATCGCTTCATAGCATTGCTAGAAATTTGGTTTTTTAACTGTGTGATCACTTGCTCGGCCATGGTTTGAGCATTGATCTTCTCAAGAAGCTGGTTATTCATCTCTGCAAGCCCATTACATTTTTTCCTTTGATCATCAAACTCTTATTTAAGTACTTTATTAGCATCTCTATGCTTTTCATAGGCATCTTGGTTGGTTATATCCATCTTGCGAAGAACAATGCCAACTATGGTACTCTGGAAAAGTAGATAGTAAGGTAGACAGATGATATGATGGAATCGTAACGAAAATAAAAATATAGCATACAATGAACTTACCACGTAGGGTTTATGCTGAAGAATCACCTATAAAATGTCAGTATCCAAACCTCAGATGAACTCAAAGTCAGGGCTATGACTATTGTGTCCATCACGAGGGTGGTCGAGGTCTTCGAGGAGGGACTCCGTCTCTTTCCTTCCCTTTCATCATCTGCATGAGATTGTGCCCTTACTTGAGGCGCTCGACTGTCGTCGATGTGGGGTAATATGTAGAGACAGACTCTCCCGCCTACTTTGCATAAAATAGATAAAATAAATGTTTCGGCCTCAAGAGGACGACATTGAGGACATTACTCAAGCTTGAGAAACCAAGTAATTGAAGGGTTTGGGGACTAAGTTACGGAATGAGAAGGTGTTAGGCACCCATCCCACCCTTTCAGTCTCTCATGGGAATGTGTTAATCTTCTCATGTTAAACTCCGTAAAGTGTGTGCTTATGTGCCTAATATAAATGGAGAATGGAATAGCTCAACTCACGTTAAGGGAAAGGATGGAGTAAGTTCATCCTCAGGAGTGTTTCCAAAATAGTATTTCAAAGTATAATGTAAGTGTTTGCCTATTCACAAGTTGTTATAGAAGAATGAATGGATATATCGTACAAGACACAAGCATGCAAGGATATAAAATATATTAAGATTATATTATAAAAATAAAGTAACAAATGTTTATAAGGCAGGACTCGAGTCTAGGGATTTACCCAAAACGCCTTCGTTGCCCTAGGGGCATCGAAGTCCACATAGTTCGGTGATAATATAAGGTGGGATTTAACCCATAAGTCCAAACGGGGGATTTTTCTTATACGTGTGTGTAGAGATAAACATGCTTGAAGTGTGAGGAGGTGTTGTGATAATCCCTCTTTTTCTAGTTTTTAGGTTTTTTATATGAAAATAAAGTATGTGAAAATATTAATAATAAATGTTTGAGACTAAGGTATCCGATGTAATAAAATAAAGCGCTAAAGTAGAAATAAAGAAACAAATGCTAAAACAATAGAATTTAAAGACAAGGGTGGTGAATTGGGCCTCCTTATAAAGATTTGGAGTGGATCTTGATTATAGATGCATTGATATCATGATGAGGAGACGCTGGTATGAGGAGATGGGTGATAATTTACTAAAAGGAGTATGAAAAGGATGGATGGAATGTGGAAAATGGGCTTTTCAAGAGGGGAAAAACTCTGAATTCAACAGAATGTTGTTTGAATTGCTGAGAGGGATGTTTAGGGGTGATTTTCAAAGTGTAGTCGTGGAATCTATTTATAGGGCCAAGGGGTAGCCTATCGGCAGGGTCCTTTACCTGCCTATTGGCATAGAACCCTAGACATATTGCCGATAGTCAGGGTCTTAGGGTGCCATTCGGTAGTCTATGGCAGGTTTTTCAGAAAAATGGTCGTAAAACACGAACCGTAAGTCAGAATCGTGCATGGGGTGGACCGTAGAAATGGTATTTAGAGATTTTTGAGAATCCATTGATCCACTTCCGTGTTCAGGATCGTGGTCAAACTGGGTTTGAAAGCGCCTGTTAGTCACTAAAAAGGAAATTTTCGGAGGAAAATGGATCGTTTGTTCGAACTGTAAGAACAATTCATAAACGTGATGGCCTATTGAAAAGATTATTTAGAGACCTTGATATTTCATTCAGTTTTATTCGGTTCAAAGAGATGACCAAGGTCAAATGGGACCCTAAAGTGCTTGGAGTAAAATAGGTATAGGTTGTTTGTCCGTACCGTAAGGCTGATTCGCGCATGGGGTAGACCATTGGAAAGGGTATTTAGATCCCTTTCAAGTTTCATTCAGATTCATGCAAGCTGAAGAATTTACATGAGTTGAACGGGGCTTGGGAGCTCTCATGGCCTACAGATCAGTTTTTGGGGAAAAACGGACTGTTTGTCCTAACCGTAAGGGCGATTCGTGCTCAAGATGGACCCTTGGAAAGGGGATTTAGAGACCTTTAAAGATTTATTAAGATTTCACTCAGATAAGAAATTTTATTACGTTAAACGGGCTCGAGAGATCTCGGGGACCTCCAAAATAGTTTTTGAGGTAAAACAAACCGTTTGTTCGAACCATATGGTTGATTCACGCATGGGTGGAAAGGGGACTCAGAGCCCTTATAAGATTCATTAAGCTTACACTTAGACAAGAAAGTTGCCTGAAGTCAAACGAGGATCGGGAGTTCCTGGTGGCCTCCGGATCATTTTTCTAAAGTAAAATGGCTCGTTTGTCTGATTCGTCAGGTTGATTTATGCACGTGGAGATCCGTTAGAAAGGGGATTCAGAGAATTTCAAAGATTAATTATTTTTCTGCTCAGATGAGAAAGTTGACCAGAGTTAAATTGGGCTCGAGTGCACCTAGTGGTCTCTAGATCGATACTCGGAATATGACCTAGGGTTTATGGTCAACGAGTGGGTGCCAGGGAACTAAGGAATTTCTTGGGGGAGGGGGGGTCCCTAAAATGGGGTGTCTGTAGAGAGCCCCTTAATGGGTGAGCTTGGAATAAGTGAAGGGTGTCGAATGATAGATACCACATTGATGTTGGGAAAAAGTATTTTATGTCAATTTTATGGACCTCGAGGATGAGGCAAATCGATTCAGAGGGCCGAGGTCAGTTATGAGGACCTAAGGATATGAGGATGATCGATTTAGTGGGTCGAGGTTAGTTTTAAAGACCTAAAGAGATGAGGATGACCGATTCATCGAGTCAAGGATGTGTTAAGATTGATTGTAAGGGGATAAGGTGACCAATTTAGCGGATTGGGGTCAATTATGTGGACCTAAAGTGATGATGGGAATGATCGATTTAGTGGTTTGAGGTTGATTTTAAGGTTCTAAAGATATGACAACCAATTCTGAGGGATGAGATCAATTATGAGGGACTTAAGATGGGAAGACCAATTTTATGGGCCGATGTCAATTCTGAAGACCTAAAGTTGTGACGACTAATTCTGAGGGTCGAGGTCAATTTTGAGGACTTGAATCTATGATGACCAATTCTGAGGGCCGAGGTCAATTCTGAGGACCTAAAATTATGACGACTAATTATGTGGGTCGAGGTCTATTCTGAGGACCTTAAGTTGGGGCGATCAATTCTATGGGACAAGGTCAATTCTGAGGATCGAAAGTTATGATGACCAATTCAGAGGGTCGAGGTCAATTCTGAGGACCTAAAGTTAGGGCGATCAATTCTACGGACCGATGTTAATTCTGAGGACCATAAGTGATGATGACCAATTCTGAGGCCCTAGGTCAATTCTAAGGACCAAAAGTTATGACGACCAATTCTGCGAATCGAGGTCAATTTTGAGGACCTAAAGTTGTAGAGACTAATTTTGAGGGCCAATATCACTTCTGAGGGCCGAGGTTAGTCCCGGTGACATTTTGGTCATCTTTTTTGGTGAACCGCCATTACTGTTCTTTATAAAAATAATTCAAAAACATTTAAGTCCCCCCTTTTGATCCAAAGTCATATTGGTCAAAACCCATTCCTGTTTGAATGTAAAGGAGGCTTTACGAGTTAGGACAATAATATCCACACTCGGGGGAGAATATTCTTGAGTAGATATGAAAATATGAGGCCGAAGATAAATGTAAAGTCGAGGTAGAAATAACTCTTCTACTAAATCCACCCCCATATCTATAAAATGTCCAATTTATTGTTAACATACCTGTACTCAGGTGAGTCGAGTTCAGTAGAAACTAATTGCTACACCATATCTAGTACCTTATCTTAAGGGTCCCAGTTTGTGTCATTTTCTGAGGGCTACAACCCTTCTCCCTCTAAAGTGTCTGAGAAAATAGATTATTTTGATATGTCCATGGAAGTTCCATCATCTCGTTTATAAGATTCTAATGCAGCCGAGTCCAGTAATCGTGACCCGTCCATTTATGAGATCTCGGATACAGACAACACGAAAGTTGAGATAGCATATCCCCCACAAGCTATGGCTATCCCTCTGTCGACATTCCTGGTGACGAGTTTGCCAACAGGTATCCAAGTGGAGTCCCGATTGCTGAAATCGTAGACGACTCTAGGTACGAGGAGGATGATCCATTTAACACTTCTTATGCCCAAGCTTTCAGGAGCATTGTTAAGGAAACTGATCTTTTGATATGGAGACACATGTTTAGAATTAAGTGATCTATCAACATTAGAGTACTGGCCAAGGATGAGAGGGCCTTCAACGATCTAGAGGGTGAAGTAGTTTACTATGAACAAATGTTCAAAGTTGGCTTCAAGATACATGTCCACCCCAATATCAGAACAATTCTTACCAGTTTGGGGTTATCGCCGTCATAACTGTCCCTAAATACATGAATGATTCTTATCATCTTTTTTCAACTATGGCATTTGATCTATGACACCGATCTCCCTGTATGCATTTTTAGAGCTTGATTCAACGTCTCCTTCATAAAAAACTAAACCTGGCTACTACCATCTCGTAGCTCAAAAATCCATAAAGAAGGTCTTGATTGTTAATCCGACCTCCAAACACCATTGGAAGCCCCAATACTTCTTTGTGTCGAGAGCTTGGGAGTTTGATACCAATGTCCATTGTAGTGCCTCAGAGTCGACTCCCTCAAAGGTTGGCAAAAGTTTCCATGTCGACTAGGCTTAACCTCGGCCTGAGCATTGATGGTTGAGACAAAATTAACCATCTCCAGTACCAAGGTAAATAAAAAGTCTTGGTGGAGTTTGAACAACTGATGTCTCCATCCTTATTGGAAAAGACGGTCATGGGGGTTAACCCCCTGGCCGAAATATGTAAGTCATAATTTTTTTTTCTAACTATAGCATCGGCCTTATTTTATCACACATGTACTAACTCAAGTCTCTTCATTTGCAGGCCATCCATCTAACATCCCTGATCAACTTTAGGAGAGGGCTGATCCATCACTTGGAAACTTACAGAGCAAAATGGTCAAGGGGGCCAACCCACAAAAGAGATAACAACGAGCTACGTTATCTAGGTCGACCATAGTAAGAAAATGAAGGAGATGACCTAAGGCCTTTTACACATCCCTCCTCTACAGAAGAAGACGAGGAGGATAGATACTTCCAGGAAAGCCAATGATAGGTTTATCCCGATATCTTCTTACTCTATCCTAGCCGACAGTCTATCCCTACTATCGAATGAGGCAAAAAAGTTACTATCGACTCCTGGTTGCCTGAATCAGATCGAATGTTTTTAAAATCCATGGAACTGGCACGTTTGGACAACTTTGGCCTCCATAGGGCCTTCTAGGTAATTAACTCAACTTTATTTCTTCCTGAATGTTTACAAGTGTTGTCTTGTCTCGTTCTAACTTTTTATTTTCTTGTCTTCCAGTCTTTATTCTCCTTCCACCAACTGGCCCATTGGGTCCAAGATAACATTTATGTTATTCAACAGGCCTCTAAGGTCATCAAGGCCGAGAAAAATTTGAGAAAGACATTGAATAAAAAAAAGATCAACCATAATTAGAAGGTTTAATCACTTGAGAAAGAGAGATAGGATGACCTGAAGGTTGAGAGACAGAGGCACGAGTTCGAGACGGCTGATCTGAAGCTTAAGCATAAGACTGAGTTGAGGGTCATTAAGAAAAGTTTTGTTTAATATTTCAAGGCCACAAAAGAGTTTATTGGCTACATACTTTAGTACCTAAAAAGGGTAGCTCAGACCTTTCTCCGATGAGCGACTCTAAAGTATCATAAGGTCTCGTCTCTGATAAGAGAATTTAGTCTTTCGATTAACGTCAGTCACTTTTCTAAATGAAATTGAGGCTGAGGGTCTTGCCACTGAAGAGACGACCATCGTGACTGGATGACAGAAGATGAAAACATTGAAGATGAGGTTCAATAGACTTTTCCTAGTCTTTATTTTTATAATTAGGTTCAATGATTGTGATTCGTTAATTTTAAAGAACAATTTGTTTGTATTTTATTTTGATTTTGAAGAATTATTATGTTATTACTTTCGGTACATGATTTTGTTTGGATTTTGAATAATGTGATGATGTAATTGTGGATGGTTTTGTTTACTCTTTGTATGGGCTATTGTTATTTACATTTTGGATGATGTCATTTAATTATTTTTTATACTATAGAATCATATTGACATTTGAACTTGGGCATTGCTATTTGAATTTTTAAATAGTGTTGGGTAACTAATGGGTGGTAATTGTGTAACGAATGAAACAGATTAAACGAGTAAAAACGAGTCGAGTCAGGTCTATAATGAGTAAAAACGAGTCATTTTGTTAAATGGGTGAAAATGATATATGTCAGGTCAGAGGGGTCAACATGATTCGTTTTATTAAACGGGCAAAAACGGGTCATGTCGTGTCACCCACTAAGAAAACGAACCATGTGTGGATTTCATTTCCCCACCTGTTTACTAAACAAATCGTGTATGGGTGAATCCATTTTCCACACAATTCATTTATCACCCCACATGAACACGGTTCAACACGACCCATTGCTAATCTGAAAGCGGTTAGCTTTTCTCAATCGAAGCACTGATACCAATTTGAAAAGGTGGAGGACAAAAAGTAGTAAATACTTATTTTACTTCAAAAAGTAATAATTTTCTTTTATGTTGCGGAAGCGAAGTTGATGGTTCAATTAAAACGAATTCACAAATTTTAATTTCTTTTTGAAATTAAAATTAAAGAAGGTGAAATTAAATTAAACACACACATAA
The DNA here is from genome assembly GCA_949130495.1 of Sambucus nigra. Lineage (NCBI taxonomy): Eukaryota > Viridiplantae > Streptophyta > Magnoliopsida > Dipsacales > Adoxaceae > Sambucus > Sambucus nigra. The sequence goes on from OX422209.1 coordinate 612,861,331, forward strand.
CTTAAATTTCACTTACACAAATTAACTAACCCAAGGCCTAGAAATTTGCCTGACAAAATATTTAATCCAATTTATCAAATTAGGCCAAACCAATTTTATCAAATTAAATTAAGTGACTTGAATTAACTATTAACTACACATTACCCAATATTTAAATTAGCACCAAATTAAACAAATAGTGATTGAACAAAATTTTATCTTGTTACCTAAGCATGCGTTGTAGGTGAGTATAGCAAGATAAAATAAATAATAAATCACTACGCCGCGATGTATGAGGAAAAACCCACAACAGAAAAAAATCTCAGACGACCCTAGCCTCAAATCCACTAAGTATGGTTTTACAAATACAAGACAATAAGACTTACAACACTCGACTCGATCCCTCTCAATCCCCGATGCTTCTTTTTGTATACACCTCCTCTTAGCAAATAACCGCGGAGCTCCACCGCGGTCTTGGAATCTACCGATTGGACTTTATGTGGTCACCATCACCCAAACAAGGAGCCTTTCTCCAAGTGGTTAAATCAACGCAAACTTCTTCTTCTTTGTGGGATTTAGAAGCAAACCCAAACGTCTCTTCAAAACGGTAGAGATAAAAACCGGTGCCAAAATCCAAGCAACATATATATATATATATATATATATATATATATATATATATATATATATATATATATATATATATATATATATATGAAAACTTGGAATAGATAAACAATGGGTGAAAACAAGTGTTTAATCAATTTTTCTTTGAAAAATGAACACTTAAACATGAAATTTTTCTTAGGAAAGATGAACTCTCAAAACTTTCTCTAGGAGATGTAGGATGGTGAAAAAGTTTATTAGAAAAAGTTCATTTCCGCACTTAATAAGTTATGTCAAAAGATAGTGGGAAACGAAGTGAGAAAGTGGGTCAAAATATGCTCAAAATTGCCAAAAACTGTTCCCGCCAAAACTCGTTCGAACGAGATTTCGTTCGAACGAAGTCTCGTTCGAACAAGCCTTCTAATGAATTTCCAGTGTGAACTCATTAGGAATCTCGTTGGATATCTTGTTCGAACCATCATTCTCGTTCGAATGATACTTTGAACGACATTATAGTGGCGTATCTGGGAACTCGTTGAAAAACTCGTTGGAACGACATTATTGTTCGAACGACACTTCGAACGAACTTCTAGAAAGTTGTAAAATTTCGATTTTTTCCTAGAAACTTTATATACTTTATTTTAAAGTTAAAATAAAATCTTTATGAAAATAAGCAACAGTTTAAACAATAATTTCACCTAATAAAAAATGTTCCAAGCTCCTATATATATATTCAAATGCATTCATACCTTAGGAACAATGGAACTATGTTGATGACGTAGAAATGAGGCACACTAAACTCAGCATTTTGATGAATCTTTAAACTTTTGGAAGCTACATCTTAAACAAACACGTCATAGGCTTGAATGGATACAATTGAACTCTATCCTATGACTCAAACATTTTTGTCCGAAATTGAGCCAAAACTACAAAGGACTCAATTGGAAATTTATGTCCTTGCAAATCTCCCCATTTGGCTATTCCGGGACAAAAACTAAACAAAATTCCTAAAGGTCCGTGAAGCTCTATTTGACTGACAAAAATTTCCCACCCAAAATAAAAATACAATTGTTGATACCAATTTTAGTCTGCTGACATGGCACAATGAAGTGGAGACACGTGTCAATCTACATGGCACTAACAAACATTTCTGAACAATACCTTGACTTCGAGGAAACTCAATTTCCCCGACCAACTCAGATACTCCGAGCAGTAGATGCTCACCGAGGAACTTTACTGCACCGAGCAGCTCATGGATACTGAGATACTTAGGTGGTCCGAGCAGCTGAGGCGGTCCGAGCTTCACCTCGATCAAAGCATTTATTATTAGACAATTAAGAGGATTAAATGCGCATTAAATGCTGATTATTATCATACAGATGGATACGCTTATTGAACAACTATGTATTACGCATTCAAATGTACAGCCTGGGGGCTATAAATACATTGTATCATCCTCATTGTAAGGGACCAGAATTTCTTGAGAAAAATCCTACCTCGAGAATTCCCAAACAGTCAATAATAATATAAACAGTGGACGTAGGCCATTCGTTCAAGGTTGAACCACTTTAAAATATCTTGTCTTATTTATTTTTTATCTGTGATTAAATAATTAGAGATAATCTAATTTTTTACATCAACAATAATGCTTGACTCAAACAACCCAAGGATCAATATCTTTGCGTGATGATGAATGTTGCCATTTAGAAGAATTCCTGCACACTTAAGCAAAAATATTAAATGTACAGGGAATATTAAAATATTAAATGCAATATGAATAAAGACTACCCCTTAATTAATTCTCTCCTTTATCAACTATGATCAACCTAAGAAGATAGCGCTTCCCCCCTATGTAAAATCTCCAAAACTAAGCTATGATGACAATACGATTAGATACCATTTCCCCTCCTATCATTCTCCCCCTTTTTGTTCAGGAATAGACAAAGGCTAAAGAATAAAAAATTAACTTATCTCCCCCAATTAAAGCATATTACCCTTAAACCAAACAAGGGATACATAAAATGGGATAACAAGCTAAACATGCAAATGTGCAAAAGTGATGAGAACATTAAAGCATATGGGCAACAAAAGCATAACTAATCCAATAAATAATAACGGATACCTACTAGGATGCAAGAAAATGATACCAATAAAGAATGCAACAAGATAGATACCAATTATGAAGTAAAGCATATATGGACTAGAAAGTAAGGCAAAGACCAAACAAAAATATCATATATATATACGTACTCTAGATATACCAAAGATGCACATGCACATATATATATAGATATAAACACACAAATGACACACATAAAATATAGTAGGAGTCTTCCCCACTCGTATGGTAAAAATGTGTCATATGGAAACGTAAGTGTTGGGGTGTGGACTAGCAACAATTAAATTTAGACCCAATCACTTAAAAATTATTCACAGAGTTCTCAATTGATTGAAAACTTCATCACATTTGAATATAACCTCATGTGACAATATAGATTGAACTCAATGAACAAACATACACAATGCATACAAGCCTAGCATGTTGATGATTCTACAATATAGTCATGACATTGAAATACAACTAGGATAAACAGACATTGTGCAAACCGTTGATATACCATCGAATCTCCTTTAATAAGCATTTATTAATTTTGAATGAATATATCAATCAAACATAGGCCTTGGAAAATATTTTTCTTTTTAATGCCATATTTTATGTTTTTAGGCCTTTGGACCACGTATTGCTTTTAGGTCCAAACAAACGGTGGCTTACTATTTGTAAAGGATAATAAATCCTTTTGGAGCACTTCCCCGTGAACATTTATATTTATCATTTTTTATATTTTTCACACAAAACTCACGTGCAACGTATTTTGACATGCACTAGTCCTCGTAGGTCACAAATATGTAGATGAAAAGATTGGTAGGAGAATACCTCACAAAGCTCAAATATACATATGAAGTTAAAATTTCAAATGAGCTCGTGCATGTGTGAATTGAGGCATATAAAAATAGAATCCATTTAGGAAACACAAAATTTAACTACTCCATGTAAGCATGGTAAAGAACATAATAAGGATTGACAATCTAAACCAAAATTTCTAGCCACGTGGGAGCGAAAAAGATGATATTCTAACACAAGTGTTTGCCACATAAAGTGTGTCAAACTAAAATACACACAAAACAAACTCTTTTTGAGTTTTTGAAATTTTTAACCAAAAATAAAAATATATACTCAAAAGACAAACAAAAATCATTTGAATTTTTCATTAAGCTTAGATAACTAAAAGGTAAAACCCAAATGATAAACAAAAATCTTTTTGCATTTTTCATTGAATGCAAACAAAACAAATATAATACAAAAGATAAACAATCATCATTATTGTAGCATGTGATTAAGCATGGAGCTTAGACTAGAAAATGACTAAACAAGCATACATTTAGCATGAGAATATAACATGAAGTACAAAAGCTAAAGTATGCAATCAAAACTAACACATTCAACCTTTTGATTTTGCAAAGGAGGAAGCATGTGAAAGTAAATGAGAATGAAAACCCTATCTTGTAAAGCTACCAAGTCGGATCTCCTAACCCAAACTAATGACGAATGAAGATCTCGGTGTGTAGGAATCTTGGTTACCTCGGTTGCCTTACCTTTGGATTTTCTAGGAACTCGTTTAAGATCAAAACAAAATTTCCTAAGATGACCTTTTCGACCACAATGTGAACACTTGAACTCACGGCAAAAAGATTCACCTAAGGAGTGATCTCTAAAGGCTTTCCTAGGCGATTCTCCTAAAACGTTGGGTTTGGTTTTATGAGTTGATTCATTACAAGGATTGAAGCCTAAACCACAAGTGTCATTTTTAATTTGGACCGTTCCTAAAATTTTATCTAATTTCTCCGAACGACACTCCAAATCAAATTTGACTTTTCTAGAGTCTTTTAGTTTATTTTCTAATTCTAAATTTTTTGACTCTAACAAGACATTTTTTTCTTCAAACTCGAGAAGCTCCTTTTTGAAGGATTCCATTACACCCCTAAGGCTATCTCTCTCATCTTATATATATTCTAGCTTCTCTCAAAGAGATCTCTATCGTGTCCTAAGGTCTTCCACTAATGCATTCTCATCAACGACCTTGACACCCTCTTTAAAGCTCGCTTCTAACTTCAAATTAGCTCTTTTTAATTTAATAGATTCTTCATCAAATTCTTGAAAAGTATTTTAAAGTTCACTCACATCAACCTCATCTTCATTTTCACTCTCTCTTTCTTCTTCACTCTCACTATCATAAAAAACAAGAGAATCATAAACTGTGACCTTGGAAGTGTCATGTGATAAATTTTCATCTATATATGAGTTGTCACTGTCACTCACATGACTATCCATAAAAGTCACAAAGTTGGGCTTAGTGGGGGAATCGGGTCCCTCTTCATAGTCACTATCACTAAAGGTTGCATTAAAAGAAATCGGTTTCTTACCCTCTCTCCTTAGCTTAGTGGGTCACTCAAAAGCCCTATGGCCATACCCTTCACAACTAAAACACTTATCTGACTTGTCCCTATTTAAATTTTGTTTAGGAGTTTTAGGGATACTTTCGGCTTTGTCATGTTTAGAAGTTTCAAATTTCTTAAAATCATTTTTAAATTTATCTTTGTTAAATTTAAGAAATTTTCAAAATTTTCTAGCAAACGTAGCCATATCCTCCGAGTCACTATCACTTTCACTCTCTACTACTTGTTTTTCCTCTTTTCGAGCTTTTAAGGCAACACCCTTTTCTATCTTCTTTTCAGTTTTAGAGGGAAACATGTCCAATTCATAGGTTTGTAAATCACCTACAAGCTCTTCTAATTCCGTAGAGGCTAAATTTGGTAAAGAATTTAAAACGGTCACTTTTGAAATAAATCTATCGGGTAAGGACCTTAAAATTTTCTTTACTACTCTGTTGTCGGGTATTTTCTCTCCCAAGTTAAAAGATGAATGAACAATGTCGGAAAGTCTAGCATAAAATTCATCAAAAGTTTCTTTTTCGTTCATTTTGATTGTTTCAAATTGAGTGGTGAGGTTTTGGAGTTTCGAAGCTTTAACAACACTAGTACCTTCATGAGTGAGTTGTAAAATATCCCACGCTTATTTAGCGGTCTCACACGTCATAATGCGACGGAATTCATCCGGTGTGATAGCGCTAAACAAGGCATTTAAACCTCGGGAATTAAAATTTAAAAGTTTAAACTCATTCTCACTCCCACCATCGGTCGGTTTGGGAACATGTTCATTATCTACTAAATGAGTTAGTGGAGACAACCCGTTAACTACAGATAACCAAACCCTCTCGTCGATAGATTTAAGTGCCGATTTCATTCTCGCTTTCCAATACGCGTAATTAGAACCATCAAAAATAGGAAATTTAGAAAATGGGAAAAATTCCATATTTAGCCAAAAATAATTAAAAGATCTTCATGAAATAATTTATCGCTTTGGCTCTGATACCAATTTGAAAGCGGTTAGCTTTTCTCAATCAAAGCTCTGATAACGATTTGAAAAGGTGGAGGACAAAAAGTAGTAAATACTTATTTTACTTCAAAAAATAATAATTTCCTTTTATGATGCGGAAGCGAAGTTGATGGTTCAATTAAAACGAATTCACAATTTTTTTTTTCAAATTAAAATTAAACAACGTGAAATTAAATTAAACTCACACACAACTTAAATTTCACTTACACAAATTAATTAACCCAAGTCCTAGAAATTCGCCAAACAAAATATTTAATCCAATTTATCAAATTAGGCCAAACCAATTTTATCAAATTACATTAAGTGACTTGAATTAACTACACATTACCCAATATTTAAATTAGCACCAAATTAAATAAATAGTGATTGAACACAATTTTATCTTGTTACCTAAGCATGCGTTGTAGGTGAGTATAGCAAGATAAAATAAATAATAAATCACTACGCCGCGATGTACGAGGAAAAACCCACAACAGAAAAAAAATCTCGGATGACCCTAGCCTCAAATCCACTAAGTATGGTTTTACAAATACAAGACAATAAGACTTACAACACTTGACTCAATCCCTCTCAATCCCCGATGCTTCTTTTCGTATACACCTTCTCTTAGCAAATAACCGCGGAGCTCCACCGCGGTCTTGGAATCTACCGATCGGACTTTATGTGGTCACCATCACCCAAACAAAGAGCCTTTCTCCAAGTGGTTAAATCAACGCAAACTTCTTCTTCTTTATGGGATTTAAAAGCAAACCCAAACGTCTCTTCAAAACGGTAGAGATAAAAACCGATGCCAAAATCCAAGCAATGTATATGTATATATATATGAAAACTTGGAATAGATAAACAATGGGTGAAAACAAGTGTTTAATCAATTTTTCTTTGAAAAATGAACACTTAAACTGAAATTTTTATTAGGAAAGATGAACTCTCAAAACTATCTCTAGGAGATGTAAGATGGTGAAAAAGTTTATTAGAAAAAGTTCATTTCCGTACTTAAGAAGTTTTGTCAAAAGATAGGGGGAAAGTGGGTCAAAGTGTACACTCTCGATATGTGTGTAAACTTGATCAACTAACCTATCTTTATTGAAAACTATGGTACCATTTTCATCCATCTTATTCTCAAAATCCACTCTCTACCTATCATGTTAGCATCGCTAGGTTGGGGGACCAACTCCTAGACATTGTTCTTTTTAAAATGAAGACACTACTGCCAAAAAACTGTTCCCGCCAAAACTCGTTCGAACGAGATTTTCGTTCGAACGAAGTCTCGTTCGAACAAGCCTTCTAACGAAGTTCCAGTGTGAACTCATTAGAAATCTCATTGGATATCTTGTTCGAACCATCATTCTCGTTCGAATGATACTTCGAACGACATTCTAGTGGCCTCTCTGGGAACTCGTTGGCAAACTCGTTCGAACGACATTACTGTTCGAACGACAAATTCGTTCGAATGACGCTTCGAACGAACTTCCAAAAAGTTATAAAATTTCAATTTTTGCCTAGAAACTTTATATACTTCATTTTAAAGTTTTAATAAAATCTTTCTAAAAATAAGCAACAATTTAAACAAAAATTCCCCAATAAAAAAATGTTCCAAGCTCCTATATATATATATATATATTCAATTGCATTCATACCTTAGGAGCAATGGAACCATGTTGATGACGTAGAAAAGAGGCACACTAAACTCGACATTTTGATGAAGCTTTAAACTTTTGGTCGCTACGTCTTAAACAAACACGTCATAGGCTTGAATGGATACAATTGAACTCTATCATATGACTCAAACGTTTTTGTCTGGAATTGAGCCAAAACTACAAAGGACTCAATTGGAAATTTGTGTCTTTACATAATCCCATATACTAATCTTTGAATGGTGCTATTCCAAGGCTTGTCTTCAGCGGCAACATTATCATCACCTCTCTTTGGCACAACTGCAGCTGGTGTCGACTCTCGTACGACTAGCTTTTTGTATGTCGTTGTTTGAAAGCCAAGTTAGTCAAAACCTCAAATACCTAAAAAATATAACAACTCAAGTGTAGTGGTAAATAAGGGTATCAATCCACTTTCAAGGTTGTAAAGCAAATGGAACAAAATTGTAATTAACTTTTTATCTTCTTTTTGTGCTTTTTCACTTTTCTACTTTTTTTAACCTTTTCAAATATTAAAACAATTGGGTGAGGTGATGATTTAAACAAAACTAAACTAAATGTAATATGATAATAACTAACTAGAAAATGACTAAAATGAAAAATAAAGTCTAACGCTAAAATAAGAGCTATGGTGAGGTAAATAATTATGAGAACAATCAAGGAATGAGATTACACCATAAATTTTAGCTATTCTAACTAATTAATTTAATTAATTGAATTCTCCCAAATTAATATCAAAACTACAAATCAACTCTCGTTGCAAATGTAATTTTAATAGTAACCTTTTAGAAAATTAAGTTTAACACCCCACAACTCTAGAAAATAAATGCACACTCCTTTTAATTAATCACCCGCTAGGATCGATCAATTTAAATTTATGTCAATCATAGAAAATAAATTTAGAGTTGAAATTCAAGTTATAATACCCCACTTAAGAAACTCCTATCTTTAGTTCGAATCTAAAATGGGTATTATAACTAGGATTTCGATTTTCTCTCGAAAATCATTTACCCTCTCTCGTGGCGTAAAATTAAGGGTGGGGGATCAAAAATAACATTCAAAGCTAATTTTCAAGTAATCAAATTAATTAAACTAAAATAACATCAAATAAGGGTTTTCCCCCACCCCTTGAAATGGGATTTAGCCTAACATGATATGAAATTTGAAAAATTAATAATCAAGGCTACTAAAATAAAATAGAAGGGAAAATAACAAGCAAATCAAATATCTTTGAGAAAGTTGAACTCTACTCTTCCAAATTGAAGCATACAATCCCTCTAATAGAGCATCCAAGTGATTTGAAATTAAATATCCACTCAATTAACTCTCTTACAATATTTAATCTCACAAATATCTAACAAAAATAGAAAGAATAAAATAAAACTATTTACAAATGGTGTTTTTCTCTACAATTCTCTCTCTAGAAATTCCTATCTAAAAGCTCTTTGAATCTAAACTAAAAATTACAAAATAAAAATAAAAAGGATAGTGGATGAATTCATAATGGACAATTAAATAATAAAAGAGATTTGCTAAAAATGAAAATCCTAACATTGTAAAACTGTACATTAGAACTCACCCAAAGAAATTGATTCTAGATCATTAATTTATATTGAGATAATTGTTAAAATTGCAAAATCTCAACATAAAGGAATGGATTAGAATTTACCTCCCATAAGGGATAAATTTAACTACATCAATCTATTTTGAATTAATTGCTAAAAATGCAAAAATTCATAATAGAGGGGTGGGGTGAAATTTATCCTAGAGATAATTTTCACTACACACATCTATATTGAGGTATTTGCTAAAAATGCAAATACTCAACATAGAGCGGTGGAGAGAATTTTATCACAACAAGCTTAAAACTAAATTTGAGATCCCTTGAAATTGGCCCAACTCTTCAATTTATATGGTGCACATGGATACTAGGGGTATTTTCGAGAATGGACATGAGTGTGCATGGAAATGGTGAGAGGAGTGTGAGGGCATGTGGTTTAAATGGGGTGACACGATCAGATTTGGTTTAGAGGGTATAATGGGTATTGGGGTTAAAGTTGGTAGTTGTGGGTCATTTTGGGAAATAGGGGTTTAAGTTAGTTTTTGACATGTGGGGACATTTGTTTATTTTGAGTTTGTTCTTGCTTTTGGTCCTTGCTTGAAAGCAGGCGGAGAAATCGGGTACAAGGTTTGGAAATGACATGGGTCTTGAAATGGTGAAATGGGTTTGGGCTATGGCCGGAATGGGTTCAGGTCACCGGGGGTTTCTTGGGTCGCCGCCGGAGTTGAGTTTTTCTGGTTCAACTCCGGCGGGTTGGTGGTAGGAAAAGGTTTCGGCCGGAGCAGGCGGGCTGAGTGGATCTGTCCGCCGGCGGAGGTGGATATGAGGTCGGGCATGGGGAAGGGGTGCTGGACGACGGTGGTATTGCCGGGGGTTTGGACAGAAGGGCGTTGGAGAAGGTTTGAATCGGCATTGGGATTTCTCCGAAGGGGCTGCTGGGGGTGGCTGCGCGTGTGGGTTGTCACCGAAAGGTGAGAGAGAGAAGGGTAGGAGTGGTTGTCGGCTGAGATGGGCGAGCGCCGTCGAGTTGGGGGAGGGGTTAGGATTTCGCGCTGGTGAAGTTCGGGTCACCGGAGAGAGTTTTAGAGGTGTTGGAGGTTATGGGTCTACAGATTAGTTTATGAGATAAATGGGTTTGGTGTTAAAGGTGGATGAGAGAGAAATAGATGTTTGGTTATGGAGGAGAGAGGAGAGAGAGTGAGTTATTAGGGGAAGAAGATGGGTGGTGGGCATGTGGTGTGGTAGGGTGTAGGGGAGTTGGGTGTGAATGAGTGTGAGTTGTTTAGGTGTGTGAGTGTGTAGGGTAGTAGGGTGTGTGTGTTAGTGTGTTTAATTTGTGACACCTACAAATATAATACTAAATAAAATTAATAAAACTAAAAATAAAATCTAACTAAAAATAAAACAAACTAAAAACAATAAAAATATAAATATTAAAACTAAAAAAAAATAATCCTAAGCTTATAAAAACTAAAATAAAACAAAAGAAATAAAAACATAAAATTAAATGAAAACTATAGTCCTAAAAAATATAAAATATAATAAACTAAAAATGAACTCCTAAAACTAATCCTAATAAAATAAGACTAAAGTAAAAGCTAATAAAAATCAAAATAAAATATAATTATACTAATAAAAATAAAATAGAAAAATAGAAAACAAACCCTAGAAAATACTAAAAATCTTAAAAATATTAAAAAGGGACGAACAAAACACACACAGGGTTTAGGTAGGTTTAGGGGTCAGGTTTGGTTACGGGAGAGGAAATTAACTCCATTTTAACTTCAAATTGCCTGTAAATAATGCTTTTGACACCGCAACTGCAATTAAGCATGCATATTGAACAATTAAGCGCATAAGCCCATATTGTCGAGAATTAGCAACTAAAATACGTCTATTCGGGGTATAAAATGTACAGTTTTGGGTGCTTATCACACCACCCCCAAACAGAGCGTTGCTAGTCCTCGATCAATATGATAGAGAGAAAGAGAAAGATAAGTAACCAAAAGTGTACCACTTTCGTGGGCACTTGCGATTGCACTTAGCATGTGCAACAAGCCTTTAAACCTATAGGCTGCCCTATAAGACGAGTTGTGTCTCGTGAGGGTTTGCAGGGAATATACCCACAAAATTCTTATTTGCAAAGATTTATTGAAAGGCAGTCAATCTCTTATTAGACATAGAATAATCGCACAATCCATCACATGAGAAATATTTTCATAAATACAAGATAGAAGTGTAAAATTTTTAGCTAAGTAAATACTCAAGGCACATCCTTTCTAGAACTCAACGTGTGTGGTGTGAATCAGTCGAAACAGGTCGAGTATCACAAGAGTAATTCCTAGATTACCTTATCGGAATCAACGCTTCAACTTCAAAATCTCACTGGATATCTCTCTCTCAAATGAACTCTCGAGATTAGGGTCAGTGTCTAGCTCTTGTGTGTGAGGAGGTGAGTAAATGTAAGAAAGTTCAAACATCTCACACACATAAGAAAGAACGAACAATTTGAAAGAAAAGTGATCTCATGAAAGAATGCTAATCACTATAGTGAGAACGTCGAGTTATTCACCACGTTGACTTTCGTTTACCCGAACACCTAGGGGAATATATGGATGATTATGGGTGAGGGGGAAATGAAATGAGGTAGGATGGGATGAGATGAGGTAAGGATGGTGATGTAGAATGGGATTGATGTGTGAAATGATGGATATATGATGGATGAGCTAGAAGAATGTACTATACTTTAGGCACAAATGTCTTTATTACTAACTACAAACTCTCTTTCTTTTCTTTTCTCTTTTTTTTTTTATATTTTTCTTTTCTTTTTCTCTATTTTTTCCTTCTATTTTTGCTATTTTTATGTTTTTCTCTTTTTTTTTCTTTTTTCATTTCTTTTTCTCTCACTTTTTAAACCAACAATGAAGACATTTAACATTTTGAATCAACACTCTTTTATTTGAAATGGTGGAAGATGATAGGTGATGGTGTGGGGAAATATGTGGGAATATGGAAGAGCATGGGAATATAATGGGCGAAGTGAATGGTAAATGGTATTTGGAAAAGTTGTAAGTGTTTGGATGAAAATCTAGTATTCGGGACAAATTTCAAGACACACGTTTCTTACAACTAAAAAAAGATGTCATTCTCAGTGATCAAGCCAAAATGAAGAATAATGAGATCATACAACTATTAAAGTGCGGACACAAAGGATGTTGAATCAACTTGTGACTCGGAGTTTACGTAAAACTCTCTGAAAGGGTGAAAGGCATGAATCTCACATGCTAAAGTCTCCACTAGTGATCCTTAAGGGTTTCTTTAGAATTGTAGTACTCCTCAACTCTAAACCGTAGTGACGTGATAAGTGCGCAAAATTTGTTGATTCTAGAAATTCATGGTTCAAAATGCCTTGTTACGTATCACATAAGCTATTTAGAAAAAAAATTATCTAGCTTGATTCCTAGACTTAAAAGGATGGATGATTGAAAATTCACATCAATGAGTGAGATGAAAAAAAATGCACGAAATTTTAAAAATCAGGTTCAAAAACTCAAAATTTTTCAAAAGAGACACGATTTTGATAAAATTCCCCACCCCCAAACAAAAAGAAACATCGTCCTTGATGTTAAGTAAAATGATTTTTAATATGGAGAGAAGAAGGTAGAAAAGAGAGTACCAGAATGAACCGCTAATGAAGTGAAAGGATGTAGACAAGAATAAACCTGAATAAATAATAAGAGAAAAAAGGTGTACAAGTCTATAAGCATGATAAAGCATATGGTGATGTGAAACACCACCCCCAAACAGGATGAGACTAGTACAAGAAACGCGGGCTGCCTCTCGGTAGTGCTAAGTTCAATGTCTTCAGCCAAATCGATAAAATCTCACCCTAAAGATAAGATCTATGAAAGTGGGGTGGCAGAAGAATTGGGGTGATAAGAATCACCCCTAAACAAGACTGAAGCGTCAGTCTTGTTGGATAATGGCAATAAGGGTCAATGCTCTTGTATGGCAAAGTGCATCACACGATGCAAGGCATCGGTGGACCATGGGCGGGTGGGTATTAAGGTGAGGGTTAGAAAGGCATGGGTGATTAAGCATCGATCATGGGCCTTAATGATCCGGAAGGTGAGGGCAACTAGGGCCCTATAAGCATGGTGCACTAGTTGGTGAAGGAGGCGAAAAGGTGTAGAAAGTGGAATAGCGTGGGGATCATAAAAATCACACGACCGTTCTATGAATGGGCGATGATAATGGCCGCGTCGTGACACACCAGGGAGCTGTTGAGAAGAAAAATCAACACCACAAGGAAATGGTGTACATAAAGTAACAAGCTCGGTGTCACGGAAGTGTAGAGTATCACCACAAATACTCTTGTGAATGGTGGAGGATGGTTTAAGGTTAGGATCTAAAAATTTAAATGGAAACATGAAATCTGTAAAATCAAGATCCAAACTAGGTGGTGGGGTGGAAAGGATAATGGTGGATCGGGTGAGATAAACGGTGGAGGAAGATGATCCAACTCAAGAGTGGGCGACACACACTCCTCATGAGGCGCGGAGTGATCCACGAGGGGACTCGCAGGAGGAAGTGTGGAAATAAACGAGTGAGTGATCAACTTATCCACCATTATATCGCCATCCGATGTGGTGAAAGGGTCTAACGAGGCATTAAGATCCTAGATAGATGAATCAAAATCAATATTCAGCTCAAGGGGAGCCAAATATGACGGGGAAGGATCCATATCAAGAGAGGTGGGAACCATATCTGACGCTATCTCAGTACAATGGTGCGCACTCGTAGCCGAAGCTAACTTAGGATGAAGTGGTTCCTCGGGAACACAAGGGTGAAGCTCGATAGGTGTAGACTAGGGCATTGTTTTGGATATTACGGGAGTGGGAAGGTGAATGGGAACCTAAAGTGGGGTTCATTTGGATAAAGTGGGATTGGATCAGGCTCACTATCGATGGATAGATCAACACAAGTGTCAACTTGAGGATCGAACCATGGAAGGGTCTCAACTTCGAGATTCTTGAGGTGGTAGGGTTGGTCACACTCAAAGTCTGTGTCACAAGAGGACACATCATCATCACACTCAGGTGAAACAATGGGTGGATGCATGGGAATGTCTGACTCTCGTTTACACTCAAGTTCAGTTAAACGTTGTTCAAGCGTTTGGAGAGCTTCATTTTGAAGTTGAGTGGCTTGCTCTTACTCAAATATGAACTTTTTCAAGAGGATTTTGAGAGTGGATGTGGGAGGTGTTGGTGGGGTGACGGGTGGTGGCGATGGTTGAGGTGGACACAACTCGCTATGGATAGGACTATACGGAGAATACTCAAATGAAGTGTGTGGAGTGGGGCCAAGTTCATCATACACGAAAGGATCACTTTTGTGATGGACAAATGGTTGATATTCAGTGGGTGCAGAGTGAGGGAACTGATTGTGAACGGGTGCACAAGGTTTCCATGATGACTGTTGGAACGTGTCAGGATCCACAACATCGGGTTGGGATTCATATTGCGTGGAAGGGTGATCAAGCCTCCACGAATAACTCAGGGACTCACACAACTCGGGATTTGGTATATCATGACAATGGGCCAAGGTGGGTTCCGAAATAGTGTCATTTGGATACACATTTTCCATGGTGGGTTCGTATGGATATGATAAGTACGGACACTCATGGGACATGTGATCGGCATAATAGCAATGGGTGCACAACAAAGGATGACACACGTTGACATTTGACACTGAGAGTGATGGAAAATGAGGTGCGTGCATGGACGGGTCAAGAGTAACAAGGTCACTCGTGAAAGAGGTGAAACCATTAAAAATCTCACAAAGAGACGGCTCGGGATCACTCTCACACGTGTCGCGTGTCAGTGGAAAATGACCAAAGTAGTCCCGTAAAGGACGTTCTTCGACCATGAGGATATGAATATATTTTTTTGAAGTTTTTTGTTTATTATTTTTTCAAAAGGAAAGAAAATATTTTTATATTTTCTAAAATGAAAGAAAGAAAATATTTTTGGATTTTTTTTTTAAAAGGAAAGAAAGAAAATATTTTTGGATGTTTTGGAAGAAAAGGTGGGGGAAAATGTGGACTCTTTATTTTGACGAACCAACTAAAACCGACTATCAAAAAATGAATTGGACACACACAAGTCAAGAAAATTTCCTAACAAGCACAGAGCCAATTTTATTTTCAAAATTTGTGAGAGGGTAGTCAAATTTTAATTAAGTCTGCGGGAGATAAAAAAATCAAGGGATAATCTGAGTGATTGCCTTTTCAAAATTTTCTCCTAGTGGGCTACCTAGTTGACTGATTTTAAATTAGTGATGGATAGGGTAACACACAATGGTAAGCGAGTGAGTCAGGTGATGAAATCCCTTCTCGTGAGTGACCGTGTGTAGGTCTTAATTAATTAATTCATCACACCATTCGAAAATAAATGCGAGAATAAAATCAAGCAAGAGCACACAGGAGCACACAAAAGAATTTACTCGCTAACAGGAGAGGCGCGAGGGTTTAAAAATGTACCTCCCACGGTTTTTAGGTCGTGGGGTGTCGAAAAATTTGGGTCGGCCGGGGGGAGATCACGGCTATCTCAGTCGTCCCTGGGAGTCCTACCGACTAAAGGTAGAGAGGCTTCTAAATCCTCGCCAATGGACGCCCTCTCTCTACCTTGTCCGGTTTCCCTATCACACTTGTCTTCAATTTATTACAATTTTTAAAATGAAAAATAAAATAACGGTATCTCTAAGCACCGTAATACAAGCAATGATAAAAATTCCCAATACAAGCCTTCTAAAAATATAAAAATGGTACAAAAAATAAGAAAGTGCAAAAAATAAATGAACTACAATATAAAATCCGCTCTGAGTGCTTCACGCTCCCAAGAAGGGCAACGACGCCATTGATAACTTTGATTTTTTAGCCTCTCCCCGGCAACGGCGCCATTAGATAACTTTGCTTTTTGTATGTCGTTATTAATAGACAAGTTAGTCAAAACCTCAAATACCTACAAAATATAACAATCTCAAGTGTAGAAGTAAGTAAGGGTATCAATCCACATCAAGCGGGTAAGCTAGAGACTAACTCAAATGTAATTCACTTTTTATTTTCTTTTTGTGCTTTTTCACTTTTTCTAATTTTTTTAGCTTTTTCAATATTAAAACAATAGGGTGAGGTGAGGATCTAAACTAAACTAAACTAAACTAAATGTGATAAGATAACAACTAACTAGAAAGTTACTAAAATGAAAAATAAAGTCTAAACTAAAATAAGAGATAAAGTGAGGTAAATAATTGTGAGAGGAATCAAGGAATGGAATTACATCACAAATTTTAGCTAATCTAATCTAATTAATTTAATTAATTGAATTCTCCCAAATTAATATCAATATTACAAATCAACTCTCGTTGCAAGTGTAATTTTAATAGTAATCTTTTAGAAAATTAAGTTTAACACCCCACAACTCTTGAAAAATAGATCTACACTCCTTTTAATTAATCACCCGCTAGGATCGATTGATTAAAATTTATGTAAATCCTAGAAAATAAATTTAGAGTTGAAATTCAAGTAATAATACCCCACTTAAGAAACCCCTATCTCTAGTTCGAATCTAAATAGGGTATTATAACTAGAATTTCGATTTTCTCTCGAAAATCATTTACCCTCTCTCGATGCATAAATCTAAGGGTGAGGGATCAAAATTAACATTCAAAGGGAATTTTCAAGTAATCAAACTTATTAAATTAAAATAACATCAAATAAAGCTTTCCCCCCACCCCTTGAAAGGTTATTTAGCCTAACATGGTATAAGATTTGATAAATTAATAATCAAATTCATAAAATAAATGAGAAGAGAAGAGAACAATCAAAACCCAATCTCTTGATGCTTATTTGAACTTCAATCCATGAGTTGAAATCAACATCCCTCAATTTGAATGATCCAAATAAAATCACATCAAATATTTAACTCAAATTAATTCTCACAACAATTTATTTTTCCCTCACTATCCAAAAATAATAAAATAAAAATTCTAATCTAATACCTACACTAAAATGGTATTTTCTCTCTCTACAAATTCCAATCTAAAAGCTTTTTCTAAACTAAAAATTACAAAATAAAAATAAAAAGGATAGTGGATGAATTCATAATGGACAATTAAATAATAAAAGAGATTTGCTAAAAATGCAAAACCTAACATTATAAAATTGTACATTAGAACTCATGAAAACAAATAAATTCTAGATCATTACTTTAAATTGAGATAAATGCTAAAAATGAAAAATCTCAACATAAGGGAGTGGGTTAGAATTTACCTCCCATAAGGAATATATTCAACTACATCAATCTATTTTGAAATAATTGCTGAAAATGGAAAAATTCATTATAGATGGGTGGAGTGAAATTTATTCTAGAGATAAATTTCACTACACACCTCTATATTGAGATATTTGCTAAAAATGCAAATACTCTCTAAAGAGGAGTGTAGAGAAATTTATCACACAAATTAAAACTAATTTTGAGAACCTCCTTAAATGGCACCAAGTCTTCAATTTATATGGTGCACATGAAGGGTAGGGGTAAATAGGGTAGAACAAAGTTTCACATATGGTGAGTGAGGTGATAAAATCTGATTTGGTCATGGGTTTTGAAAGGTGCAAGTGGAGTGGTTTGTTTGTGGGTATTTTAGGAATAAAAGGATTAAGTGGGAAAATGTGACACCCCGACTAATTAAATACCGGGTAGATACTCCTTTATTAAATTAATACAAAATGCCAAGTTGGTTCAGTTAATAGCATCACTGTCGAAAATATTTTTAATATTTACTGACCACTTAGTATTAAAAAAGTAAGATGTCAGATTTTAAAATAAGTCTGATTAACATGCATTAAAAGAACAATGAAAGAGTAACATAAAACACCATAGAGTCTCAATAAGGTAACCAACAAATAATAGTAAGTCCGGAGGAAAACTCCTCACAACAATCCCACAACTGAAATAAATAAAACAGTGAATCTTGAATTAATTACATGCCAAAGATCTGAATAGCTGAAATAAGAAATGTCTCTAATAGAAATGGGCGACATGCCCTACAAATGATGAAACTGAATATGGAGTCAAGACAAAAGAAGCGTCTACTAGCAAGGCCCTATAACTTCCACAACAGCTACAGCTTGTCACCTGAATGGAAATCCTATGCATGGTGTCCTTATGGCCGGGCACCTAAAAGGTTTTTACAAAAAAAAAATATAGATTTGAAAGCAAACGGGTTAGAGCCCGAAAGTGGATAGTATTTTAAAAATAGAAAGTGTTTTAATGACATTAAAATAATGAATGCAAAATACATGTTAGGACGTGCACTCACATGAAATACTCACCTCTCGACTAATTGTGCACTCCTAACGTACCGTACCCATCTAAGTGACATTTATATTTAACTAAACCGTCATAAGTTCTACCCCTTTCTACTCGATTCCCATTATACATTCTAACGTTGTCAATTAACTAGATGACTTTACTTAAACTCGAATTCTCAATAATTAGCAATACAATTCACTGCAGGTTATCCCTTTTTATTTTCTCAAAGTGTTACCATAATTATACTCACAATACCAACATGAAAGTTCTCATTATTTAAGCGTATATTATTCACGTCATAAATATACAATACAAGCACCCGAGACTAAGCTGCGATGCACACATACTCTGCTATCCATCTCGGTACATCACGTACATAAGGATTATGCATTCCGAATCTCTCAGGAATCGTTCTCAGATAACAACAATCACAAACAATGGAGGCGAACACAGTCACATCACATGGGTCACGCACATACCTACGCTCCCACGATCAGCAGTCTTATTAACTTCCCAATAAGTCATTCTCTGACCTATGTTCTCGAGGTACCAATCTAAATCCCCCCATAGGCACACAAAGAGTAGATGGCCCTAAGCGAATGCAAACCTCCCGTGATAACAAGCATGGTAGGTATGTCATACACATAAAACCATATACATATACTAAGCATGCACACATCTTAGTAATTACCATAATTTATTAGGGGTATACTTCTCATTCTTATACCAACTTATAATGTACGCAATTCACACATCCCCGGTTAATACTAACATTTAAATAGTCAATTATTCTCACATCGTAATTAGTCACTCACGTCCTAATCCACAATTTTCATTTGGCTCCAATCACACTTCTATGTTTTACTCCTCAATATATCCCGAATATCCCAACTATATCAATTAGTCATAAAGGGAATGTTATCTCTACAATTAAACAAGGTCCGGGACACTAGAAATTAAATCAGGCCAAAAAGGCCAATCTGTCAACTCGTTAGAAGTCTCATTCGAACGAGGTCGTTCGAACGAGAGTTCGTTCAAACGAAGTGGCCATCTAATGAGATCTCGTTCTAACGAAAGGCATCGAACGAACATCCCACTCGTTAGAAGTCAAACTGTCAACTCGTTAGAATCTCGTTCGAACGAGCTCGTTCGAACGACCTGGGCAGGTCTTCTAACGAGGTGACAGTTTCGAGCCCAGAATTCCTAAATTCGTTTTTCCTCCAACTTTCTCTTCTCAAAACTCATCCAAACATTATCCCAACAGTATTTTAAGGTTCCTAATCATTCCTAAACATACTTAGGTCGTATTTTAACATATTTATAGTGTCAAATCTTCCTAAACAACATGAAATTATCATCAATCTCCAATTTTACCCAACCCTCATGAGTATGAACCCTAGAAATTTAAAGTCATCAATTTCCCTTAATAAATCCATTTTTATATCATCAAAGTCATATTTCCATTAGTATAATCACCCAATAACAATTCTACGTGCAATCCCTATATCACAACCTGAATTTACAACTCCAATTTCATGGGTTTTTATAAATCTCTCAATACCATACAATTATATAAATTTCTAAGCATGGAAGAAACATTCGCTTGCAATTAAAGTAATTAAACTACTTGCCTTGGATTATTCTCTGAATTTGGTGTTGAATTGATGAAGGTTGTTCTCTCTCCTTTTCTCCCAAGGTTGAAGGTTGAAGATGAAGGTTAAGGTTTTCTCTTTTGGGAACTTCTTTTAACTTCTCATGAAACCTCCATAGCCCTCTAATCAGTTAAGTGTTGGTAATGGGTTAGTGGGTAAAGACTAAATCAGATTTTAACTTCTAATTTTCGTGGGTTTTAATTCCCAAAATTCCAAAATTACCAAGCTACCCTTTTGGGTTGCCGGTATGGCCTAAAAATGCCCCGGGACCCAAATTAAACCCCCGGCTAGTGTTTTCTGACTATTTCGATCCTTTCGAACGTGTTGGCATACTCAAAATGACCAGACGGTTGATAAAAATAAAATCCACTTTTTTAATTAAAATAATTATATTCCTGACGCGACTGTCACACGCGTCCTAACAAAATTTCCAAATTGCCGTATTTTAATTTCACGACAAATTCAATATATTCAATATTCATTATAATCAAATAATTACCATTATAATCAAATACCAACTCACATCTCGTTAGTATTTTATCCGGATTAATTCTCAATTAATACCCATTTAATTAATCCCATAAATAAATATCACAAAAATACGGGTATTACAGTAAATGGCTTAAAAGGCATGTGATTTAAACATGTGGGCATTATGTTTGGCTTTTGTTTTGGGATTTTGTCTTTGGAACTTTGGCAGGTGAAGACGTGGAATTGGGGTTAAAGGAGGATTTAAACACATGTGGGTTTTATTTTATTTGGATTTGGCATTTGAGTCTTGTGACAGGTGATGAGATCGTGTGAGGGCTGAAATGGGTTTTGCACTCGGGTTGGGCTAGGGTCGGAAGTGGCTGGGTTTGAGGCTGGAAAGGCTCGGGTCTCGGGTTCAGGAAATACCCGAGATGGGTTACCGAATATGGGTATTCGGGATAGTGGGTATCCGTGTATGTAGCGGGTTGGGGTCGAAATTGGGAATGGAGGTCGAGTTTTGGGTGTCTTCGCTGGGCAAGGGTGAGGTCGGAGCCGACGCTGTTGGGGTTTACGGCTGGCCGGAGATGGAAGGGCGCTAGTTGGTGATGGTTGAGGGTCCGGCTAGGGAGAGGGGGTAAGTTCGCTGGGTAGAGAGCTATTGGCTCTGGACTTGGGCTCGCCCGGAGAGGGCAGGGGGTTCCGAGTTTGAGGTTTTCGGGTACGCGGGTCTGTCTCGAGTAGGATCCGGGTTAAGGGGGTATAAGGTTGGGGAGAGATGTATGGGTTATGTTAATGGAGTTAAGATGGTGAGGAGAGAGAGTGGGGGTAAGGTTGAAGATGAGTGTAGGGGTGATAAGGTGTGTGGGGGTGTAGGGTAATTAGATGAGGGTGAGTGGGTTAGTTAGGTGTATGTGAGTGTATGATAGGTACTGTAGAGAAATAGGGTGTGTGTAATTTGCACCCAATAATGAAAATAAAAATAAAATAACTAAAATCCTAAAAAATAAAATTAGTAAAAACTAAAAATAAAACTTCTAATCTATAAAATAAAACTAAAAGAAATAAACTAAAAACCTAATATAAAACTAAAAATAAACTCCTAAAATTAAATCTTAATAAAATAAGATAAAATAAAATAAAAACTAAATACTAATAAAATCAACATTAAAATAAAATTATACTAAATAAAAAGAAATATAAAAATAGAAAATAAATTCTAGAAATTCTAAATAAATCTAAAGTAAATCCTAAAAAATAAAAATGACTCAAAAATAAAAATCTAAAAAATAATAAAAGGGCACAAACTAACACACACGGGCTTCGAAGTAGGTTTAGGCTAGGATGGTCTAGGTTTGGGTCAGGGGATTGGGTATTTAGCTCCATAAAATGCGCATTTACCTCGATATATAGCTTTTGACACTGAAAACGGACGTTTGACCTACAAGATAAACATTTAAGCACATAAGACCCGTATTGTCGAGAATTAGCAACTAAAGTACGTCTATTCGAGGTATAAAATGTACAGTTTTGTGTGCCTATCACCACTGTATTGTGTTGGATATTTACTTTTTTTTTCCTCCCCATATCGGTCTTTCTAGGGTCGATCATCACCACATCTACTATTCCCCTTTGGTGAAGCATTACTACGAGAACAGGAGTGCCGTTTACGTAAATCTTTGTTGGGGACGAGACGATCGTAGGCCAACCCCCTGCTGACCCTATCAAAAGATGAAGTTTTGGGTTGTCCATTAGGTGTCGACCGAGCACTTTTTCCTTGGTAGGTTGGGCCTAGGCTAATTGTGTCGCTGAAAACCTCATATGGTGCATAATAGTCTTATTCGTCGCGGTATGGTCATTCGGACTGTCCTGGACTTATTTTTCCTAGTGAAGACACTTAAGATCAATAACGTCCCTACATCACTTATGGCACTGATCCTCATTTTATGGGGCTAGGGGTGGTCCCCCTATTGCTGGATCCACGGTTTCACTTGCGGCCGGAGTAATAATCGCCACTGGTTCACCTAGGGCCCTTTCCAACAAGCTTTGGATAAATGCCATTAACTTATCTTGGATCTTTTGTTGGATGGAAACTAAGGATTGCAGCGCCGCCTCCACGTCAACCATTTCTAACTGAGGCTGTGGTTGGCTGTAGCTTGGGCGATCACCTGTAGGCAATTCAGATGCCATGTCTCTAGTGAGAAGAAGTAACTAAATCTAGATGAACTTTTAGGAAATAAAAAGTTTAAAGAACACCCACCCAACACTTTCAATGGTGGCTTAGGTCCAATAATGGTGGAGGTGGACAACAAGCAGAGTCAGAAGTGAGAGTCTAAGCTATAAAATTAGGGGGAAGAAAATAATCTCTTCCCACTGACGGCACCAAAATAAGGATTTTGGGAATCACCACTTAAATTTATATGCAATTCAAGCTCTAGCTTAATTAACAATGGATTTGTATATGAATGTAGGAATATAAATAACAAGAAGGATATGAAAGAATGGGGAAGACATAGGAATACAAAGTGGTTCAACTAATAGTCCTACTCCAATGTGCAAGATTTGTGGTGTATGTGTCTCTATAAGGCTCTAATGGCCATGGATACAATCTCTCAAGCTTTCTCTCTCTTTTGGTTATAACTTGACAGAGTTTGGCTAGGGTTGCCAATTACTCGATCCCTATAAATGAAGAAGAAGAAGGCTTATATAAGCTTGGGGATGCGCAATGCGCCCCCCAAGTATGCATTATGTGTTCTTGATATAAGAAACCAACAGGAGCTAGTCACCTGTCCATGGCACAAGTATATCATGATGACGGAATATTTCACCATATGTGATAAAGATCTATTGTAATAATATGGTCCACATGAACTGGTGATGCTTAACTCATGTGTGCCGTATAAAATTCTGATGTCGGCTATAATGGTCCTAGATGAGTTAAGATTGAGGTGGTCTAGAGAAGCAGGCAAGTAAAAGGCTGAGAAGATCTCCTCAGGACGATCAGCATGGTCTTAACCTGTCAGTGTGGTATGAGGAAGACACATTGAAAGGTCGAGACGTAAGAAATGATGAGGGACTGGAGAGTGAGCCTAGATGCATGATTATATATACTGAGGAAGAGGTCTTTGAGGTCGAGACTGCCGAAGATGGGCCTATATAGTGTTGGCATATGAGCAGGTAAATTTGACGAATGCAGAATCGGGATAATAAGCTAGGCTGAGTATAGTCCAATACGACACCACACTTACGTATATCAATGGGGTTACCGATTGGTAGTCCCTTTAGCCTTCTATAAAAAGGTGGCAATCCCTAACCATTTTCACACCTTCAAGTGTTTGAATCTTCTGCTTTCTCTCTCTAAAAGCCATTCCTAAGTCCTTTTTTCTTCAAGACTTCAAATGGTTGGTTCTTCAAACGAGGGATACAACACCGAGTGGCTGACTTTTGATGATTGGTCTAGCTTGGAGTGGTAATCTAGGGCGCCCCTTACATTAGGAAATAAAAATATATTTGATTTGTTCAAGTTTGTAGTTGATGAGCATATCTACTACGGGAGCCTGCATACCACCGTTCGTCTAGGGTGAAGAACTCCGGTGTTTACGTAAGTCGGTGACCTTTGGTATTCCATTTTATTTTTCTCTTTTTTCTTTGGGCAAATGAAGGGTTTTTCTTATTATTCTTTTTCTTTTACTGAATGACATAGATCCTTCGAGCTTTCAGTCTTGGGGGATGATGGGCTAAATAAGGTTCAGGTGATGCTTCTTGTTGTGGTATGCTGGATCATTTCATATGCCGGTTTTGGCTGTTTAGCACAAACTTTGGATGAGACACTGACGTGTTCTGTGATCTAGGGGAGAGGTGGTGGGACACTACCCGCACTTTTCATCTTGGCTCCGAGGAGGTGATTATTACTCCCATAGACATCCAGTAGCTGGTGGAGGCTAATTTTGATGGGTTTCAGATAGTGGTGGATCGCACATTGAGGATGAAACCGGAGGCAGTGATGGAGAAGTTGGGGGACATGGGTAGGATCATGTCTGAGGATTCTATATGCATTTCTACTTTAAGAGATACACTTTTAAGGATGAGGATGGACGTGATCGACGGGGGGCATGTGAGACAGATGACCCATCTATTTATTTTTCATTTCTGGGTGGATTTTTAGTGGCGACTTGTGGCGACATCATCCACCTTTGGTTCTTCCTGTATTTGAGGATAATTTTTTATGTCCAGTTATATAATTGGGGGAGCCTGAGTTTGGCATCCTTTTATTCCTCTTTATATGATGTTATCCTGTGCTACTGACAGACTTTAATAGGGGCCACGTATATTTTGGAGGTAATTTTGGATTCATTGTCCTTTTTATGCATTTCCTTGCATTCTTCTTTTGTTTCTTTTTGTTGATTCCTATATTTTGCAGATGTGGTTCTATGAGGTGATTGGGCATAATGTAGGGTTAATAGCCCAGAAGGATGAGGAGTTTAGGGACTTCTTCCAGATGTTCCGATGGAGGAAGTTCAACCAGAGATCGAACCATTCTTTATCTTTGTCAAACGCATGTCCTACTCTGAACACCCTGATGAGCGACCAAGGTATCTTTTATCTTTTATGAGTTATTTTTTCCATATTCATTTCTTAAGAAGATACTAATTCTCTATTGGGAAATGCAGGTGACCTTCTACCCCTAGGGATGACTTCACGGGATACTGGGGAGCGGTCCAACATACACAGATACAACGATTGATTGCACATGAGATTGGGTACATTTGGTACCTAGGTGAGAGGGTGATGAAGGCATATTTTGGAGGCGGAGGTGGTGTTCTCACCATCGGGGCCCCTCTGTACATAAGGCGGGCGATAGAGATGTTAGACGATGTTTGGGAGGCGGTGATGATTGGCGAGCCTTATACACTCTATATGGATACAATGGCGAGCTATGATTATCTAGATTTGGTGACAAGATAGTTAATTCCCTCCCGTATATATGTTGAAGAGAACATGCCCCCACCCTCCACGACTTCAAGCAGGGGTATTAGCACATTAGTGGGATCGACCCACAACACAGGTGGTGGCACGTCGACATCGGTGACGGTAGATGAGGCTCCAATTGTTGAAGTTACTCCCCCTTCTTATAACTTTCGAATAAGTAGTGGGGAGTCACTAAGTGTGTCGCACCATCTTAATGTGTCGGTGTTTGGTTTGACAGGGCTTACGAATTTATCCCTCTGTCCGCAGGTATATCATTTCTCTTTCTCTTATTATGTTAATTCTTCTTTCTTCTATACTCACTGATTTGTCTTTTGTTGTTTCATCTTTGCTTTTAATATCTTCGGGTGCCGAACAACTGGCTAAGGGATATCAAGGACAAGATTTCCTTTGTGTCTGATTATAACAAGAAGTCGGCTCCTTCCTATTTTGTTCTGTCTCCCACCTCAGATGTGAGTTCGGGTTCTGGGAGTGGAGGATCTAGCATTTGTTGTCGGGGAAAGCACATCCGACGCAGGGGTTGAGGATTTGAAAGGGAAAACTGTGGTTTCACGTGAAATCCCATTTGTATTTTTCTATTTTTCTTTTTTAACTACAAAAATGTAACCAAGTGAAGAAAAATATATATGAAAACTATGCATTTTCTTTTTTGGCATTTTTCTTAATTTAGTGACTTATCCTATATGCGCTTTTAAGTTTTTACTGAGATTGTTTATTTTATTCAAAGATAGAGATAAGTATGAAAGTGTAAGGAAAAATGTTTATTATTATTATTTTAGACAAAGGGAGTACTCCTATAGGGCTGAGAATCAATCGAGTTTCCATAGTACCTTGTTGGTATGGAGGACATGTGCCTATACAATGTAGATTATGATGCTTTCAACCTATGTCTGGCTTCTTTGTGGTGTAATCGAGCCATAGGCTAGAACTTTCTATCAGTAATGATACAGTGTTGGTACCTTAAGGAACATATCCTTCATTTTGGCCTGGACGAGGTCTGTCTTACCTACGCAGAATTCTTGGACTTGTTAGGGGTTAACCCCAGTTTGGCGGAAGCTATTCTTGATTTTTCTCATTCTCCCTGAGCATTTCTATAAGATTTTCTCCATATTTCTCCTTCGACAACTCGACCATGGGTTACTGCAAGGATTATTTCCCTTCAAGTGGTTATGCGTTCAGTGTCTTGAGGGGTTTCAAGGATGCTGGCTTTACTGGAGATGTCACCTTGGGACTTAGTTTGGGGCTATTACTGGTGACAGTGGTCTTGACTACTAATTTCCAAGTGGCTACGAGAATGGCATGGATGTCCTACCTCCATAATCTTGCGGCGCTCGTGATGGATAAGACCCTAAATGGTATAGACGCTTAGAAAGTGGGTCGCTTTGACTTTTTGAGGGTGAGTTCCATAATGTTGTTCATGTGCCTTGCATAAAGGTTTCGTCGGTGACCCTTCCTGAGTATCCCTTGTTAGGCGTGCATAATTTTTTGTTTGGGCTTTCTTCAGTTTCAGCCCATCGATAGAGAACTGGGTCAGCTAGTTCTTGGAGGATGGAGCATGGTGTCTTCATTGGTTAGTGACATCGTGGGGATACTTGTAGCCTATTTTTCATCTGGGAGAGTACCGATACGTGCGGTTGGTTAGCCTTCATAATAATTCCTTTTATTTCCCTTAGTAGCTTCTACACCAAGTTAGGTTGGAACAAATTGTGCCTCCTTGCATAACGAGCTTCTTCCCGGTGGAGGATTTCACTAAATCACTGAGGATGATGGTGGGCTCCTTGTGGTAGCACTGTCAGTCGTATAGCCATCTGTCATAATCTGTAGAAGGGGACTGATATGTGTTCGGGACTACTTGAAGTAATTATGGAAGTGGGTTTTAGAGAAAATCATGGATAAAGAGACTTGTCAAAGTTGGTTCGTTGCCTTCGACACTTTGGAGGAAAGGTGTTATGGTATTGTCCAGGCTTGTTAGGGCATACTTCTCCATGAAGAGAATACAGAGTGTTGAATAGGAGTGGGAGACTTGGGGACCTCCGAGGACAAAAGTGATGATGAAGTGGGGCTGCCGTGAAGTTAAAGGCAATGTCTTGTGAAGTTTGGGATAATTTTTTTTATGAAGATCTAGTAATTTTTCATGAAGCTGGGGTAATTTTGGTGTTTTATGTTTTTAGGGTGTGGAATAATTTTTGTGTAGCTTGGCACGGGTTAGGTTTTTTAAAGACGGTTCAGTCGATGGAAGACGGTGGTTTATTTAAATCCCTTCGCTCATACTCTGTGTAACTGCGTTGTACTTCCTTATTTAGAAATAAAAGTTAATTTTGATCATAGTTTGTTGTGCCACTTGATGAGTTTTGTATTTAAATTATCTATGCCAATCGCTAAGGCAAACATAATCCATTTGGTTATGTAAATGATGAAATGGACCGCTATTCTCGAAGGATAGAAAAGAATAACATTTTATGAAAAATAACAGGACTGGGATCATGTATGGTGTATGGAATGCCTACGTACCTCTGGGGGTTTTGAAAAATTTCATGAGTTTCATTTGGAAGAGATAAGTTTTATGAGAGGATTAGGTCCCACGTAGTTCTGGGATGGGGGAAATGATTTTTTTAAGAACAGAAGCGGGATTAGAAGATTCATAGCGCCAAGATTTCAGACTAAGGGTAAAGTTTATTGAGATGATCCACGTTTACTAGACACGCCATCTGTTCTCCATCGAGGTCTGTGAGCTTAGCGGCGCCTCCTAGGAGAATTTTCTGCACAATGTAGGGGCCTCTCCAATTCGATTTGAATTTCCCTCTGGGGTACTAGACGGGTTCTATGATTTCGTTGAGGGCATGGTCTCTTTCTTGGACAACTCAATCCTTGAGTTTTTGGTTGATTGATCGCACTATTAGGTGATGGTACCATTGTATATGATATTGAGCCTTCAGCCTCATGGAAGGGATTGAGGTGTCCAAGAAAATTTGTCCAAGTAGATCTGATGCCATTCTTCTTCACCAACTTTTATCTCGAGCATGACCCAAAGGGATGGTATTTCTAGTTCAACGGGAAGGACCACTTCCATTACATACATTAGAGAATAAGGGTTATCCCTATTAGGCATTTTGATTGAAGTTCGATATCCCCAGAGACCATAAGGTATCCGATCTACCCAATATTTGTAATTTTTAGTCATCTTGCTGATCATGGCATTGAGGATTTTATTGGCGGCTTCAACAACACCATTGGTTTGGGATCGATAGGGAGAAGATTTGGGTGTCTGAATTCCGTACTCGTCGACTAGTTATGAGACCTTAACTTCGAAGTGGAGCCAATTATTTGATACTAACTCGTGGGGAACTCTGTATCAGTAGATAATGTTCTTTATGATAAACTTCTCCACTTTCTTGGCCTTCAGCACTGCGTATGACTCGACTTTGAACCATTTAGGGAAGTAATTAATGGCGACCCTGATGAATTCATGATCTTTTGAAGATTTGAGAGTATCCTTCCTTATGATGTCAATGCCCCAGGTGGAGAAGCGCTAGAGAGAGGTGATATTATGTAGCTCTTGAGGAGGCAAGTGTTAGAGGTTGGCAAACCGCTGGCATTGGAGGCATCTTCAAACACTGGCAATACAATATTAAACCATGGCAGTCTAATAGTACCTTGACGAATGATATTTTTGGCAAGCATGTGACCATTCTTGTGGGGCCCGCATCCCCCACTATGGATCTTTTACATCATTTCTTCAACATCAGCCCCTGTAATGCAATGCAAATAGGTTCCATCGAAGTTTCTTTTGAATATTACTTTATCGTAGATGATGTATAGAAGGATTGAACAATCTTTCTTTTTAGTGTCTTGGGGATACTTACCATATTTGAGGAGGCGCCAAATGTTATAGTACCATAACCCGACCATTTCAGAATCTTCCTCGATAACACATTCAATGTGGTGGCGATGGGTGGGGATAACTTATTTCTGAACTAGGAATGGGGCGATTGCTATTCCCTTGAGCATGTAGACCATGGAGGCCAGGGTAGCAAGGGCGTCAACTAGGCTATTCTTTGCACGAGACAAATAGTGGAATGTGATATCTTTGAACTAGGAGGATAACTCTTCTAGGTGGGCATGGAGGGGTAAGAACTTTTCATATTTGACTTTCTATTTTATGAGGATTTGGCCGACGAGGAGGGTAGAGTCTTCATAGATGTCTAGGAGTCAGATTACTTTCATGAGGGAGATCTTGAGGCCTACAATGCATGCAACATACTCAGTCATGTTTCTGATGTTGGGGAAGTCTAGTTTGATGGCATTGGGAGTGTGAGAGTCATCTGGGGCGATCACGAGTATCCCAATGTCGTATCCTTTTTTTTGGCATATCCATCAAAGAGCATTTACCATCTAAGGTCTTCTTGAGAGGTACAAATAATATTTTCACTAGCAAACTCAGAGACCCAAACATCAGTCCCTTCCATAGGGTAATTATTAAGGTAATCGGAGATGGTTCTCCCTTTCATAAATTTTTACTTGATGTACATAATATTAAACTCGGTTAGCAACATTAACCAATGGTCCCTTCGACTAGATATATCGAGATTTTCTACCAGGTACTTGATGGGTTCCAAAAGGGATACTAGTCTGATAGGAAAGGCAAGCATGTAGTGACATAACTTATGACTGGCATAATAAATGGCTCTTTCCATGCTAGATTCTTCAATGTATTGGGCTAGCAAAGTCTCTACTGCGGTATCAATTATAGCCAAGTATAAGAAGAGGGGGAGACCTAGATGCAGAGGCGTAAGAACTGGAGGTCAGGTGAGGTATCTCTTCATTTGGTCAAAGGCTTATTGGCAGGCCTCATTCTAAAATTTATTTAAGAATTGTTCATTTGCAAAATCATCATCATCAAGGGTATAATTATAATCAAGGAAATTAAGGTATGGCATAATAAGATATTCAAAATCATCAATTATTTCATTTTCGGGAATAACAACATTGATAACCTCGTTAAAAGAGGTCTCAGATACATTGATATCAGAAAAAGGAACAACAACATCTGGTGAAGAGATTTGGATAGGGAGAATAACTGGGTTAGGTTGAATCTGAGAAGGTTGGACTAGTACAGTATTCCAATTGAGGAGAGGAATGCCAATAACTTTGATTTGGGCGGACAGGTTCGACGTCGCGACATCTGGGCAGATCATGTAGAGACTCAGCCTCAGTGTCCACCGGTCGAATGAATATTCGAAATAACTTTCCTCAGAGTCTTTGGCAATTTCCATGGCTTTTTTAGTGAGCGATTGTACTTCATGTTTGTAGTATTTGTCCCAAGTGTTATGTTTTAAAAGAATATTTCCAGCCCTGGTTTTATTTTTTTGTCAATGTGGTTATACCAATCCTTAAAGGGGATCATTCCCCACAGGCTGGCTACTGGATTGAATTCTTCCTGTGTTGGTTCATTATCTGACCTATCAAAACATCCCCAATTTGGTAGCGACTATGTCCTTTTGTCAAGAGTAATCATTAGAGCTTTTGACCTCAATGGCTTCATCATACAAATCTTCCCACCCCGCGGGGAGTGGCAGGAGTGAAGGAACCAACAATCCCTGAATCTTCAAAGCGGTGAACAACTCAGACATGTTGTTGATTTTGCTTGTCTATCGAAACATGTAGGCCATGGTGTGTACCACATCATCTAAACCGACTTTTTTAATAGGTATCGCCCATTCATTTGATTCTCGATCCCACTTCTGGCTTCAATGAACAAGACACTAAATTTGCGATAATTAACGGTCATCTCGGTGGACAATTTCACCCCAAACTCTAAGAGTTGGTTCAACAATACTAGTAACTCCATGTATCTCCCCCCAGATCGGGTGGAGATGGAAATTTAGGCCCTTGTAAGGAGTGACCAAGCTAGAATGGTGACGCGTGTAGGGTGCAGGATAAAATATGGGCAAATTGAGTGGTTAGGGTGAGATTAAAGGGACGACGAGTGCTTTGATGGGCACAAGTTGAGTAGATATGTGAAATTCTTAGTGGCTTTCTTAAAAGATGGCATTAGTATGTGCTGGAAATGGGTTATGAGTGTTATTAGGTTTAGGATTCACAGGTGTGGCTCTGATACCATGGTCAATTGGATCACATTCCTAAGGTAGAAGCATTGGTCGGTGGGATAACCAGCGGATTGGTTAAAATCACAACGGGAATCCGGCTTGAAGTTTTTAAGGAGTGGATTTGGTAATGGATGGTGGTCCAAGGGTTTGATAAGATTTAAGATTAGCAGGGCTTTGTAGACTTTGTATAGGGGAGCATGTAGCTCAGTGTACTCTTTCTTCGTATGATTTGGGCAACTTTTCGGTACCCAATAGGTAGTAAGTTGGGAAATATGATTAATGGTTGGGACTGCAGCATTGGCTGGCTTCTCATACTTTTGGGGATTGAATTATCCAGTTACTTTCTCTGGCTCATATTCGACTTTGGTAATGCCTTCCTTAATTTATACTCCAGCTTCTCGAAGGGCTAAAAAGTGTGGATAATATTGTACTCCCATAGACGCTCGAATATAAGGCAAGAAGTTATTCTTCATAATATGACTTGTTCCTCCTCGAAGGGTCTGTTGGTCATGGTAGAACGTTTCTCTCTCCACCTTCCTATGATGCTACTGACTGTTTCCCCTGGTTTTTCTAAAGAAACCCTAGATCTCGACACGTAACCTTTAGCTCGTCATTTTACTTATACCGAGACATGAATTCTTGGGCGACATCCTCCCAACTATGGATTTTGGATTCTTCAAGGGATGAAAAACACCAGAGGGTACTTTATTTTGTGGTTTACTAGAAAATATAGGTCATTATATCTTCAGAGGCACCGAGGAGGGTCATGTCTTGGTGATAGCTTCAACGATGAACAATTGGGGGTACGCTTCCCTTGAACTTCTCGATGTTTGGCATCTTGAACTTCTCTGGCAGTTTGGCTTTAGGATAGGGAGACATATGGGTGTAGTCCATGTAGTTCCAAGATATCTTGACTTGGTTAAAGTTCTTTGATAGAAGTTTGAGGTATTTCTTGACCTTGTTCATCTCCTACTCCTTGGGATCCATGGGTACTAGAAAATTAGCCCCTGGTTGGGCAAGGTTCAAAATAGGTAGTTGAGCTAACGGTGGTCCATTTGTAGGTGGGGCATGTGGAGCATGCTGATACTCTTCTATGACCCATACATGCTTGGTGGCGGGGTGAACCATGGAAGGAGGATTGAAAACCTCGGGTTCTTCAAAAATCTGGGCCCGATGATGCTATATTTCATGGACCTTAATTTGAAGGTTGTCAATCTTAGCACTGAGTTGGGCTAAGACGGTCATCGAACCGGGATGCACATTCGGTGCTTGGTCAGTGTTCTCCATAAAGGGCTCATGAAGGTAAATTCCAAACTCGGATGAAGTAGAAGAAGAACCAACGGAGCTTCAGGGCAGCTTGATGTAGGACCGAAGCCAATAGGGAGCTAGGGTAAAAAGGGGAATGCGATCGGCCTGAGAGGGAAACGGTTCGAGTGTATTTTTAAAAGAAGGAGGGAAAAATAATTTTGGTATTTTGGAAGGAGTGGAAAAAATGTTTTTGGTCATTTTAATTTTTGAAAAAGGAGATAAAAAGGAAAGGTTTAACATGATTATTATTAATGTTATTGTTAGGTTCTCACTTGTATTAGGTTTACTTAAATGCAAAAAAAAATATCCGAACATGACCCGAGCCTGAGAAAATAGGGTTTGAAAATATGTAAGACACGATTGGACTTATTTCTAGGCTCGTGAAAGGGGTCCTTTTTTGAAAAAAAGTATAATAGTGCAAAAATCAGGGCGGTACCCCGACCCCGAGTTTTGGCAGAGTTTCTCATGGTAACCGACAAACGAAATATGAGTGCCCTAGGTTTGACACCAATATGAGGTCTATGTAATTGTTATTTTAGTGGAAGGGTTCCCCCTTGGCATGACTTCCATGATATACCTCTTGCCTATAAGGGCAATCACTCAATGGTACGTGTGGACAAGCCATTTGATATACCTTAGTGCATGTGAATTGCCTGACTTTATACCTCGTGGGGAGATTATATGTGAAAGAGAATTTGATATAATCAATGTACGTGAATGAGTTACCTTCTATATACCTCTTGTCGTGAGTTCGTTCGTTCAAGTGATACAATGCAGGGGGATGATTAGATATACGTCGAAGGTACGAGGCCAATAGAATGTGAGACTCATATCTCTTAGCTTAACTGTGACCCGCAAGACCAACGCCCATCACAAATTGATCCCGCATTACGCGATAAAATTTTGGTCAATATTGCCATGCTCTTGTTGATGTGGTGTGAAATAATGCAGGATTCTTAACTAACATATTATGGAGAGAGAATATTTTTTAACATTTCTTATCATGATGATTAGAAGGAGTACTACACTAATGAGGGAGAATTTACAAGTATTATGTAAGGTAAATCTCGCATGGAGACTATACTACGCATGAATATATGTGAGTGAGTAAGTGACATGGGACTTTTCTTCCATGTTATTCTAATAAAACTTGTGGGAATATATAAAAGTGAATGTGTGTGGTGGTTAGAATATACATGGATAAATTGCAATTGGTGTGTGATATGTGTGAGTGAGCATGGAGATATATACAAGTGTGGGAAGCATGGGTATATGCTAGTGACGCCTAAACATGGATATTCTAACTGGTGTGTGAAGCATGTAAGTATAAAGTGGAGCAAAGTGTAAGTGTGCGAAGTGTACATGGAGAGTATATACACGTGTGTGAAGTGTATAAGTGAGTGAAAACTGATATATACACAAGAGAGAGATATACAAAAATATAAATAGAGGAGGTAGGTACATATGCACACATGCAGAAAAAAATAACATCCATGAAAAAATATAGTCTTGTCGTCTTGAAATTTCCCCAGCAGAGTCACCACTATGGCCATCCCAAGGGGGTCAGGGTCTCCGAGGAGGGCCTCCCTCCCTTCCTTCCCTTTTGGCGTGCAGGTGTATTACACCCTTTCTTGGTGCACTTGGTCGTCATCGATGTGGGGTAATATATAGAGATAGAGTTACCAACCTATTTTCATAAAACATGCAAAAAAATGTTATCGCCTCGAGAGAAGACTTCAAGGACATTACAGATGCTTCGGAAACCAAGTATTTCAAGGGTCCAGAGACTAAGTTACGGAATGGGAAGGTGCTTGACACCAATCCCGCCCTTTTAGTCTCTCATGGGCATGGGTTAATCTTCACCTATTAAACTCCGTGAAGTGTGTTCTTATATGCATTATATAAATGGATAATGGAATCTCTCAACTCGTGTAATGGAAATGGACGAAGTGATTTCATCCTCAGGAGTGTTACCAAAATAGTAGTTCAAAGTACAATTAAGTATCTCCCGATTCATAAGTCGTTATAGAAGAACGAATGCATATATCGGATAGGACATAATCATGCAAGCATATAAAATATATTAAGAATATATGATAAATACAAAGTAATAAATTTGTATAAGGGAGGACTTGAGTCTAGGTGTCTTAGGCATATCTCTGTCAAGAAATGTGTCCAAATTAATAATAGACATATCGGACATCGTATTTTTCAAGTTTCTCACCACCCTCAGTGTGATCCATGACAACTGATATGACCAAGTGTGACCTTGTCTCCAGATTAGGGTCACTAATGTCCATAATCCGAGTTGCCAAACATCCTACCTAGACTACCTAAGGCTCATTTGGAATAGGGTTGGCCTTGTCTATCCATACTCTCGGCAGTCTCATGAGCCGAGGCTCCAGTTCAACATTTCATTAGTATAGGCACGTCTCGACCGGATATGTTTAGTCGAGACTTCACTTCCACTAGAATATCAAATATGGCTACGTTGGAGTTTCGTACTCGGCCAGGTAAAGACCTCACTAGATGACATTTACAGTACGAGCAATACAAATTTCCAGGATGGCGAATCCCATATGGAGAAGTCTGTTACAGTAAGATTATCCCCTCACTTGAGGGAATATTGCGTCATGATTAGTTACATCTGTGAGGGATATGTGACAACTCATTATTGGGAGCCTCCTCATGCATATGCTAATTTCATGCTTGGGGGTGCCTTGCACCCCCCAAACACTATAAATACACTTCATCTTCTACATTATAGGGGGAGAGATATTGAAAACCCTGCTGAAACTCTATCAAACTTATTGTTAGAGGGAGAAAGCTTGAGTGCATGTATCTTAAGGCAATTAGAGCATGGTATTAGAGGATTTCATGCACTTGCAGAGTGGACGTAGGAATTCAATAGGCTAAACCACTTAATTTTGGTGTTTAGTTCCTCTTTGACTCATCTCTCTCTATTGTTATATCGCTATATTTTTGTCGTTATTGAACTGGTGTGAGCTATTTCATCACTTTCATTCACTGATACCGATTCTAGTATCATCACTCGGGCACCTTCTATGGGAATGAGGATTATTATCTCTTCCTTATTTTAGCTTATATTCGCTGGAGTCTTTGGTGGTGATCCAGTCCTTCCCTCTTATGGAGTTGTTTCATCATGCAATACCCCGTATTTTTATGCTTTATAAATTTGAGGATTTATTAAATTTAATGTGAGTTATTAATTTAATATAAATCCAAAAATTAATTATGTTATAATTATTAACGTGATGAGAGTTAGTAATTATGGAAAATTTGTTGAATATTACTAATGAGCAAAGTAATATTTAAAATTGATTCTATTAAATGTCACGAGTGAATAGAATGACAATTTTGAAAATTTAAGTCGGGACGCGACTGTGCCGCGTCGGGAATAAATGTTGATTAATAAAAGTGAAATATTTTTAAGTTATCCGTATGGTCGTTTTGAGTGCGCCAACGTGTCCGGAAGGGTCCAGATAGTCAGAAAAGTGTACCCGGGGGTTTAGTTTGGGTCTCGGGGCGTTTTTAGGCTTAATTAGTACCCCGGGAGGGCATTTTGGACATTTTGTAATTTTGGGTAATTAAACCCACGAAATTTCAAGGGTTATATTAGATGTCTAAGGTTGCCTTCTAGGGTTAACACAACCAAAGACAAGTGACGGCCATAAGAGAGGGAAGGAGAGAGCTTTCAAAGCAAATTCTAGACCGAAAATTCATCCGGTTGCACCGCCACCACCACCAACGCGTAGATCGCGCGATGGGGAACGCAACCACACCAAATTCGTCATCAAATCAGAACTTTGAAATTTCCAAGGAAGTATTTATCTTGCTTATTTTCGTTAATGCATCATTCATGTTAGTTTAGGGTGAATAGGATGAGTTTGGTAGAAGAAAATCCATGTTGGAGATAGGAAAATCGCATGTAGTAATGATTTGAATGATAATCTGGAAACCCCTTCACATGTAGAGGCTTAACCAAGAATTTATGATGAATTAGGAGTAGAAATTTCTATAAAAATACTGATTAGAACCATGTTAAAGAAATTCTAGGGTTCTTGAGATTTATATGAGTTTTAGCCTATTAATCTATGGTTATTGATGAAAAATTGCATGCTTTACGTTGAAGATGTATAATATGGGTTCATACCGTTTGTAGTACAAATTTTAGGGAGTTTGGGTGTGAAAAATCTGGATTTGATTGAGGTTAGATTATGAAACCCGTAACTATTAATATGTAGAATTCGTTACCTGTTTGATCGATCGATCGAACCAGGGGTGTCGATCGATCGACGCATCGATCGATCGAGCTCCTGCCATCGATCGATCGACCCCTTCTGGCTGACTCACATTTACCCTTTGAAAATAGTTATATTCAAATTAAATGAGTATAAATAATTGGGCATCCTTATTTAAAATAATTTGTAAGGTAAAGGTGACCAGTAAGACTTATTAATAATTATGAGACCTTTAAGGTAAGACGAGATATACATTTTTTGGATTTTTACATATAAGGGACGATGAAATTATGCATTAAAGGGAGAGACGTGTAAAATAGTTACGTTGGAAATTAGATGAATACCTACTGAAATTCTATACTTGGGAGGATAGAGTCCATGAGTGTTACGTAGTGAGTTGGATTAATCCCTCAAATTAAAGTAAGAGATGAACCAGTATAAGTGATGACTAAATAATGAGAAATAAGGATAAATGTTATAATTATGGGTGATGAGATGAACCTAAAGAGACATGGTAAAAGTAGTATATTTATATGACTGTATTTATGCATATATCATATACGTGTGAAAATCATGCCCACGCTACTTGCTATCCCTGAGGTTACCGTGCTGGGACAGTCTTATCTCGATGTGACCTTTACAGGGGATATTGACTTGTACCCAAGAAGATAGGAATCCTAGGTACAAGCCATCGTATCGATAGTCACAGTCCTAAGAGACACGAGGGTATGTGCTGAACTCTTGGACTTGGTATGCTTCACCTCAATATTGTTTGTGTTTTGTTTAATACAGTTCGAGAGTGATTCCGAACTTGTATTTCCCTTAGTACGAGTGATACGGGGATTGGATAGCAGAGTATGCCCTCACCATAATTTTTATGTGGGATGTTAATAGAATATATATATTATGCGAGTATTTAATATATATATATATATGAATTTCTGAGATTTAGAATTTCCTACTGTGTTTATGGTAAGTAAGAGATGGGTAATGATTTCAATTGATAAATTATTGTTTCGAAAGTATAGTATATTTCTGGAAAACTTTATTAATAAATAAAGTAAAAAATGAGAGCTTTGTCACTAAATGAAATTTACTTCTTAAACAGTTGAATTGTTTAGTTTAAACCTTACAAGTAACCTAAGATAAGATGAGTTAAACCTTTGGGAAGGTTAGTGCGATAGGTGTGCACATTAGAAGAGAGGTGAGAATTTCTCAAGAGAGTGTCGCACTAATATGTTGTTGCATTGGCCTATAAACATTTTTAATACTTGCTAAACAAATTTTAAATCATTTACATTATCGGGCTCTGACCCGTCTCTATTTCTCCTCTCTCTCTTGTATATATATGTATATATTACAGGTGCCCAGCCACAGGGGCGTCTTGCATAGGATCCTTTGGAAGGAACGTGCTGCAGCTTAGGTGGGAGTTGCAGGCCTCTTGCTTAGACGACCTCATTCATTTGATTCCACTCTTAGCACTATTTATTTCAGTTGGGCTCGTGTCGCCCTTTCCATTATTCAGTTGTTTTATTGGATATTATAATCCATTTATTTCCAGTACTTGCACTTTGGGATTTATTATTGCCAGGATGTTTTCATTTAAAGTATTGAATATTGGATTCAACTAGTTGAATGTTTGATTATTTGGATTGTATGTTCCAGGATAGTTGTGGTGTGACTATTAAATTGTGTATTATGCAAAATTTTAAATGTTGGTTTATATAAAATAAAATTTGGAAAGTAAAGTCTAAAATGATTTTGACACTTACCTTAATTATTTAGGGTGTTTAAATTGGAAAAGTATTTTTTTTGACAGTGATGCTAAGAACGAACCAACTGTTCACCTTGATTTTAATTTAATAAAGGAGTGATCGCCCGGTATTTAATTAGGCGAGGTATCACACATCATTGAGAGAGATCTTGTTGATATTTTTAGCTTTCATTCTTCAGTTTACAGCTCATCCACTACGTTTGAAATATGGCATAAGAATTTATACCACCAGCTGGTGGTCCTACCTATATCCACGCGCCTCCTCAATCAGAGATGGCAGAGTAGC
This sequence comes from Sambucus nigra, assembly GCA_949130495.1. Lineage (NCBI taxonomy): Eukaryota > Viridiplantae > Streptophyta > Magnoliopsida > Dipsacales > Adoxaceae > Sambucus > Sambucus nigra. Next base: position 612,900,858 of record OX422209.1, read on the forward strand.
GACGGTGTTGGAGCCATTGAAGTCATTGGTGTATTGATGAAACTCGCTTGGGTAATACCATAGATGATTACTCTGGCCACCATGGAGCAACATCCAGATACTTGGGTACAACCCCAGTCATCGCACAAGGAGTTTCCACCACATCAACGATGGAGGGATGTTTCTGACCCTAGGAGTTTACGCTTAGGGAGGTAAGTTCAACTCTGCCCAAAGGATCAGTACGATGACTATGAGGCCAAGGATGCGCAGGACGAATGCTGGTAACCATATGAAATATCATCTAACACTGTGTGCCCCATTCAGGTTAGTCGAGGTCACATAATGAGGTCATTTCAGGATGCGCAACTAAGGGGTTCAGCTTTTGATCAACCAAGTAAAGGGACGGCCTTTGAAAGGCTCGGCCTAGTGGGTGATCTCAGTGATAGGGTGTCTAGGTCAAGGAGTATTGTTGTCTTAAGGAGAGATAAAGCAGGTGTCGACACCCATGTGGTCGAGACGAGGGGCTTAGAGAAGTAAATAGTCGACAAAGTTCGGTGGCAAGGGACCCTTCAGTTTGGCCAACAGAGAGAGCTGGAGACAATATCGTCCAGGGCCAATGTGGTTGCTATAGCCGAGTGACCCTAGAATGACTTGATCCAAAGGCTAAAAAATTAAATAGGAGATATTCTAAAAAGACGAGACCCCTTGGAGATAGACTACTCTGAAGGCTCACCTTTCGTGCTAAGGATTGTCAGTTATCCAATCCCGGCCAAATTCAAGCCGCTGGTGGTCACTCCCAAGTATAATGGAAGAACTAATCCAATTCACCATGTGGAGATGTACCAATCATCTACCGACATTTACTGAATCTCAGATGAGATGAGGTGTCGTGCCTTCTCAAGCACATTTACTAGAGAAACCCATATATGGTTTTCCTCACTCCCTAAGAACTCAATTGAGAACTTCAAACAACTTACGGAGAGGTTCAAACACAACTTCTGCTTTAGGTTGAGACCCTAAAAGAAGACGACGCACATGCTGTATGTCAAGCAGGGGAAGAATGAGAGTTTGAGGGAGTACATCGCGAGGTTCAATAAAGAGAAACTAGAAGTAGAAGATTATGAGGAGAGCATCGCAATGACAACTCTGATTGAGGTTCTGTGAAAAGGAAAGCTACTTTGGAAAGTTTTCGAAGACCCGCCAAAGTTCAGGGCTAAACTCTTGGCAATGGTTGGCATGGTTATGAATGCCGAAGAGGCTATGGCAGCAAAAATTAAGATGATAAGGGAATAAATAGTGGGGGAAAGTTGCAGAAAAAGAATAAAGATGGTAAGGAGAGATCGATGGATGATAAATTTGCCAATTACACCCCTCTGACAGTCAGCTATTTGCACATCCTAAGCGAGATAAAAAATGATCGGTCCCTGAGTTGGCTTAAAAAGTTGAAATCTCCTCCACATAAGAGGAACAAATATCTATGGTGTGAGTTCCACCGATACCATGGGCACCTGACCGATAAGTGTTTTGCTCTAAAGGATGAAATTGAGAAGATGTTGAAAAATGGGAAATTGAGAGAGTATGTAGATAATCACAGCTCGAAGGGTGGCCGATGCGACACCCAAAAAAAGAAGAGAAGTGATAAGTACAAACCGGACGCTCCATCCGGTCGAGATGATAATAAATCGAACGATAATGAGGGAAATCACCCAGACCTTCCTCCTCCATTTGCTGATCCCAAAGTTTGGCTGCATACGATCTCACATGAGGTCAAGATGATTTGTAGAGGACTTGTAGGAGGAGGGAAAGAAATTGAGGATATAAAAGCACATGTGGTCGAGGTTAAAGATCTCCCACTAAAGATAAAGACTGTGAGCTCAACTATAGTAGAGCCTGTGAAAGGTAAGAGAGATAAAGTTGACATGAATACCTTAGTTGTTGATTTCTCAAGATTAGATTTTAAAGGGATTTCAGCTCCGCAGCATGACCCTCTAGTCATCACCACACTGGTACATGGTTATGAGGTTTCGAGAATTCAGTGGACGACTGTAGTTTGACTGTCGTTATGTTTTGGGACTGTTACCAAGTTTTGGGTCTAAACAAAAAGAGGTTGATTCTCTATCGCCAACCACTCATCGGCTTTAGTGGTGAGAAGGTGCAAACCCCTGGGTATATATGAAATGGAAGTGAGAATGGGAAATAATTGGTCGAAATGTCTTACAAATAAGATCAGCTTCTTCATCATGGATGAAAACATCTACTCGACCTACAATATAATTATCGAATGGGTAGACCTCAAGGAATTTGAGTCCATGCCCTCAACAATCCACCAGATGATTAAATGTTGGACTCCATATGGAGTAGGGGAAGTTCAGGGGACCAAGTTGAGGCACGTGAATGCTACTTCAACTCGGTTGAGGATAGAGAAACGTATAAAAGTGCCACTATGACCTACAACATTGATACTTTAGACCCTAGAGTTGAAAAAAATCTAAAGAAGGGAGAGGCCACGGAGGAGGTAGAATCCATCGTCCTCAATGAGGACGAGCCAAAAAAAACTGTCCAAATCGATAAAGCCCTAAAGAAAGAGATAAAAAAAGAGTTGATCAAGCTATTAAAGAAGAGACAAAGTATCTTCTTTTAGAGTCATTAGGATATGCCAGGAATTGATCCGAAGGTACTTTGTCATAGGCTCAACGTGGACGAGGATGCGAAGCTGATCAGGCAGAGAAGGAGAGTTTACTCTCGAGAGAAGTATGATGTCATACGAGAGGAGGCGAAGATACTGGAAAAAGCTAACTTCATCAAGGAGTTACTTTAGCCTAAATGGCTTCCGAATGATGTCATCGTCCCCAAAGCTAATGGCAAATGGAGGATGTATGTTAAGTTTATAAATCTGAATAAAGCCTGCCCTAAAGACAGCTTCCCATTGCCAATGATAGATCAAATGGTCAATACTACTCAGGCTATAATTAGATATTCATGGATCCGACCGATGCAGAGAAGCCATCATTTATACCTGACAGGAGGACATACTGGTACATGGTCATGCCCTATAAATTGAAAAATGTTGGGGCTACTTACCAAAGATTGGTCGACAAGATATTCGAAGAGAAGATTGGGAAGACATAGGAGGTCTATGTTGAAGATATGATGATGAAGAGTCTTAAGGGCGACACTCATATGGCCGACCTTGAGCATACTTTTGACACTATGGAGCAATACAAAATGAAACTCAACCCCGCTAAGTGTGTCTTCAGCGGGGGAAGCAGGAAGTTCTTAGGCTTCATTGTAAATTAAAGGGTAATTGAAGACAATCCTGAGAAGCTCAAGGCTTTGTTGGAGATTAAGACTCTTACAACTATAAAGGATGTCCAGAGGGTAACTGGACCAGTGGCTGCAATAAACAAGTTCGTGTCTAGAGCTACTGACAAATGCCTTCCTTTCTTTAAAGTATTAAGAAAAGATGTCGAATGGAACGATGAGTGTGATAAAGCATTCTAAGATTTGAAGTTCTATCTCGGCTCTCCACTCTTGTTGTCGAGACCAGTCCAGGGAGAGAGGTTATATCTTTATTTAACGACGTCGGAGTCGATAATTAGTCCCGCCATTATTAGAAAGGAGGATGGAGTCCATAGGTCAGTGTACTTTAATAGTAGGGCCCTCCAAGGGGCTGAGCAAAGGTATCCTAAAATGGAGAAATTAGTCTATGCTCTTATACATGCATCGAGGAAGATGAAGCCATATTTTCAGGCACATACCATGGTGGTCCTTACAGACTCACCTCTCAGACAGGTCATTCACAAGCCTGAGAAGTCCGGAAGGCTGATGGCCTGGGTAATTGAATTGTGGGAATTCAACATTATCTGCCACTCGAGAACAATTAAGGGGCTGGCCCTAGCTGAATTCATAGCCGAGTTCACGTGGGACGAGGCTGACATAAAAGATATTGAAGATACAACTTGCAAGAGAGAAAAAAAGGAGTGTCTCCCCCCGTTTGAGTCTGGGACGAATTCAGTGATAAGCACGAATTCAGTGATAAGCAAGGTTTCTGAGAATGAGGAATAGTGATATCTCTTAAAAAAGGGAGTCTAGGAAGAGGTAAATTTTTCTGACAATGGTACTATGTGGAGCCTATTCATTGATGTATCTTCGTGTGAAAATGAAAGTGGGGAAGGTTTAATTGTGTCTTCCCTAGATGGGATCGATATTGAATATGCAATGAGATTCATCTTTAAAGCCTATAATAATGAATCAGAGTATGAACGTTGGCCAACTCCTTGTCCATAGTGATTCCAGGCTAGTTGTCAACCAAATTTTAGGGGTATACGAGGCTAAGGACGACATAATGGCAAAGTACTTAGGAAGGGTGAAGATAGAACTAAAGAATTTTAGTGAAGTGAAGCTGAAAAGGATACCCCAGCTAAACAATGGTCAATTCGATTCTCTAACGAGGTTTTCTTTCGCTACCATAACTAAAATTAGAAGAACAATCCTGGTAGAGATCCTCCATCGATCGGTTATTGAAAGAGAAGACAATACTGTGGAATTTTGCTTAAAATTGAGTATGGGAGCTTCTTAGATGTATCCTATCATCCGGTACCAGAGAGATGGAGAGTTTCCATGGTCTAGGGCCGATAGAAAGAAGTTGAGGTGTAAAGAAGCTAAATTCTCCCTTATAGGAGATATCGTATACAAAAAAGGGTTCCTACTTCCTCTTCTTAGATGTGTCCATCCATCTAAGGTAGAGTATATTTTAAAGAATGTGCATGAGGGGTCTTGCTCCTGTCTTATTTGAGGAAGGTCATTAGCTAAGAGGATCATCACTCAGGGTTACTGGTGGCCAACATTAGCAAAAGATGCAGCTACGTATGTTAAGAAGTGAGACGAGTGCCAAAGGTTTTCAAGCCTCTTACTTTCATTACTTCTCCTTGGCTATTTGCGATCTAGGGGATTGATTTGGTAGCACCACTACCGAGAGTTGTGAACAATTATCTCTATTTAATTATGTTGATTGATTATTTTTTGAAGTGGGTAGAGGCCGAGCCAATGATTACAATCACAGAGAAGAAAGGCTTCTAGTTTATATGGAAAACATCATCTATAGATATGACCTACCTAACACTCTAATTTATAATAACGGGATGCGGTTCAAAAACATCTCCCTTGAGAAATACTTAAAGTGGGTCGGCATCAAATAGTTTTTTTTACTCCAGACCAAACCTAAGCTAACGGGAAAATAGAGGTCACCAACATAATAATTCTTAACAGAATCAAGAAAAAGTTGGAGGACACTAAGGGGAGATGGACTGATGGAGTGCATGTTGTCCTATGGCATATAGGACAACAGAGAGGACTCTGACAGGGGAAAACCCATTCATGCTAGCGTATGGATTAGAGGTTGGGGTGCCGACAGAGATAGGTCTCCCAACCCATAGAATCCAAACGTATGACCCGAAACAAAGTATGGAAGAGAGGAGAATGGATTTGGATCTCTTAGAGGAACGAAGAGGAGATGCTGAGGATAGGCAAGCTGCCTATCAACAAAGAGCAATAAGATTTTATAATAAGAAGGTGAAGTCCCTGCCACTGGTAGTAAGAGATCTTATTTTGAAGAAGACGTGACAGAAATCCAATAAGCTTCATCCTAACTGGCATGGCCCCTATAAGGTGATTGAATAGGTGGTTCCAGGAACGTATCGGTTGGAAAACTTATAAGGAGAGACATTTTCTAATCCATGGAATGCTGACCATCTCAAGAAATAATACTAGTAAGAGTTTAGTTTTGATTGTCTTTTATTGATTCCATTTTAGTATATGTGTATGAGAATTAGATATGAATGAAATTAAATAAAAAATTCCAAGTGTTCCCTCATACTTGTTTGTTAATTTCTTGAATATTTGTTGCTTGTATGTATCAACTCATCTTAATCTTTAAAACATCATTCGTGGTGAAGTAGCTTTAAGTTACTCCCGGTGAGACGACAATCGATATGGGGTCGACCTTGTCCATGGACTGTCAATAACTTCGAGAGGGGTAAAAATGGCTAAGTTGTGGTTCATTACTAAACATCATTAATTTGTTGGAAATTCTCTCTTGGCCGAGACGACAGTGCATGGATGAGACAATTCTAATCCATACGCTCTTAAAATGACGAGAGAGTACTTATGATATAACACCATAATTTGGTGAAGTCAAATTCAAAATCACTTGTTGTGGTTCATTAATAAACATCATTAATTTGGTGGAAATTCTCTCTTGGCCGAAACGAAAGTTAATGGAAAAGACGATTCTCACCCATACACTCTCCAAATGACGAGACGAGACTTATGATATAACACCATAATTTGGTGAAGTCAAATTTAAAATCACTTAGTTGTGATTCATTATTATTAAACATCATTAATTTGGTGGAAATTATCTCTTGGCCGAGACGACAGTGCACGGATGAGACGATTCTCATCCGTACACTCTCAAAACGACGATAGGGGAGTTATGATATAACACCATAATTTAGGGAAGTCAAATTCAAAATCACTTTGTTGTGGTTCATTATTAAACATCATTAATTTGGTGGAAATTCTCTCTCGACCGAGATGATAGTGCATGGACGGGACGATTCTCATCCATACACTCTCAAAACGACGAGAGGGGACTTATGATATAACACCATACTTTGGTGAAGTCAAATTCAAAATCACTTAGTTGTGGTTCATTATTAAACATCATTGAATTGGTGGAAATTCTCTCTCGATCGAAACGACAGTGCATGGATGAAACGATTCTCATCCATATACTCTCGAAATGATAAGAGGGGACTTATAAATTATGGTGAATTCAAATTATGCTATAAATGAAAAATTTTGGGTAGACATATTGGTATAACACAAGAAGAAGGCATGGACAAACAAAGAGCTTCATTTGATGATAATGGGGTTACAAAATAATTTACACAAGAACTGAGTACAAGGCAACAAATGGCCATCCAAATAAAAACAAAAGGCAACCAACAAGCCTAAAGTTGTAAACTATACTCAACATCTGCCTGAGAAGACCCATCTACAGGAATAGTCTTGGCCCCAGCAGGGTAGTTTCAGCCCCATCGGCTTGAGAGATCTTGAGATGGGGTCGCTGATTTCAAGACCCATGAAGTCGTTAGGGGTTAGGTTCCCAACCTTTACATGGTTGAGTGCATCCCATCGACCGACCGTCTTTATGCCACTTTCCAGATACTCAAAGCCATAGCCTCTAAACTTGTCAGACTCCTTAAACTAAGTTGTGGCTTACGCCTTAGCCTCATCCAGCGTAGCACTGATAGCAGCATCAATCTTGACCTATTTGTTCTCGGCCATCCTTTTCAAGGTATTGGAATGCTTAGTCTTCATATTGGTAACCTCGTCGACTGGTTTCTACAGGGACGACTTGGAGTTTTAAAGTTCATCCTTCAGGTTATTCTAGATCATCATTGCATCTCTTACCCTCTGAATCAAGGGAAGTTTCTTGTGGATCCAGTCCCCCATCCGATAGAGGGAAATCAATATCTGCAATAAAAAATATAGATAGACAAATCAGTATGAGATGAGACTAAAGAGACTGCACTTGACAAGTCTATGTAAATACCTGAACAAACCTATAAATAGAAAAATCAATAAGCAAAGATATGTCTAGGGACTGAAGGAAGAGCCTGTCATCATCAGAGATGAGGCTGCCGACACAATCCATGGCCTTTTTATAATGGCTAATGAGGCTCTCGCCTTCTAGTTTCAATTGAGATAGACAAGCTGCCAAAGAATTGCATGTGGAGATGGGGACCGCCTTCTCGGGATGGATCTACTTATTTGGATGGTGAAGAGTAGTGTCATCATCTCGTCTTTTCCTCTTCTTCCTAACATTGTTGTCTCGAGTTGGACCTCCCATGGTGGATTTGGTAGTTGGGGAAGCAGGGGTGTCAGACCTCTTACCATGTTTGCTAAAAATCTTGCTCAGGTTTGGGGACACCATCTTCCAAATATGATCTGGTACCTTCTATAGACGATCTGGAAAAAATCGATGAGGTTAGAAATGAAAAATTAAAAAGATACGACACAACAGTTGATAAGAAAAATCTCTTACATAGCTTGGCTAGGGGGCCAACCCTAGACCTATTTGAGCCAAGTAGTATGGAGTCATCGACAACTCAAACTTACCAAGACGACCACCATCATCTTGTTAACGAAGTTTCTTAACCTTTTCAGTGGCCTCAGGGTTCAAGAATGGATCAAGTTTGGCCGATGTAGAGACCTCGACCCATCGCTGAGGCGTCCTGGTCTCAGATGTGCCACAAGAGACATTGGGACCAAATTCCTAAGACCTAGAGACGAAAAAGTAACGAGGCTTCAAGTTATGGTTGGAGGTTTGGGTTACTAGAATAACCTTCTTTGTACTTTCCTGGCTATAAGATGATAGTAATCAGGTTGAGTCTTACAGGACGTCACAGTATAGCAAGCCATAAAATATTAACAAGAAGGTCAGATTGGTAAATCGTATTTTAGATAGTAATGAAGCCAAAAAGAAATCTCCAGGCATTAAGAGAAAGATGAGATGGGGAAAGACTTAAATGGGCTAGGATAACTCGTATAATTGGTTGAATAGGTAGTCGAAAGCCGACCTTAAACATTTTCTCAAAGACATAGACCTCGCCCTCTCGGCATTGAAAGGCTCTCTCGACTCCAGACGATTTTTTCATGGAACTAGAGGGTCCAATGCACTAAAGGTGTTTCCAAACTAGAAAATTGGCCTCAGCAACAGTTCTCTCATAGGACTAAACTACAAAAGTCTTAAGTTCACTCTCTTCATCACCATCTTTTGGTGATTCAGCCATGGGATTATTTGGGTCATCACTTGGGAATTTCTGGACAAACTCGTCTCTCATAGCGATCGAGAAAGGAATGACATCTATTGGGGGTGAAACTGTGACATTAATCTCAAGTATTCTGGTAGAAGAGTCAGATTGGTCTGACGTCTCAGCCTCATGAGAGGACGAGAGACTAGAAGAAGCTTCATTTACCTCAGATCCTTTGGCAGGGGATAAAAGGTTTTCCGTGGCTTCCTTAAAAGAGTCAACACTCTCATTCGACTAGGAGATGGACATATTATCGTCTGTAGAAAAGGAAGACTCGGACATAGAGCCACTCGACTCAACAACTGAAGGATGAGTGACAACTAGTGGGGGAGGATAAATGGGATGAATAGGAAAAGACTTGACTTTTCGCCTCTCAACTTCCTCAACCCGTACCCTCATAATTTCTTGAAAATACCTCTCTTTGAGTCTTAGAAAATCCTCGGCTAGTTTATACAATTGTCTTAACATTAACAGGATGAGACTCAACTTGGTTGAAAACTGAAAGGGGGATAAATAGGTTGCAAGTTTGACTTTTGTTGACAAAAGTATCTAAGGCTGGAAACTTAATATCTTCCAACAAGAACAACCAAGAAATACCCAAAAAACGAACCGAAGAAGATGATCGGATACGGGATTAAGAAGCCTTCCAATGGTTGTTTACCACTAAACCTAGTGAACACAACCTCTACTAATACTAAGTGCCCATAAGAGCAAAGGGAAGTGGGGAGATCAATCCCTAAAGCCACCCAATAAGCCTGCCGAAGAGAAAAAACTCGTTGAAAAAAGCAAGTGTAGAAAAATTTACAAACTGAAGGAAGTAAACAAGAAGAGTGACAAGAAAGTTATTACCTGTAGAAGAGTTAACCTCTTGGAAGGGAAGTGAGGCTGGAAAAACTTGAAAATAGAGGGAATCAATAAGCTCTGGAGTGGTTTTTAAGGATATTTCCACAAAACTTGAAGCGAGAAAGTTTTGGGTAAACTGAGGAAAGAGAGAATTATAGGTTTAAATACCTTAAAATGACCAAGTTTGTTTCCTAATACACATCATCATTAAGGGAACAAAGCCCTAAGCACCAAGTCGTTAAATCAAACTTGGGGCAAACATTACCCAATCAGAATAAGGACATGCGCCACTCTCCCATCCTATAAGATCTAAGGATCCGACACATAAAAAATGTCTCATCAAAGACTACGATGACTCGTACCACTCAGCCACCTTTTCACACAGATGGCTAAGGGCTAGGGGTGATTGATATGACCAAGTGTGACCTCATCTTAAGATGAGGTTCAGCAATGTCCACAAGCTAAGTTGCCTAAAATCCCACCTAGACTACCTAAGGCTCATTCGGAATAGGGTCGGCCTCGTCTATCCATAGTCTCGACTATATCATGAGGTGAGACTCTAGTTCATCATTTCATAAGTATAAGCACGTCTCGATCGAATGTGTTTACCGAGACTTCATCTCTGCCGTAATATCAAACAAGGCTACATTAGAGTTTTTCACTCATCCAGGCCGAGATCTCATCAGAAGACATTTACAGTACGAGCAATACAAAGTTCTAGGATGGCAGAAACCACGAGGATAAGTCTGTTACAACAAGATTATCCCCTCGTGTGAGGTAATATTGCATCATGATTAGTTACATGTGTGAGGGACATGTGTCAACTCATTATTGGGGGCCTCCTCATGCACATGCTAATTGCATGCTTGGGGGTGCAATACACCCCCCAAGAACTATAACTACACTTTATCTTCTACATTATCGGGGTAGACATATTGAAAACTCTGTTCAAACTCTATAAAACCTACTGTTAGAGGGAGAAAGCTTGAGTGCATGTATCTTAAGGCCATTGGAGTCTATATTAGTCGACTTCACACACTTGCACAGTTAACATAGGTCTTTAATAGGCTGAACCCCTTAGTTTTTGGTGTTTACTTCCACTTTGCCTCATCTCTCTCTACTGTTATATTGGTATATATTTCTACCATTATTTAATCGGTGTGAGGTATTTGATCACTTTGATATGGTGATAACAATTTTGATATCATCAACAACAACATTTGGAAGTACTAGGGATTGAGGGGAATAATGATCCATTAAAGGGGGTTATGCCGCAGAGCCAGCAGATAAAGCTACCCGAGGATTATATCGGGGATAACTCAGCTCTTCCTTAGGACGAATGACCTAGAGAGGATTTGGAAACCTCATAGTAATAATTATGGGGAAAGATTGATTTAACTCAAACAAATGTTGTATCCATATCTAAACCCAAGGTTTGTAACTCATCAGACATAAAAGATATACGTGGAAGATATTTTAAGGGGGCAAAGCAAAGGCATGGGGGATATTTGTGTTCGAAAAATAGGAGTGTTGGAAAAAAAAGTACTGCATGTTTTCTTCAAAATATGTAAAAGCCCTAAAAGTGGGAAACCCTAGTCTAACCAATTCAACGGCCACCTAACATTTTTAAAATGCAAAACAGAAGATAAATCCGACCACCACCTTTAACAATGATAACAAATTGTGACTAGAACTGTAATAGATGTACAAAACCCATAAAAACACTATAGAGGGAAAAACAACATATCTGGAGTAATAAAGTCATGTATAAAAAAATTTAAAACTCTCAAGAAACTATAGACTCAGTTGGGAATATTTTTGCACATGGATCTGGCTGTAAAAGAAGAACGAAGGAAGGGTTTTTATTCGGAGAAGAAGAATATCTGAAGGCGGGAAGAACTTTCCCTCTCTATATTATGATCGTATGAAATCAATTAGTTTTAAAAGTTTTAAATGATTTGGAAAATAGGTTTTTATACTTTTTAAGAGGTAATAAGTACCCTTATTGAAGTAGCAACGGTGTCATTATGGGAAAAGGAAAACTGATGTCTAGGAACAGAGCGCACACTACTCAAATTCGCATGCAATTATAAGACCCACGCTACCATGGATGATTGACACATGACGGTCCCCATAAGTCAATGAAAATTTTTTCACAAGTAATTCTTCTCCCACGAGGCCGGGGAGACACTCCTCCTAAGATAAGAAGAACCTAATTGAACTGATATGAATATGGGATAATGACATGTCAATTAAAAACACTTCGTTCACTCATCTATTATAGTCTTCAATTATGAGCAAAGTCTTTTGGGGATTTCGTTTTACCATTAATATGGTACGATCCTCAAACTAATCAGAAGAAGGCATTTGTACTTATTCTTAATCTAAATGAGATCTGCTCAAGTAAACAATGAGATCAACTCAGATATGATCAAGATTGGCCTTAGGCATTCTAGTCATCCCAGCTATCCAAGATAACGCATGTGAAAATTATAAGTAAACTACCAAGGAATAAAATAGTGGGTGATGTCATCAATGCACTCAAGATCTAAACAAACAAACATTTCTCCACTCAAGTTTTCCCATGCAAACTTTATAATTGTTCCTCCACTATCTTATAAAGTGGGTATATATTTATTCTATAAAGAAAATGCTCCTAACATACTCTAGTTATTCAACTATAATAATGCATAAGGAAGTACTCCCTCACTCATATTTTAGGAGGCATGGAGTAATCCAGGCGGACCAATTAATCAATTGATAGACAGAGAGATATTCTTACAGCCTAACTGCCTCGATAGGGAGACTGGGCAATTGCATTATTCTAGTACTTCCTCTCAAAGATAACCTATGAACGTAAGTTCATTCTTGATGGTTGAACCATGTAACTCCGTGTATAATTCCTCTTATTCTCACCCTTGTCTTCATATATTTACATTATGTTATTTTTTTGTTATCTCGGTTGGATCTCAACTAACTAAGGCAAAACCTTGAAACCAATTTTAGACAATAACAGAGATGAAAGAGTAAGTCATTTTCACTAAAAGTTTATGTTCTTAAAATGAAGTACAAAAAATCAAAGATTCTTTCTCTTGTTAATTTTTTTCTTTAAAACTATTGTAGGCCTTATGAAAGAGAAAGTAAAACGAGATATATATCCTAAACACATACTCCCACTAGATTGGCTAGAGAAAGAAAGAGCAGTAAAAGATCCCATAAAGACTAAAATTACTTTTTGGAAATATCTGAGAAGGATATTTTATTTTGTAGAAAAGTAGAAATTTGGTTACGGGCTTCACTAGTAGTTTTCTGTAGTGCCATGAAATTTCACTGATGCAAAGCACCCACGAACGAAGGATGCGAGATATTGCACGAATTTTGTACGAGATAAAACATGTTAGGCGTAACCAGTAAAAAATCACTATAGTTGTATCAAAGCACGTCACTACAGCAAACCACCCACGAGGGAAGTTGCACATATTAATTGTACAATTTTGATACAACCAAAACCATTTATGATCGCTGCAATGCAAAAGGCATACGAGTCTAAAAAAATTTTAAAAATAATTCTATGACATTTTAGAGATGACAAAATGCACAAGAGGATGCACCAATGTTTTGAAAAGGACATGAAAAATTTAATTGAAAAAACCATGAATAATAAGTCCATTAGGTCATGCTTAGCTTTATATTAAGGTGATGAATGTGATATTGGGGAGGGGGGGGGGGGGGGAGGAAAGTCATATTGAAAGTCTTGAAATTTGATTGAGCTTTTAGAGACCTCTTGGACACAAATTGTGTTGGAAACCGGAATAAGACAATCTTATAAGTGAGGGAACAATGAGTATACCATAATCCTACATGTTGTATGCCAAAATATTTAAACAATTAGTGAGAAATGATGCTTCAAAATAAAAAATAATCTACTATGTTCATAAGATGAAAACTACTTCACCGCGTAGCATATGCATATCACTACATTCTCTTAATATCACTCATGTACCTCGAGTATATCGAGTCAATTATCTAATATACTATCCTCATGAGGTATATAGTGAGGTTCGATTGACGTACGAAAAATGTATATGTGTCCATTTGTTATATAGATTGGCTACTCCCTTGTTCAAACATTGAGTTTTGCATTAATCAAAACCATAACATAGTTCCATGTAAATGGCATAGGTGAGTAATTCTAAAATCCTATTTTATTTTCTATTACACTTCATATGACAACAACGATTTTGCACATCTACCAAGGCTTTTGATTATGCGCTTGTTTTGATTCATATCCTTTTGGTTGGTTGTGTATTTTAACATCATATATTTACACAAATGCATATTTTATGCTTAGTTCCTTTCCCTTAATTGTAGGAAATGTTTTTAGAAAATGTGTAATGTTTTCAAAATTGAGGGGTTTGTAGCTAAAACCTTTCACAAGTTGGTGCTGGGAATTATAATATTTTTACCCAAGGACCTTTGATTCATCATGTTTTAGAAAGCAAAACAATGTAAACTACACATATGTTACTAGATCTAGGGTTTATATCAGCGTACATTTAAGGATACTATAGGTGATTGAATAGATGAAACAAGGATGGTGAAGTTGGTGTAAATTATGATACACCACTACAAATTCTTATGTATATAAGAAAAACACCTTTTATCCTCTATTATATGATCCACCCAAATCAAGATATGTGTGTGAGAACTCTTGGAGATGAAAACTTTATGGAAAAAGAGAAAACATATTTTTTCTCTCATCCCTCATAAAAAACATGAATCGTGTTTTATCTCATTGATATGCCCAAAGCATACCCTCGTACTCATGGTCACTAACCTCGTCATGTCTGTCTGTCGAGTTAACAAGAAGCTCAGAACTTCCATAAAAATGGTCGTATTCTGTAAGGTCTTCCCTTCACTGAACAACCTCGGCTGGACAGTAGCCGAGGCAAATAGCGTCTTATGATATCAAGCTAGTGCCTACGTCATACTCTGCCCCAGTCGACGTTACACCCTAACTCATGCCTAACCTCGACCAGTTATCCAATCCAAGGTCGTACAGCTGATCAACAGGGCAAAGAGACTATCGAACTCCTACAACCTCGTAGTCGACCTTGTCGAGGTTGCAATAAGTGATATTACAGGTCTGAGCATACACAAGCATATGGAAGGCTTGGAGCACATGAGCAAATTAGTTATAACCAAATCATTCCCCACACATGATGGAATATTTGGTTATCATTCCTTACATGTGTCACTACCAGGTGTCCACCTATGATTAGTGTATTCAACTCGCACATGCCCATGGCATGCTTGGGGGGTATACTACATCCCCCAATCACTATAAATACATGTCTTCTCCTACTTTGGAAAGGGACGGATACTTGTAACCCTAGACGAAACTCTGTTGGTTTACACAATAGAGAGAGAAATCTTGAGAGCTTGTATCTATAGCCATTAGTGACTTCATCTAGTGAAATCACTCACACACTCACAGTGGACGTAGGCTAGATTGGCTGAACCACTTATATACCAGTGTCACTCCTCTTCCCCTCACATCATTCTACTATGTATTCACTCTTGTATTGCCATTGTTATCACTAGCTTGAGCTTATCAACACCCCATATTGGTGGTGCAGTATATAGCATCATCATTTGGCACCATCTGTGGGAAGGAGAAGCTGTATCTCTTCCTTTTTATAGCTTGACATCACCGGAGACTTTAGTGGTGAACCAGTCCTCCCCCTTCATGAGGAGCTATTTCACAATTGAAAGAGGTCCTTTAAGGTAACAAGCTCTCCAATATTTTCATTTACAAGCTCTTTAGTCTCCTTCCATGGCACTAGAGTTACCACCTCCACCATCTGGTGTTGGAGGACCCAGTTCTAGCCAGGTACCACCCCAATCCAAGATGGCTGAGGTTACAGCAGCCTTGAAGTCCTTAGATGCAACTCAGCAAGTGATGCAAGAATAATTTGCACAGCTAAGCCAGAACATAATAATGAGATCGCCAGGGGTCTCACCGGAGATGATTACTCCGGCAGCTTCTCAGCCACACCATGAGGCCAAGGGACCACCCCAGGTACCGCGAAAGGACCAACCTACTCCTCAGCGGAGGAGGGAGGTCGATGACCCTAGGTGTGTATGCCTGGGGATGCGAGGAAACCCTTTCCCTGAGGATAAGTATGATGACATTGAGGCAGAGGATGCTCCAGTAGATTGTTGGGAACTGTATGAGGTATCAAATAACACCGTACATCCTATACAGTAGAGCCGAGGTTAGTGTGAAATATGAGATGGTGATGCATGACAAAGAGGGTTAGCTTTCGATCGCTTAAGTAGAGGGTCGAACTTTGAAAGGCTTGGTCCAGTTAATGATCTGAGGGAAAGGCTGTTCATATCAAGAAGTCTCGCTGGCTGTAGAAGGGAAGGAGGTGACTGTCGTCCCCATAATGGTCGTCCCCCACATGGCCGAGATTGTGGTCAAGGGGAGGTCAATAGACGACGTTGTGAACCAGTTGGGGAACCCTCAGTCCACCCATTGGAGGTGGATGGGGATAACCTCAGCCAGGCTGACATTGCTAAACCATGAAATGATTACATTCAAAGGCTGGAAGAGAAGATAGGGAACCTCATAAAAAAACGAGACCCATTACGGAGGGGGAAGGATTGTCAACTTCCCAACCCCTACCAAATTTAAACCTCCCATGGTATCTCCCAAGTACGATGGAAGTACCAACCCAGTCCATCATATTGAGATGCATAAATGTGCAGCAGAGATTTATTCAATCTCTGATGAGATGAGGTGTCTAGCTTTCTCAATCCCTCTGACTTGGGCTTCACATATCTGGTTCACTTCTCTTCCTAAAAGTTTAATTGAGAATTTTAATGGTTTGGCCGAGTGGTTCATTCATAACTTTTGTTTTGGGGAAATAACTCAAAAGAAGATGACCCGTCTGCTCTATGTAAAGAAAGGGAAGAATGAAAGCCTCAGGGACTATATCGCGAGGTTCAACAAGTAAAAGTTAAAGATTATGAAGATAGTATAGCCGTGACAACCCTTATTGGAGGACTTCAAAAGGGAAAGCTATTTTGGAAGCTTGTTGATGACCCTCCTAAGTCTATGGCTGAGTTATTAGCAATAGCTGGAAAGGTCATGAACACAAAAGAAGCAATGGCTACAAAGTATAAGGATGAGAATGGAAGTAGTAGTGGGAAATTTTAGAGGAAAAAGGATGGAAAGAAGAGGAGTGCAGATGATAGGTTTGCACACCACACTCTAACTGTGAGCTGCGAACACATCCTCAATGAAATAAAGAATGATAGATCCCTGAGATGGCCAGAGAAGCTGAAGGTTCCTCCACATAAGAGAAACAAGAATATATAGTGCGAGTTCCATTAAGATCACGACCATATAACTGACAAGTGTTTCGCCCTGAAGGAAGATATTAAGAAAATGTTTAAGTCTGGAAAGTTCCAAAAGTATGTGGATGGTAGAGCTCCTAAGGGGAGAGAGAAGACCCTAAAAAGAAGAAAAGTAATAAATGCTAAGATAATGCCCCTGCCAAAAGAGTTGATGACTCAGATGATGATGATGATGACCCTGACCTCCCACCAAAAGATGATAATATTCCAGTGAAGAGGGTTGGTATGATCTCTTTCGATGTGAGCACCATCTGTGGAGGATTAGCATGGGGTGGCTCAGAGATAGCCAATCATAAGTCTCATGTGGTATAGGCCAAATCAGTGACCAAAGCCAAGGTTATCAACTTGGCATCTACAGAGGTTAAACATGAGAAGAGAAAGAAGGTAGATATGGACACCCTCGTGGTCGTCTTCTCATGAATTTATTTCAAGGGTATCTTATCTCCCCACGATGACCTTATAGTCATTACCACAAGGGTACATGGGTGTAAAGTTCATAGGATCCTAGTTGAAGGGGGGAGTTATGCAGATGTTATGTTATGGCCCTATTTCAAGAGCTTGGGCCTCAGCAAAGCTATTCTTGTTCCTTATCATCATCCCTTGATTGGCTTTAGCGATGAAAAGGTTCATCCATTAGGTATGTCTGAAATGGATGTGATAATGGGAGATGAATGGCGTAAAAGGTTGACCAGAAAAATCAATTTCTTTATGATGGATAAAAATGTCTTCTCAGCCTATAACCTCATCATGGGATGAGTATCCCTTAAGGAATTTGAGGTCGTGCCTTCAACGGTCCACCAGATGCTAAAATTCCCGACTCCCTATGGGGTAGGGGAAGTGCAAGGTTACCAAACATCAACAGGAGAATGTTACTTCAATTCTATAGAAGAGAAAGAGGATCATAAGAGGGTAACAAACATGTACAACATCGACACACTTGATCCTAGAGATGAAGCAAAGCTCAATAAGGGAGAGGCCGTGGATGATGTGGAATCCATTGTCCTCAACGAGGACAAGCCGAAAAAAACTGATGAAGCTAAGATTAAGCACCACCAGATAAGTGATGATGAGCTCAAACAGTAATAACAATGTCAATAATAGAGTTATGAATGTGTGTAAGTTTATAGAAGGGGATGATTATAAGAGGAATAAGACAATGATGTATAGTGGTTCAGCCAATTAGGCCTACATCCACTGTGAGTGTGTGATCCACTAATATGGGCACTAATGGCCTTGGATACAATGCTCATAAGCTCCCTCTCTCCCTCTCCACTGTGTGTACAAGCAGAGTTTTAGCTAGGGTTACAATTCTCGATCCCTTTATAAGGTTAAAGATGACCAGTACATATAGGGCTTGGGGGGGAGTAGTGTACCCCCCAAGCATGCATGGTGCATGTGAATGATAATCTATCCAATCCCCTACTGACACCTGGACATGCCACTTATAATTAATGATGACAAACTATTCCCTCACGTGAGGGGGTGATATTATTGTAACGGTATTGTCCATGTACCATATGAGTCCCACACGCACTGTTCCATGCGTCTCCCAAATTACGCGCTGTGATGACATCACCCTCGGCCTAGGATACTAAGTCGAGGCTAAATTTGGTCCTGGCATTGGGTCTGACTGGATTCGGGCCTCATAAGGTTGTCCCCTTAAAGGGCCCAGGTATGGCGGCTGGACACTATGCATGGGGCTTGGTTCCCTAATGATGCATCTCCTCGTGGGATACACACCACCTTGATTTAGGGGCCCACCAATAACAAAGTATTTTAACTATTTTAAAATAATCATTCTTTTCTTCTCCTTCTTCTTCGTGCCTAGCTTTCACTCTCTATCTTTTTAACACCTCAATCGTCATTTTTTGCAATTTCAGCCTTTGCTTCTACATTTCAAGCTTCATTCAGTCATCGTCTTCGTCCTCATGTAACTCTTTTGCCATTAATTCCTCTTTTAGCTTCTATTTTTATTTTATTTCTTGCATTTGGGTTTTTTCCCCCGCTTTTCTTAGCTGTTTTTATTTTTTCGACGTGAAATTTCCTTGCTGTGGTGGCTATAGGGATGAGCCTTATGTCTTGGGCGTCTTAAGGTACTTCCCCCACCTTCCCGTGGTGGTTTATTCCTTCTTTGTGGCATTTCTTAGGTTTTGGTATTTTTCGGCGTTCGTCCCTGGAGAACTGAGTTTTCTTTGTTCTTGAGCGTTCATCCACAAAACTCTTCATTTCGTTACGTTTGATCCAAAAGTTAAACTTAGTCAACTGTGAACTTATTTGTAGTTGGCTTAAACAAATTCCTTTAAGTGTAGGGTCATCCCCTCAATGCTTAGAAGATTTTATGATTTAGCCAAGGAATTTCCAACCTTGAGGGAGAAATTCTTCGCTGAGATCAGGCGCTTAGAGGAGGAGTAAGAGCGAAGATGAGGGGCCAACCCTAATTGGGTACAACCGATCTTCCCCATTCCTTTGGCCATAATAATTCCATCGTTCAGCCAATAGTCAGACATACGAGGGAGAGATGAATGAAAGAGCATCGTCACTAGCAGGTGCTGGGCCTTCGGGGAGGAGAGAGACGTCCAATCTTTGCCCAAGCTGACAGGTCAAGGGTACGGTACATTCTAAGTCTATCCCTATGATTTCCATGTCCCCTATTGCCTTCCAGGTGGCCTTTCCACATGGACCACCGACAGGCGTTGAGGCTGAGAGATCTGGGAACGAGGGGCATGAGGACGATAGTGAGGATCTGGATGCTGATCAAGTTGACACTTCTAGTGCCTCGGCTTATGTCTCATCCGTTAGGGATTGTGACCTCTTACTGTGGAGGCACATGTTTGGTATAAAGCCCAATCTGACTATGAGGGGCCCAGATGGAGAGGAGAGAGTCTTCCAGGGGAATGAGGGGGAAGTTGTTGTTTATGAGCAGATGCGGGTAGGTGTTGGGTTGCCTCTGCACCCTATAATAGTTGACTCTATCTGCCCTTGGGGTTTCTCCTTCTAAACTTCCCCCCAAATCTTGGAGAATCATCCTCGGCTATATCTCCCTTTGGAATAATACTTTCATTGACGAGCCCTCAGCTGATCTTTTTATAGCCTGCTATAATATCACCTCCTCATCCAAGCAACATGGGTATTCACATCTAGGGGTGATGAAGTATGACAAAAGACTCCTTCAGGTGGCCCAAACTTCAAACCATGATTGGAAGAAGGGATTTTCTTTATCTATGGGGATTGGGAATTTGCCTCCAAGGTAGAGCCTTTAGAAGATAGCTCGAGGGTTCCAAGGTCATTGTCCAACCCTTCAATGAGAGGACGGTCAGACCCCGAACTCAGCTTGGATGAGAGGGACATTATTGACTACCAGAGGGAACAAGGTAAAGAGGGTGAACTTCATAAATTTAAAGATTTGATGGCCCCTATATTCCTCAAAGAAGATGGTATGAGGGTTAGCCCCCTGACTGAATTATGTGAGTAGATTTTTGCTCAATTTTTAATTTTTTCCAAGTGTTTCCTCTTTGCCACTATATTTTTCTGATATATCGTCTCCTTTTCAGGTCGTCCTGTAAATATATCTAAACAACTCTGGGAGATGACTGCCGCAAGTTTACTGTCTGTCTTGGGAAAGAAAAAAGGCTAAGAGCCTCAGCAGAAGACAAAGCTCGTGGGGCCAACACATGTTGAGACGACTACCAACAGTCACAAAAGGAAGGAGCCCGAAGTCCCTGAGGTCTCTCGACCTGACTCACGAATGAGGGCGAGGGTGGAGGTGTCTCAAGCACACATTGAGGGGACCAGCTCCTCTTCCAGTATGGGCGCCTATTGGTCTCAGAATCTCACTTTCATCAAAGTTGAACCATCTTCCCTCATATCCAACCTAAGGGTGGCCAAAGCCTCAATGTTTTCTGCACCCTCGGCCGCAGATTATGAATTGTTATCAAAGATGCCCCCGGCTAAGGTCTATGATTACGGTCTGGACACTTTGGCTTAGGTACCTATTTCGACTTCATTATTTTTCATTTACCACCATTTCATGAACTGTTCCCTCATCCCTTTTAACTTGTGTTTGTTTATGTAGTATGTCTGCGCCTTCACCTCGGCCACCAAGTGGATGGCTGAGAATCAACAAAAGTTTCACGAGGCCAAGAGGGATATTCATCATGAGGCTAATTTGAAGACTGAATTAGAGACTATCCGGACTGAGCTGAAGAGTGCAAGGACTAAGCATGTAAGGGTCTTGGATGAGTTGGTGAAGCAGTATGAGGCAAACCTGAAAGTAAAGGACACCCTTATCAAATAAAAGGAAGAGGCCTTGACCAATCAGGGGGACCAATTCAAGTATTAACTCAATGAGGCAGTGAAGAAAGCCGGGGTCGATGAAGTGGAGGCTTACAAACTCTCAGACGAGTTTCAAGGCTTCGGTCTTGAGTACTTGGAGAGGGGGATCAGGATGGCCTGTCGGTGGGTCATCCTGAGGTTTGATGATGCTGTGTCATCCGTTCGTCCCTCTGTGGAAGTAGTGGAGTTGGACGACCCACTTATTGCTGAGGCTCTAGCCCATTTGGAGTCTCAAATGAACTTTGAAGGCATCGGCACTTCCAAAGATCGGCCTGTCTTGGTCATTGAATAGACTCCTTTAGTGGACGTTGATGCCTTGACTGCAGATATTTTTCAATAGGGTGGTTGTCTGTAGCCCATACCCTCTTCTTGTCAAAATATTTTTGTACTTTATTTTTGTTGGACAAGAATTTGTAACACTTGATTTATAATACAATGTCTCTTCCTGTCTTCTATGATTGCCTTAGCTTATGATATTTGAATTAACCATCCTATGAACTCCCTCCTTGTCTTTCTTGAGAGTGAATGGGGGGTCATCCCCACGATTCACCCTTATCGTAGCCGAGGGTGGTTACCACCAAGTTAATGATGTTTTCAATTATTTCAAGTCCCCCTCGTCTTTCTTGATAGTGAATGAGGGGTCGTCCTCACCATTCACCAGCATCATAGCCGAGGGTGGTTACCACCAAGTTAATGATGTTTTTAATTATTTCAAGTCCCCCCTCGTCTTTCTTGAGAGTGAATGAGGGGTCATCCCCACTATTAACCCTCATCATAGCCGAGGATGGTTACCACCAAGTTAATGATATTTTCAATTATTTCAAGTCCCTCCTCGTCTTTCTTGAGCGTGAATGAGGGGTCGTCCCCACCATTCACCCTCATCATAGCCGAGGGTGGTTACCACCAAGTTAATTATGTATTCAATTATTTTGAGTCCCCCCTCGTCTTTCTAGAGAGTGAATGAGGGGTTTTCCCCACCAATCACCCCCATCATAGCCGAGGGTGGTTACCACCAAGTTAATGATGTTTTCAATTATTTCAAGATCCCCCTCGTCTTTCTTAAGAGTGAATGAGTGGTCGTCCCCACCATTAACCCTCATCATAGTCGAGGGTGGTTACCACCAAGTTAATGATGTTTTTAATTATTTCAAGTCCCCCCTCATCTTTCTTGAGGGTGAATGGGGGGTCGTCCCCACCATTTACCCTCATCATAGCCGAGGGTGGTTTTTACCAATTTAATAATGTTTTCAATTATTTCAAGTTCCCCCTCGTCTTTATTAAGGGTGAATGGGGGGTCGTCCTCACCATTTACCCTCATCATAGCCGAGGGTGGTTTAACGAGGATAACCCTAATCACACTAGAATTAACAAACATGGGATGAGTGGCCAATATGACATTCTCATTAACATTTCAAGTGTTCTATTGGAGCAACACATTCATTACAGTTGTGGTCCAATAGGACATTATATTATTGATAGTATTTCTTCAAATGATCTGCATTACAGGGCTTTGAAAAGGGTTCTCCTTCAAGGTTCTCCAATCTATAGGTTTCGGGGATAACTTCATCAATGACCCTATATGGGCCATGCCAATTTGGGTGGAGCTTGTTATGTTTTTGCATTGCCTTTTTGAGGACTAGGTCCCCCATAGCGATTGGACTTTGCGTCACCCTCTAGTTGTAAAACCTGGCAGTCCTCTGCTGGTAGGCAGCTTGCCTTATCTCAGCATCTTCCCTCCTTTCCTCGATCAAGTCTAAGTCAAGTCTCCTTTATTCCGTATTTCTCTGGGGGTCATACATTTGGACTCTGTGAGTAGGAAACCCAATCTCGGTGGGGATGACGACTTCTGAGACATACGCCAGCATGAACGGGGCTTCTCCGGTAGGAGTCTTTGCCATCGTCCTGTAGGACCACAGTACATCGTAAAACTCCTCAACCCATCTTCCTTTTGCCTCCTCGAGTTTTTTCTTGATCCCATCTAGGATTGTTCTGTTTGTAACTTCAGTTTTCCCATTAGCCTGAGGTCAGCCTGGGGTAGAGAAGAATTGTTTGACACCCACCCTTTCGCAGTACTTCTCTAGAGATGCATTCTTGAATTGAGTCCCGTTATCTGAGATGAGGGTGTTAGGGAGACCATATATGAATATAATGTTTTTTTAGATAAACTGGAAGGTCTTCTGCTCGATAATCGTGACCATCGTCTCCGCTTCCACCCATTTTGAGAAATAGTTAATTTGCTACGATCAGGTATCGATAGTTATTGACGGCCATAGGCATGGGTCCTACTAGATCGATTCCTCGTACTGTGAATGTCCATGGGGATGTGATGGAGGTAAGAGGCTGATGAGGTTGGTGAGGGATGGTGGTGAACCTTTGACATTTATCACACTTTTTTATGTATTCCGTGGCATCTTTCCCCAAGGTCGGCCACCAGTATCCCTGGGTTACTATCCTCTTTGCTAATGACCTACCCCCAATATGGATTGAACATGACCCCTGGTGAACATCTTGCAATATGTGTGGGACCTTAGACGGGTCCACACATCTGAGTAAGGGGAGCAAAAAACCCTTTTGTACAATGTGTTTTCGATGATAGTGAATTTCGCAGCTCTCTATCTCACTTTCTTCCTTTCTTGTTTTGCTTAGGCATCTCCCCCTATGTAATGTATCTGATTATAGGGTCCATCCATGAATCTTCCCTACTAATATTTAAGCAAGAGCTAAGTGTTCCATCTGCATCCTCAATTATTGGTCAAAGCAAGATTTCCACTGGGACTGTCCTCCTGATATCTGTCCTAGTCGCTCAGGCTAGCCTAGCAAGTGCATCGGCTCGGCCATTATCGAGTATAGGTATCCTCTTTAACTTCACTTATCTGAAACTCTTCAATAGTGTCTTTACCCTTTCAAGATATTTGGTCATTCTCTCATTCTTAGCCTCGTAGGCTCCTAGTATCTGATTCACTACTAGTTTTGAATCACTATGGACCAAGATCTGGCCGACATTAAGAGACTTAGCCAAAGAGAGGCCTGCTATCAGGGCCTCATATTCAAACTCGTTATTAGAGTCTTTGAAGTTGAACCTCAGGGCATACTCGATGTCTGTGCCATAGGGTGCCGATACAATTAATCTAGCCCCACTTTCTATTTTACAAGAGTACTTGTCAATGAAGAGGTTCCATACAGCCTATTCCTCTGTGAAATTTCCCTCACTGAGTGATCCCTGTCTAAAGAGATATCTTCCATCCTTATTTTTAGCAATTTTTCTCTAGCGGTGACTGTCTCTGCCTTATCCGCGGATGGTTCCATAATTGTGTCTTACCGGGTATCTGTCTTCTCGAGGCTCTCATCCTCAGCCTCATCATCTTCCCAAGTAAATTAGCCATGAAATATGCTAATGCTTGTCCCTTAATGGACACCCTATGTTGATATACAATGTCAAACTCTTCCTGCTCTATAGTCCAGTCCATTAGTCTTCCTAATTTTTATGGCTCGTGTAAGACCTGCTTAAGAGGATAGTCACCGAGGATGACCATTGTATGGGACTGGAAGTACGGCTTCATCTTTCTTGATGCATGGATCAAAGCATATGCCATCTTATCCATCCATGGGTATCTTTGCTCTACCCCTTCGAGTGCCTTACTATTGAAATACAAAGGCTTCTACACCCCGTCCTCTTCTATCATAATGGTTACGCTAATGGCTAATTCTGAGATGGCTAGGTACACGTGTAGTCGTTCACCCTGTACTGGTCATGACAGCAGTAAAGGAGACCTAAGGTACAACTTTAATTCTTTAAAAGCCTGGTCATACTCTTCGTTCCATTCGTAGGCCTTTCTAATAATTTTAAAGAATGGTAAACACTTGTCTGTGGCTCTGGATATAAACCTATTCAAAGCAGCCACTCACCCTGTGAGCCTCTGAAGGTCTTTAATGGTCCTGGGGGTCTTCATTTCTATAAGGGCCTTTATCTTCTCAAGATTGGACTCAATGCCTCTTTCGTTAATGATGAACCCTAAGAATTTCCCTGCTCTAACCCCAAAGACACATTTAGCCGGGTTGAGCTTCATCCGGTACTTATCCATCGTGTTAAAGGTCCTCTCAAGGTTGTCCACATGATCCTTGGCCTTCAAAATCTTGGTTAACATGTCATCTACATAAACCTCCATAGATTTCCCAATTTGGTCTTCGAACATTTTATTCACAAGGTGCTGATACGTTGCCCCCGCATTCTTTAGGCCAAAGGGCATGACCCAATAATAGTATGTCCCCTTGTCGATAATGAAAGCCATTTTTTCTAAGTCCTCAAGGCTTATAAAGATCTGGTTGTAACCTGAATAGGCATCCAAGAAGCTCATTAGCTCATGGCCTACGGTAGGGTCTACCATCTGATCAATACGGGGGAGAGGGAATTTATCTTTGGGATAATTTTTATTGAGGACGGTGAAGTCTACGCACATCCTCCACTTCCTGTTGGATTTTGGGACTATGACAGCATTGGATAGCCATTCGGGATAGATGACCTCCCTGATGAACTCGTCATCTTCCAACTTCTTGACCTCATCCCTAATGACCTCATACTTTTCTCGAGAATAAATCCTCATCTTCTGCCTCACTGGCTTTATGTCCACGACCACGTTGAGCTTATGACACATGTTTTCAGGATTAATCCCCGGCATGTTTGTATGACTCCATGCAAAGACGCTTTGTCTCCTCCTTAGCAGCTTGATGAGGTCTTCTTTTATGTCTTTCTTTAGAGCTTTGCCTACTTGGACGGTTTTTTCTAGCTCAACCTCAGTGAGGATGATGGATTCTACCTCTTTCGCAGCTTCTTCTTTCTTCATTTTTATCTCATCCCTGGGGTCGAGGGTATCAATATTATAAGTAGTTGTTGCCTTCTTGTGCGCCTCTCCTTTTTTGGCGGAGTTAAAGTAACATTCTCGTGCCGTCGTCAGGCCTACCTGAACTTCCCTTACCCTGTAAGGGGTCGGGAATTTATCATTTGGTGAACCGTGGATGGCACGGCCTCAAATTCCTTGAGGGCCACTCGCCCTAGTATAATGTTGTAGGATGAGAAGACCTATTCATCCATCACAAAAAAGTTGACCTTCTTGGTGAGCCATCTCGACCACTCGTCCCCCATTCTAACATTGGCCTCATACACTCCTAGAGGATGAACTTTTTCCCCACTTAAACCAATCAATGGGTGATGATATGGGAAGATCCTAGCATGGTTGAGGCCTAAGTCTTTAAAGCACGTCCAGAACATCACATCTACAGAACTACCCCCATCTACCAAGATCCTCGGTACTTCGCATCCGTGTACCCTGGTAGTGATGATGAGAGGGTCATCATACGGGGCTAAGAGACCTTTGAAATCCATTCTTGAGAAACCTACTATCAGAGTATCCATATTAACTTTCTTCCTCTTTTCTGACTTTGATTCAATAGAGGTTGAAGGCACAGCTTTTGTCACTACCTTGGTCTCAGCTACATGGGCCTTCCTGTCTGCGACTTTTGATCCTCCTCCTGCTAGTCCCTCGAATGTCATCCCAACACCGAGTGAGATCATATTAAGTCTTTTTACAGGACCGTTGTCGTCTCTCAGTGGGAGGTTGGGGTCATCTTCATCATCCAAAGGGTCTTCCCGTTTGTTTGGAGGACCTTCTCTGCACGTATCACCTCTCTTCTTCTTAGGGTCATCCCCTTGGCCCCTCTTGAAGGCATCCTTGTCAATGTATTTCCTTAACTTCCCTTCTTTTAACATTTTTTCAATTTCATCTTTCAGAGCAAAACACTTGTCGGTCACATGGCCATGGTCTTGGTGAAATTCACACCACAGGTTTTTGTTCCTCTTGTGAGGGGCTGCCCTCAACTTCTCAGGACACTTTAAGGACCGATCATTATTTATCTCATTCAGAATGTGTTCACAGCTGACCATCAGCGGGGTGTAATCAGCAAACTTTTTATCTGCTAGCCTCTTCTTCCCCTCTTTGTTCTTTTTCTGGTATTTATCCCCACGAGTACCTCCTTTTTCGTCTTTGTATTTTGTGGCCATCGCTTCCTTGGAGTTTATCACCTTCCCTGCTGTGGCTAGTAACTCTGCCATCATCTTCGAGGGGTCTTCAGTAAGCTTCCATAATAACTTTCCCTTTTGGAGTCCTCCAATAAGGGCTATAATGGCTATGCTTTCCTCATAGTCTTTGACCTCTAAATTATCTTTATTAAATTTGGCTATGTAGTCTCTTAGGCTCTCATTCTTTCCCTGCTTAACGTAGAGTAGGTGTGTGGTCTTCTTCTATGGCCTCACTTCAAAGCAAAAGTTATGGATAAATCGGTATGCTAGCTACTTAAAGCTTTCAATGGAGTTCTTTGGAAGAGACATATACTAGACATGTGCAGCCCCAATTAGAGTGCCAAAAAAGTCACGACACCTCATCTCATCTGAGATAGAGTATATATCTGCCGCTAATTGGTACATCTCAATATTATGGATAGGGTTGGTACTCCTGTCATACCTTGGGGTGACCACAGGTGGATTAAACTTAAATGGAGTTAGGAAGTTGACTATCTTCGCCACAAAGGATGATCCTATGGAGTATCCTCTCTGAAACGGTTCCCGACTCTTCAGGATGTCACCAATTTTATCCTCCAACCTTTGGATCGAGTCATTCCATGACCTCGTAGGGTCGGTTTGGACGATGTTATCCCCTTCCGCCTCTTTAAGGTGAACAAAGGGCTCCACTGTGGTAGGTCTGTGTCGGTTGTTTACTTCTCCCTGACCGTCATCTCGATCATGGGGTCGGCCCCCATTGGGTACTCCATCTATTTCCTCCCTCCTAGACCTCAGAATACTTCTCGACCGGGACAATTTTCCCGCAGGTCATTTACTGGGCCCAACCTCTCAAAGGCCACCCCCTGCTCAGGGGATCGAAAGCAGATCCTCTCAGGCGATCATCAGGATTTTTCCTTCCACACTTCCCTTTTCCCTCCTGGATAGGTCGCACAGTATTATTGGAGACCTCATACGGCTCCCAGCACTCTATGGGGGCCTCTTCCACCTCTAGATCGTCATATTTGTCTTCTGGGCAAGGATTTCCTTACCTCCCCATGTGTATACACCGAGGGTGAGCAACATCCCTCCACCGTTTTAGAGGTGAAATGTCTTTGTGCGGTGCCTGGGGTGGTCCCCTGGCCTCATGCTGCCCTAGAGCTGCTGCCGGAGTAATCATTTCGGGTGAGACTCCTAGAGGTCTTAGTATGTTTTGGATAAGAGCTGTAAATTTCTCCTGCATAATCTGCTGGCTTGCTGCTAGAGACTTCAGGGCAGCTGCCACATCAGCCATCTCAGACTGAGGTGGTGTATGATTGGAACTGGGTCCTACTCCACTACCCGATGGAGGAGGTTGTGGTGGTGGCATCTCCGGTGCCATATGTTTAAGCTATGAAGAGATTGAGAACCTTAATGGGCCTTTTTCAATGGTGAAACAACTCCACATGAAGGAGGAGAACTGGTTCACCACCAGAGTTTCCGATGAGGTCAAGTTGTATAAAGGAAGAGATATCTTCTCGTTCCCACAGACGGTGCCAAACTGATGATGCTAAGATTCAGCACCACCAGATAAATAATGATGAGCTCAAACAGTAATAATAATGGCAATAATAGAGTTATGTATGTGTGAGTGTATATAAGGGGATAAGTATAAGACGAATAAGACAATGATGTATAGTGGTTCTGCCAATTAGGCCTACATCCACTATGAGTGTGTGATCCACAAAATATGGGCACTAATGGCCTTGGATACAATGCTCATAAGCTCACTATCTCCCTCTCCACTGTGTGTACAACTAGAGTTTTAGCTAGGGTTACAATTATCGATCCCTTTATAAGGTTGAAGATGACCAGTATATATAGGGTTTGGGGGGAGTAGTGTACCCCCCAAGCATGCATGGTGCATGTGACAGATGATCTAGCCAATCCCCTGCTGACACCTGGATGCGCCACTTGTAATTAATGATGACATAATATTACCTCATGTGAGGGGGTGATATTGTTATAACGATCTTGTCCATGTGTCATATGAGTCCCACACGCACTTTTCCATGTGTCTCCAAAATCACGCGCTGTGATGACATCACCCTGGGCCTAGGATACCAAGTCGAGGCTAAAGTTGGTGTTGGCATCGAGTCTAGATGGATGCGGGCCTCGTACGATTGTCCTCTCATAGGTTTTTCCATCCTATGACACTACACCAAATCTGCCCATTTGTCAAGGTCATTGACCTTGACAAATTCACCTTGTCAAGGTCAATGACCGTGACATTTCGAGGCGAGACAACTTTTTTTGTCACGGTCGTGTCACGGTCATTGACCTTGACAAAAAACTCGCGTTTTGTGTCACGGTCGTGTCAAGGTCAATGACCGTGACACGTTTGTCACGGTTTTAAACCGTGACATAACCGTGACCCCAATTGTCACGGTCAATGACTGTGACAATTCTGGGCAGAATTTAAAAAAAATCTGCTGGGCAGTATGGTCACCGCCACTGCCCAGAAGTATATTTGTACCTGTTATAGCAACGTTGTACCTGTTCCAAACATCATATATCCAACACAAACTAAAGATAATGCAAATATATATTCATGACGATATAATCCAAATATTCAAACTAAAAACAATATACATGACGATATAATCCAAATTTAATTAAAATGGACAAACTTAAAAATAATGTTACTACATGTCTTGGATAAAACTGAGGAGGTGAGTAGGCTCCCCAAATTTTCCATATTTGGGGAGCCTAGCGGAGGAGGAGCCCTCGTCGCCTCCGCTACCACCGAACCCAGACGACATCATCATAAATAGCATCATCATCTTCGCCTTAACATCTGAAGGAGACATTTTTGCTGTAAAAAAAATGTTATTAGTACAGATAAAAAAAATGTTAATAGTACACATTTCGTTTTACCTAATTGAATTAATTGAATTAATAGTACAGATAAAAAAATATTCCATCTATATTATAACGTATGTGTAAGTTCCGTCAATACCATTTCGTTTCAATTTTGTAATATTATGTTTTTTCCAAATATTTAAAGAGTTATTAAATGGGTGCCCCACCCCCACCCCCACCCACCACCACACACACACGCACACCTACGCACACACACACACACACACACCCCACCCCTACCCACCCCACCCCTACATATATGTTAGTTGATGCCATTATATTTTTACCCGAATTAGATTCTAAGGTTATCTCAATTTATATTTTAAGTTCGTATCCATTTGTGATGTTCAAGTAGTTTGAAATGTTGGAATTATATACTATTACTTTGACCGTTAGTTTGTGCACCAACTAAATTGAACATCACACACACACACACACCCCACCCCACCCCCTTCCCCCCTCCACCACCCCCTCCCCCACCACACACACACACACACCCCACCCCACCCCACCCCCTACAAGTCTAAGGATGTTCTTGATTAAACATGGGAAATCTCATATCGTTTGCAAAAAGTTCATAGATTCTTAATCCCTAGGGTTATGGATATTAAATTTCTTTCACAATTATTTCTTCGATTGCGATGGGTGAAGTTCAATTATATGTTAGAACAATAGATCCTCGCAAGTTGGTCAATCATTGTGTGAATAGGTATGAGATCATAATTTGGAGGAATTCACGTCCAAGAAATAATTTGGATTGTGATACCCCTTGATAGACTTATATGTTTTGTTTACCCGACCGATGAACTATTTAATAATCCTATAGAATTAAGTTTTAGAATCTAGGAATTGATCAGATATTCATTAAAATCGGTTAGTAGAAAATTTATTTAACCAAGAGGGTATCGAAAACATAACGTGGGGAATCATAATATACCGCAATCAACTTTAATAATAAGAACACATTCTTTCGAGTGATTTATAAATAATTAAATTTGAGTGCAATCATGATTATTTAGTGGAATGAATCGTGATTAAATAAATAAAGGATATAAATTAGACGGTTATAAATTGGGATTTCCTAGTATTTACTTTGAATTCAGTTTATTTATTTATCTTTGGTCCCTAGTAGTCATTGCCCAAGTAGTAGGAGCCAAATCTAACAGGTGCTGAATATATTTGGGCCTTTTTCGAATTGATTCAAACCAAGGACGTAAGAAAGATGGGACAAAGTGAAATGATTCAAATTTGAATCGAATCGACTTGCGCCTTTAAGTCATTAAATTTGACTCTCTTAAGTTACCCCTCCCCAAATTCATGCTTTTATTTCCTTCAAATACAACACCACACACACACACCCCACCCCACCCCCTGCCCCCCTCCACCACCCCCTCCCCCAAAACACACCACCACACACACACACACACCGCATCTCACCCCACCCCCTGCCCCCTCCACCACCCCCTCCCCCACCACACACCACCACACACACACACACACCCCACCCCACCCCCTTCCCCCCTCCACCACCCTTGCCCCCAAAACACACCACCACACACACACCGCACCCCACCCCACCCCACCCCCTGCCCCCTTCCACCACCCCCTCCCCCACCCTGCCCCACCCCGCCCCATCCCCCACACATGCACACACATACACACATATATATATATACACATACACACATAAATATACACACAAATATATATATAAATGGAAGAGAGAGAGAGAGAGAAATTGGACCTGAAAGTAGAGAGAGAGAGAGAGAGAGAGAGAGAGAGAGAGAGAGAGAGAGAGAGAAGCGTCGAGAGAGGGAGAGAGAGAGGGAGGGAACGGTGGGAGGGAAAAAAGAAGGGGGAAAGGGTTTTTGCTGGAAAAGTTGTCATGGTCATGTCAAGGTCATTGACCGTGACAAGAATTGTCACGGTCAATGACCGTGACAAGACCGTGACAATTAAATTTATCACGGACTTATCACGGTCGTGTCAAGGTCAATGACCGTGACATAAAACGCTTGTTTTTTGTCACGGTCAATGACCTTGACAAGGCTGGCCAGCTGAAAGGTGACAATTTGCCCATTTTGGTGTAGTGTGATGAGGGGTAGGCCCCTTATAGGGTCGTCTGGCCTATGCTGGAGGGTTGGCCCATGATGTGGGGGTCAGGCCCTTGTAGGGTCATCTGGCCTATGCTGGAGGGTCGGCCCATGAAGTTGGGTCAACCTATTACTGGGTTGTTTGGCTTATGCTGGAGGGTCGACCTATGATGAGGGGTTGGCCCCTTACATGGCCGTTTGGCCTACATGGAGGTTCGGCCTAGTCTTGAGCCGTCATATGAGATTAGGACACCCCCGGCCTAGCCGAGGGTGTATATTGGTATATCAAGCACCCCCCAGCCCTTAGCCATCGATGATTGTTGAGATGGCTGAAGGGTAATGTTGTCTTGGGAATATTGAGTGGTTGGGTGGATGAGTGGCATCTGTCATATTGTTAAGTGTCCATCATTGTCTGTGTTCCCAGGTTTGGCAGCTGCACACTATGAGTGGGGCTTGGTGCCCTAACGATGTATCTCCTCGTGGGGATGAGACCAAAGTTGAGCAGAACCAAGAAGCTGCAAATGAACCAGCGGAGAGAAATGTCGACCGAACATCGGATGACGTTAAGACAAGCACTATCAGATAAAGAATAGTTGAGAATGAAGAAGAGAGATACCTCTTCAAGCACATGACCCTATCAGAGTGAAACTTCTCTCCAAATGAAACCAGTTGGAATCTCTTCGTTGATGGGTCGTCCTACGAAAGCGAAAGCAGAGCATGGCTGATAGTGTCAGCACCAGATGATACAAATATTGAATATGAACTGAGGTTTAACTTTAAATCTTCTAATAATAAGTCAGAGTATGAAGCATTAATAGTAGGTCTCTCCTTAGCGAAAGACCTCAGTGACGGCCAACTCCTAGTCCACAGTGACTCAAGGTTAGTTGTGAACTAAATCCTGGGGGTGTATGAGGCTAAAGATGAAAGGACGGCCAAATATCTAAAGAGGGTGAGAACGATGCTAGAAAGCTTCAAGGAAGTAAAGATGAAGAGGATACCTCAGTTAGACAACAACCGAGCTGATGCACTCTCGAGGTTAGCCTCAGCAGTAAGAACATACATAAGGAGAACAGTGATAGTGGAGATTCTGCTCAAGATGACTATTGAAGAGGAAGAGGTTGTTAGACCTTGCTTAAACCTGAGTATGGGAGTCTCTTGGATAGACCCTCTTATAAGACACATCAGAGAGCGGGAACTGCAAGAGTTAAAGTTAGAAAGGAGAAAGCTAAGGTTCAGAGCTACTAAATTCTTTATTGTAGGAGATATCATGGACAAAAAGGGATTCCTACTCCCTCTTCTCAGATGCGTTAACCCTTCAGAGGTTCCATACATATTATAAGATGTACATGAAGGCTCTTGTTCAAGTCACATTGGGGTAAGATCATTATCTAAGAGGATAATCACTCAGGGGTATTGGTGGCCGACCTTAGCTAAAGACGCAGCTACATATGTGAACAAATGTGATAAGTGTTAGAGGTTCTCCACCATCTCCCATCAGCCACACCAACCTCTGAATTCTATCAGTTCCCCTTGGTCGTTTGTAGTATGGGGCATTGACTTAGTAGGTCCCTTGCCAAGAGCTGTAAATAACTATCGGTTCTTAATAGTGGCAATTG
This sequence comes from Sambucus nigra, assembly GCA_949130495.1. Classification (NCBI taxonomy): domain Eukaryota; kingdom Viridiplantae; phylum Streptophyta; class Magnoliopsida; order Dipsacales; family Adoxaceae; genus Sambucus; species Sambucus nigra. Next base: position 612,934,975 of record OX422209.1, read on the forward strand.
GTTATTTCTCCAAATGGGGAGAGGCCGAGCCAGTGATCACAATAACTGTGCAGAAGACCTTTCAGTTCATCTGGAAGAACATCATATGCAGGTATGGACTTACTAATACCCTCATCTCAAACAATGGAACCCAATTCAATAATATTTCATTGGAAAAGTACTGTGAAAGGGTGGAGATCAAATAGTTATTCTCTTCCCTTGGTTAACCCCAGGCAAATGGTAAAACTGAGGTCACAAATTGAATAATCCTTGATGGGATAAAAAAATAAGTTGGAAGAGGCCAAAGGAAGGTGGATAGAATAGGTATATGCCATGCTTTGGGCTTACAGGACGACAGTAAGGACACCCACAGGGGAAACTCCATTTATGTTAGCCCATGGCTTAGAGGCTGGCATCCCCACGGAGATAGGGCTTCCCACCTATAGAGTTTAAACATATGACCCTCATAGTAATGGGGAAGAGAGAAGACTTGATCTTGATTTGATTGAAGAGAGAAGAGAGGATGCAGAGATTAGACAGGTAGCCTATCAGTAGAGAACTGCGAGAGTTTACAATCAGAGGGTAAAGTCAAGGCCAATAGTTGTAGGAGACCTAGTCCTCAAGAAGGCGTGGCAGAAAACTAATAAGCTCCATCCCAACTGGCATGGTCCTTATAGAGTCATTAATGAGGTTGTGCCAGGTACCTATCGACTAGAAAATCTTAAAAAAGAACCTTTCTCCAACCCTTGTAATGCCGATTACTTAAAGAAATATTACTTATGATGTGGAAATTGTTCTTATCTTTTTGTAATACATGTATCAGTTTATACAGACGATGTTAATGAAAAAATAGCAATGGTGCGTTGATACTTTTGTTACAATATATGTTTTTTAACATCATTAACTTAGTGAATTATGAGGTGAAACGTCATTAACTTGGTGACCTCATACCTTTTAACATCATTAACTTGGTGAATTATGAGATGAAACATCATTAACATGGTGACCTCAGACCCTTAACATCATTATTTTAGTGAAATATGAGGTGTTAAATCATTAACTTGGTGACCTCAGACCTTTTAGCACTAATAACTTAGTGAATTATGAGGTGAAACATCATTAACTTGGTAACCTCGTACCCTTAACATCATTAATTTGGTGAAATATGAGGTGTTACATCATTAAATTGTTGACCTCAGACCTTTTAACATCATTAACTTCATGAATTATGAGGTGAAACATCATTACCTTGGTTACCTCAGACCTTTTAACATCATTAAATTGGTGAATTATGAGGTGAAACATCATTACCTTGGTTACCTCAGACCTTTTAACATCATTAAATTGGTGAATTATGAGGCGAAACATGATTAACTTGGTGACCTCATACCTTTTAACATCATTAATTTGGTGAAATATGAGGTGTTACATCATTAACTTGATAACCTCAAACCTTTTAACATCATTAACTTGGTGAATTATGAGGTGAAACATCATTAACTTGGTGACCTCAGACCTTCTAACATTATTAACTTGGTGACCTCAGACCCTTAACATCATTAACTTAGTGAATTATGAGGTGAAACATCATTAACTTGGTGACTTCAAACCTTTTAACTTCATTAACATGGCGAATTATGAGGTGAAACATCATTAACTTGGTGACCTCATACCTTATAACACCATTAACTTCGTGACCGCAGACCCTTAACATAATTTATTTGGTTAATTATATATCTGTTGTTACTTGCTTTAACTCCCATTATTAAGATTTCGTGATATGGTGGACGAATGAAACATCATAACATGAAACAACAAGGCAAAAAGTGAAGGAAATGGAATTGCATTAATTCAAACCAAAAATATTGCATCATTCTAGAAGAGATTACAGATCATCAAAAAATATTACATCATGATAATAAAAAGGGGTTATATAAAAGATTCACAAAAGTTCAAGCATGTAGAGGAGACACTCAGACACTCAAGCCTCAGTCGATCCACCAACCACAGGGTTATTTTGCTCTTGGACTTGGTTAGAAACTTAAGCCTCTTTACCCTGACATCCAGCATCTTCAGTCTCAGTCACCTTAAGCTAGTTTGTCTCTGCTGGGCCACCCTCTTCAACCTCCTATAGGGTCTTGGCAAGTTGGGCATTTGCAAAGCTGAGACCAATAATGTCCTCGGCCAACAAGTTGCCAGAACTCTCTTGCTTCATTGCAGCCCATGTGCTGGTTTCCTTAATTCCCCTCTCTAGGTATTCTAGGTTGAAGCTAACAAATTCATCAGAGGTTTTATACTCCTTGATTATTGTCTATGGGGCGTCCTCCATGTCAGCCTTGATGGTAGCATCAACTTTGGACTAAAGGCTATCATCCTTTGCCTTCAAAGCCAGGGCATGATCAGTTTTCATATGGGAGATCTCGTCACACTTCACCTTTAGACTTTATTCAAATCTTTAATTTTCTTGTTCATACCCTCCTCAAGCTTTGCAACGTACCTACCCTTATGGATCAAAGGCATCCTTGTTAGAGTATAGTCAGCTAGACGATAAAGAGAGAGAGAGCACTCTGTAAAAGAAGAAGCATACACATTAATAATAATAAATAACTAAGATTAGAGATAACACTTGAGAAAAACTACAAATAAGTACCTGGACTGCCCTATGAACTGCAAACACTGCTAGCAGAGGGACATCCATTGAATGAAGTAAGTGCTTATCATCCTCAGTCATTGCTTATCCAAGGGCATTAGAAGCCCGAGAACTGTTGCCAATAAGGTTGTCACTAATTTTTAGCTGAGAAAGTTGAGCTGATAAGGCATCATCTGAGGAGATTGGTAGTCCATGCTCACTATTTTGAGCTTTGCTTGGCCTTTCATAGGAGGGTTTTATAGGTGCCCTCATATTCTTTGATGTATCAGCGGGAGCTTTTCCCTTTTTTGTGTGGGAAGGGGGTGGCACAGTCTTGCCACCATGTTTCTCTATCAGTTTGGTGATGCTGGGAGCAGACATATTCCAGAGGTCTTCAGAAACTCCTTCAGGTTTCTCTATAAAAAGAAAACATCAGAGGTATAAGATCATACACATAAAATTCATGAGACTAGACTTATGTAAAATTGATTTTTTCTATAATACTTATGAAGCTCGACCAAAGGGCCACTTCTAAGACCTATGTGAGATAAATAGTAAGGGGTCATCAGATGATCTATTTGACAAGGTGACCATCTTCTCCCTGACTGTGAAGATCCTCAACATTCATATGATTATCTTGTCTCAACCTAGGGTCTGTTTTGGCCGAGAAAGAGACCTTGGCACACCTCAGACGTGTCCTTGGAATAGATGTTCCACAATCCTCATTAGGACCAAATTCCCAAGCCCCTGAGGGAAAGAATAACCAGGGCTTCTAATTGTGGTTTGAGGTCTGAGTCACCGGAAATAGCTTCTTCTCAGACTTCCTAGCTACAAAATAATAGTAGCCGGGTGATTTTTGTCAGATGGGGGTATGTAAAGACCTAAGAATACCCTAACTGGAAGGTCGGTATAATGAACCACATTCCAGAGTAAGGTGGCCCCAACTAAAACCCTTCAGGCATTTGGGGAAAGCTGGGAAGGAGCGAGGTTGATATAATAAAGAATAACTCGGATAGTGGGGCGAATTGGGAGACAAAAGCTGAGTTTAAACATCTACTCATAGACGCAGAGTTCTCCCTCTCAGCCATCGAAGGCCCTCCCATCCTTCAGGGGTTTCCTTAAGGTAACAGATGAAGGCATGGCATACAGATGTCTAAAGATAAGAAGGTCGTATTCTGTGAAAGAAGACTCGGGACCATCAACCTTGGAAGTGTCAAGTTCACTCCCTTCATCATCATTATTTTCATTAACTGTCTGAGGCTGAGCCTCAGAGGCTGCACCAGCAAGAAACCTCTTAGCAAACTCAATATCGGTAGCAGCCAATACAGGAATGGCATCAATAATAGGAGGAATTGCCACGCTGGGTGCTAGGACTTCAATGGAGGAAGACCTACGAGAAGTGCTATCCTCTTGGTTGGATGAGGAATGGTTAAACCCTTATGCTTCCTCAGAGCCTACACTTCCCTTGGGGGAGCAATCAATAGCCTCTTAAAAGAGTCTACGGACTCAGTAGCCTCAGAGGTAGTGATAGGGTCTGAAGAATATGATTTAGACATTAGCCTAGGAACCTGAGGAACTTCAGCAGGTTCAGAAGGCTCAGGGTATATGACCTTCAAGGGTGGAAGAAATATTGGCCTGAGGGGAAAGGCCTCAACCCTACAAGCCTCCTCATGGGATAACTCTATCTGCCTAATCTTTCAAAGGTCTTCTCACACAGAGATGGGATCTCTTCTATAAGTTGGTACAAGTGTCTGAGCATAAGTAAGATGACACTACACTTAAGGAAATGACTCAAACTACAAATAGTCACACAACTTAAAGAACCCAAATTAAAGATCAAAGGAGGTCTCAAACGAAGAACACCCTAAGTTAGATCATTGGAGAAGATGATCGGAGGGTCACTAGAGAACCTAAAATAAGGAAATTTATGGCTAATACAACCTCAAAATAACTTGGAATGGACCTAGTGCCACTCAACCCCTTCAGTCCTACCCCTACAACCACTTAATAGTGGAAGAAACCCTCTCCAAAAAAGGAAAAAAGTCACAAAAAAACTAAAACTGTAAAAGTATTGATCAGAAATGGAAAAAGGGGTCAAAATCAATACCTGACTAGTCCCGAGTGAGGGAGGAAGAGAAAGAAGCAAAGAAAACCTCGAATCACAGCACAACAATGGAGAGTTTGAGAGAAATTACAGTTGCAGCAAACTCTAGGCAGGAAAGTGTAAGGAAGAAGAAAGAGAAAATGAGGCAAGATAATGGTTCTTAAACCTTCTTAATGATGGGGCGTGATTTACAACACCCCCATCATTACCATAGGGAACTCAAAAGGTGCTGCCAAACTATCATATCTTGTACAGAACGCTAGCCACATCAGTAAAAGACATGTATCAAAGGCACCACTCCCAACCCCAAGATATCAAAATGTCCCTTCATTAGCCTGACTTTTATACCCCTTAGTCACCCACTCACATAGGAGACTAAGGGCTAGGGGGTGATTGATATGCCCAAAGTGTACCCTCATACTCAGGGTCACTAACCTCGGCCTGTCTGTCAATCGAGTTGATAAGAAGCTCACAACTGCCATCTGAAAGGTCGTATTTAGCAAGGTCGGCCCTTCACTGACCAAGCTCATCTGGACAACAGCCGAGGCCAATAGCGTCATATGAAATCAAGCCATTTCCAACATCATACTCTGCCCCAGCTAACGTTACACCCTACCTCATGCCTAAGATTGTCCGGTTCTCCAAGCTGAGGTCATACAGGTGATCAACAGGGCAAAGCGACTATTGGACTCCTACAACCTCGTAGTCGACCGTGTCAAGGTTATAACAAGTCATATTATAGGTCTGAGTATACACAAGTATATGTAAGGCTTGGAGCACGTGAGCAAATCAGTTATAACTAAATCATTCCCCTCACGTGAGGGAATATTTGGTCATCATTCCTTACATGTGTCACTGCCAGGTGTCCACCTATGATTAGTGTATTCAACTCACACATGCCCATGGCATGCTTGGGAGGTACACATATGATATTGTAGGTATCGAAACTATCAAGATTCTATCATTCTTAGTTCCATATTGAAAGTTGAGATGCGATAAGGTGGTCATTAGGGTTCTACACCCCTATCCCTTAGCATTTAGTCTTATGGTTTGTAACATCAGTGTAGTATGAGGAAGACATTCTTCCATTGGTACGAATGAGGTCTCCCCTGTGCAACAGGATTATAATGTGGTTAGCTACCACTGTATATCAAGTATAAGTGAGAAAGCTAGTCTCGTCAGTGGGATAAGACTATAGTGTCTAATTGGATGCCAAGGTTCCTTTTGGATGAGTCCATACTTATGTATATATATTAGCCATAGATCTTACTTAGCCTTCTATGTTAGTAGGAGGATAAGGTTTAAAGTTCTCCCATATGGCTTCAAGATGATTATACTTAGTGTCTTATTTGTTCTTATAAAAGTCATAAAATCATGACTCTGGAAGGTTAGTTGTTTATTAGATATCAATCATATACTGAGGACATATTGATCTTATCATTAGACGTAATGGCCACATAGCCCCCACGTGTCCTCAAGTCAAACCCACTATGAGATGCACGTCAGTAGTGGGTCATCCTTTGGTTATGTCAGAAGTGGCGTAATTCATAGAGATTGCATGATATTCATCATTACACTCGCACCCCTCGCGTCATTGCATGCCTTGAAATTCATGCTTCATTATTATTACCCTCCTTTGAGAGTTGAAAATCACTTTAGGGAGAATTTTATCTCACTTCTACCATTTTTCTACACCTTCGAACTCAAGCTAAAATACCAGATTTTCTCTTTTTAGAACTTTGTCCCTCATACTCTCTTCGATCATCTTCTCCGAAATTTTCCATCGTTCTCTGATCATCGTATGTCTTTAAGAACACTTCGAATCATGTCTCATATATTCTTCATTGTTATTTTCGTTAATTTCTCTATTTCTCTTTTCCAGCAATTTTTTTGGAAATTACCCCCTTATGTGGTGGTGTTAGGGTGTTGATTTTTTGAGATTTTAGCTTATGTGCTAGCTTTTGGTGGTGGTTGTGTGATTTTTGGAGAAATTTTTTTATTTCTAGGGGTTTTCAATGGATTTTATGTTTGTGTAGGGTCTATAGTTAGTTGGAGTGTTCTTCCCGAAAAATAATTCTCTTTTCCTTTATGATATTCCAAACCTTATAAACTTTTAAGTTATTATTTGTTAATGTACTGAAATCTTTACGAGACATGGCTTGAGCTGTGTCACCTCATGATCGTGTTCGTTGAGAGAGGTAATAGGTCGAGGTCCAACTTAACCAAGAACTATCTCGTTAAGAAAGAGTCCCTCCAACACCTCTTAACTCTGGCACCTTTAGCAGTAATACCTCTTACCTTGTGCCTGGCCAACTTTCCTAACCGAGACATTTTACTTTAAGTTAATTGTCCAAGTGTTATTATTTTTATCATTGATAGTATGTCATCTTCTATGGGTTATAGCCCGCCTAAGAGTTTGAATCGTATCACTAGAATTGTGAACCCTGATTCATTTGAGGAAGCCATGGGAGTAACTGTTTCTCATCCTAGCTTGTCCTAGACTATTGATTTCGCTGAATAATATCCTATCGTCAGTTTGGGATCCTGAGCCCCCAATTTATGATATCTCTAATGGTGAGACTGGAGATAACATTCTACCCCTATGATGATCTAACCTTGAACTGAAATGACTAAGGAAGCTTATCCACGTTGAGACCAACATGGTAAGGCTCCTATTTTTGAGGTTAACGAGTAGAAAAATTTTTGGTTGACACAAATGTTGACTCGTCTTATAAAATCGATGTTCAAGACACTGGTCTCATTATCTGGACACTTTTATGGCATTGACCCAATCATACATATGAGAATACTGGCCTAGGAATAAAGCGACTATGAAATTAGGAATAGTGACTATTTTTGTTTATACGAAAATGTTCAAAGCTGGCTTTATGCTTCAAAATGGGGCCTAGGATTGGTGGAATTCTTTCTGCTATCGGCATTTCCTTGACCCAACTAGCCCCCAACGATTGGAAGATTATTACAGTGTCACTAATCCTTTGGAGGCTAGCTTACGAGGAAGATTTACCCTCAGATGTCTTACGAGCGTGTTATTAAAATATTATAACCAAGTTCAACCCGTGTTATTACCATTTCACCGCCTGCAAACCAAATAAAAAACTTTTGAACTAGACTGGAAATCTCAGTATTTTTATCTCTAATTTTTTAGAGTTTAGCGATGATGATCCATGAGAGAATAAAGTTGACCCTAGATTGAGTATCAACAATAGAGAGAGGGGTGATCAGCTGAGAGGAATTGATGGTCCTATACTATTTGAGGAGCTAATCAGGCCTGAAATCTTCCAATTACTAGGGATGGGATCTGCCCCATTTCTGTTCTTAGTAAGATTCTTTACTTATAAAAACTGTACTAACATTTCTTATTGTCTCATTTTTTAGCCAATAGTGATAGTTGATCTCATTTTACAGATCGTCCAGAGAATACCCGTGATTATATTTAGAAAATGGCAGCTCCCGTTATTATAAATATTTTGGCTAAGCTACAAGTCAAGACTACCAAGCTCTACTTTATTTTCACCATTATGTCTACATACTTGTGTATTTTTTTCATTATTTATTTGCCATAAAATAATGATGTTAAGTCTCCCCATCAAAATAATGATGCTAAGTTGCCCACCTATTAGGCTTTATATTGAGATATGATTAAGAGATGTGACTTCAAGTATTCTCATACTATAGAGATAGAAATTTTATTTTATATTCACCACAAAATGATTTTAAGTCTCACCATAATTATAACGATGTTAAATTTCCCACCTCTCAAGGTTTATATTGAGACATGCCTAGGAGATGAGACTCAAAGTACTCTTACATAGTCTATAGTGAGTTTTTATTTTATTTCCACCATAAAATAATGATGTTAAGTTTCACCATAAGAATAATGATGTTAAACTTCCCACCTCTCAGGGTTTATAATGAGACATGCCTAGGAAATGAGACTCCAAGTGTTCTCGTACTGTTGAAAGAAATTTTTTATTTTATTTTCACCATAAAATAATGATGTTAAGTTTCCCACCTCTTAGGGTTTGTATTGACAAATGCCTAGGAGATGAGACTCCAAGTATTCTTGTATCATCGAGAGAGAGATTTTACTTTGTTCTTACCATTAAATAATGTTGTTAAGTCTCACCATAAAAATAATGATGTTAAGTTTCTCACCTCCCAGGGTTTATATTAAGACATGCCTAGGAGACGAGACTCCAAGTATTTTTGTACCATTGAGAGAGATATTTTATTTAATTTTCACCATAAAATATGATGTTAAGTCTCACCATAAAAATAATGATGGTAAGTCTCACTATAAAAATAATTATGTTAAGTTTTCCACCTCGTATGGTTTATATGAGACATGCCTAGGAGACGAGACTCCAAATATTCTCATACCACTGAGAGAGATTTCATTTTATTTTCACCATAAAATAATGATGTTAAGTATTACCATAAATATAATGATGTTAACTATCACCATAAGTATAATGATGTTAAGTTTCACCATAAGAATAATGATGTTCAGTCTCATCTTAAAAATAATGATGTTAAGTTTTCCACCTCTCGGGGTTTATATTGAGACATGCCTAAGAGACAAGACTCCAAGTATTTTTCTACCATCGTGAGAGAGATTTTATTTTATCTTCACCATAAAATAAGGATGTTGAGTCTCACTATAAAATAATGATGTTAAGTTTCACCATAATAATAATGATAATATGTCTCACCATAAAATTATTGATGTGAAGTTTCTCACCTCTCAGGGTTTATATTGAGACATGCCCAAGAGATTAGACACCATGTATTCTCGTATTACTGGGAGATAGATTTTAAATTATTTTCACCATAAAATAATGATTTTAGGTCTCACGATGAAAATAACGATATTAAGCCTCACCATAAAAATAATGATGTTAATTTTCACCATAAAAATAATGATGTTAAGTTTCACACCTCTCAAGGTGTATAATGAGACATGCCTATGAGACGAGACTCCAAGTGTTATAGTATAGAGAAAGAGATTTTGTTTTATTTTCACCATAACATAACGACATTAAGTCTCACCATAAAATAATGATGTTAAGTTTCCTACCTCTCATTATATTTAGACATTCTAAGAAATGAGAATCGAAGTGTTCTCATATTGCCGAGAGAGAGATTTCACGTGTACACGATAACCAAAAATAAAATTGCATAATATGGGACAACACTTCATTTCATTTAGATTTCTCATAATAATCAGTTATAGAAAATAATGCTCTCAGGCTATTATAAAGTTTCTTCCTTTTCAAATGATCGACATTCCATAGAATTGTGAATGTCTCCCATTCTAAGTTTTCCAAACGATAGGTTCTGTAACTACTTCTTCTGAGATTAGGTATGGTCCATGACGATTTGGATGAAGTTTATTATCTTTCTATATGACTTTTTTAAGTAAGCGATCACCAATTTTAATCGGACGAGATTTGATTCTATTATTGTAAAATTTTACGAATCTCTGCTCGTAAGATAATTGTCATATGAGAGCGTCTTCTCGGCATTCTCCAATGAGTTCCAAATCAAGTCTTATTCCTTACAAGTTTATCTTTGGATCATAAGTATAGACTCTGTGGATCGGTAACCCAATTTCGATTAGGATAACTACTTTCAACCCATATGAAATCATAAAAGACGTTTCCCCTATCGGCATTCTCTCGGTGGTTCGGTATGCCCACAGGACGCTATGCCATTCATAAAATCACTTTCCTTCGACATCTTCCAATTTATTTTTTATCCCATTTAGTATCATTAAATTGGACACCACAATTTTCCTATTTTCTTGAGGATGGCCTGGTGTAGAGAAAAATTACTTTATGACAACCCTACCACATTAGCAGCCACAAATGTATTCTTTAATTTCTTTATGTTGTCTGATTTCAGACTATTTGGGAGCCCTTCGACAAATGAAATTTCTCCAAATAAGTTTGAAATATTCCTCTCCTAGGATAGTTACCATGGACTTTACCTCTACCCACTTTGATAAATAATCAATCGTAATGATAAAGAAGGGAAAGTTCCATTTATCTCTCGGTAGTGGGCTGACCAAATTGATCACCCGCATTGGAAGGGGTCGTGAGGATGAGATATGAGAGTTTAGATTGTGAGGTTTATGTTATATGTTTACAAAATACAGACACTTATCGCACTTAATAACATACTTGGATACATCCACAACTAAGTTCCACCAATAGTATCTTTGCATCACAATCCTCTTTATGAATGACCTTTCTGTGATATGGCTTGTTGACATGACAGAGAATTTGTCTCAAAACAGCATTCTATCTAAGCTCAAGTACAAACCTGTCGCGTTAGTAATATTCTAACAAGTCGGGATCGTATCCACAGGGATAAAAAATTGGCACTTCTATAGGAATAGTTATTTAACCTTAAAATGATTCCTCCAAAGAAATGAAAAGATGATTGATGGTTATAAATTTCCAATTGGTGATGAAATAAGATGTGCACAAAAACACTAATAATTATAAAGAAATTAGTTTTGAAAATGAGATAAAATAGGGTGGGGTACAATCCCTCAAACCTTAATAAATTACCGTATAGAATACTAGAATTGTAAACTGAAATTTTTGACTAAATCCAATGTTTATAGATCCTAAGCATTACATATATGAGGGATCTAGCCCGCATCATATGAAATCAAAGGTACATACAAAGCGGTGAATGGAAAATTTCACTTGCATAGCGTTCTTAAACATCCCAAGTACCTAGGGTAAGAGAGATTAAAAGATCGGCCATGTTCGTATAATTTTCATACACGATTTGCTCAATATTTAATTTACCCTCTATTTTCTACATAGGTATATTATATCGGAATGAGTTCATGTACCCCAACCCTTGAGAATTTAGCTAGACACGATTTTTCTAGAAAACAAATTCATACCAATACATGGAATTATGGATCTAGAAAACATTGGTAACAAATTGCAAAACAATCGAGAATTAAATTGAAGAGAAACAATAACTAAGAGAATGGAAATTTTATACTTGTATTCAGCAACAGGAAAAGCAAATGAACTAGAATCCTAAAAACTTCTTCTTAATCAACCTTTCAAACCAGGGTTTATGAAATATTCTACCAAAGAAAGCTAAAAAGATTTCCTAAATTCTGAATTTCTCTCTCTAATTTGACTCCCCTTGGAAAGAGGTAGGGCTTGGTCTTTTATAGCACCAACTAGCACGAATTTGACAGCTAGAATCGTTGGCCGCGCAAGATTCTGCCAGATATTCACCTCTTGATCTTCATAATTAATGCCAGGATTTTGCACGCCCGGACTGGTCCGGATCCCATCGGATCGATTCGTTTTTTAGCCACCGGATCGGTTCATTTTTATTTCCAACGGATTGGTACGGATACCATCGGATCGGTTATACTATCATCGGTTCGGTATCCATCCGAGGTCTACTGGAATGGTGGCATTTCGGATCGGTCTGATTTATACCGGATCGGTCTGATTTTCTTCAATGTTGACTTTTTTTTCTTTCCATTTTTGATTGGCCATAACTTTTGATCTCGAGCTCCGATTTGAGTGTCGTTTCTTTCGATGCTTTTGTGAAATCAAGATCTTCAACTTTCCTTTAGGCGTCGAATCCAAACTCTGGGTATAAATGTACGCTTTTGTCCTTTGACTTTTCTTCCGTTGTTCTTTTCCTTTCTTCTGGTTTCTTTCTCTCTTTCTTGCACTAAATTCCTGTAAAATCCATCAAAAATACACGAAACTGGGGGTATTTGTTATAAATAGTCAATGGCAATGATATGGAATAAAAACGATTCAATTACTTTGTTCAAGATATCAAAATCACTAACTTAAGGGGCTAAATTCAGAAGAATTTATGCTTGGTCAACTCCCCCTAACTTAGGACTTTGCAAGTCCCGGGCAATGTAAATGAAGCTACCCAAAGTTCCCTTTTTTAGAATTCCTTTAAAATTCCACTTTCGCAGGCATGCGATTGCATTGAGCATATGCAACAAGCCTTTAAGCCCCTAGATTATCCTAGTAGGACGAGTTTTGTCTCGTGAGGGTTTTGCAGTCAATATACCCACAAAATTTTTTATTTACTCAAATAAATATCAAAATTCTTAAAAATTGTACAATTTAAACTTTTGGAAAAATCGTCACCATAAATTCATATTTAAATGTCTCAAACCATAGTGTGTGTGTGCAAAGCCAGAAATTAAATCTCAAATTTCCACCGATTGAGCATTACGTTACTTTTCGAAAATTCGTTTTGATTCAAATACTTACGGATGCACTCACAAACGAATCACTCGGATTGTGGTTGTTTTCTCTCGGTATGCATGATATAAAGAGTAAATATAATGGACACATATTCACGCATACAAAATTGAAAAGAAGGAAATATATGGTGAAAATATCTCATCATCAGAATACAGTTATTAGAAAATGGGAACATCACCTATAGTTCACACCAATTAATCTCTCATATTATCTTTTTGTATCTTATCTCTCCATGCAGTAATTAGTTTTGCCATTCGGACTCAGTTAGGACTTCAACGAGTTATAAAGTGTAAAAGGTAAAATTGGGAATAGGCGGATTGTTCGGAATTGGAAAATGTCCTGATGACGTCCTTTTGTGCTTTTTCGGGCATTTGCTCATTTTTCTCTTTCTTTTTCTCTTTTCATTTTTTTCACTTTTTTTTTTGTTGTTGAGAATTTTTTTTTTCTGTTTTTCTCTTGCCCCTTTTTATTGCACAATTTGGACTTACTTGATGACATTTCTCAATTTTCACAATTACAGGCCATTTGGGTTTTTCGGGTTATCAAACGAAAGGGAAATATTATATTAGGCTCAGAGTGGGTTGCAAAGGGATAATTTTTCACAACATTTTTTTATGGCTAATATCTTTGGGTTAAACAAAAGAGGGCCTATTTCATTGTCCGAATTGCTAATCACATTACCATATGCATCTCGAGATTAATTAAGTTTAGAGATATATTTAGCACGAATTTCGAGACAATATTTCACACATTTCCCATAACCGATCAAAATAAAGGATTGAGATCATCAACGACTTATTAAAATGCTGAAAAGAACTTTGAGTTAATCATAAACTCTGATTGATTTAAAAACTCATAAAAATTGAAAGGATCTAAATCTCACCGGGTTTGATCAATCTCCACACTTATTCGTTAAGTCATCGATTTTCTTTCAATTTCCATCTTCGGTCAATTTTGGCTTACTGCAATTGATTGTTAATAATTTGAGACTTTAAATAGAATAAAGGTGATATTTTTGAAAAAAATTGAATTCCAATTTTTATTTATTTTGAAGAAAAATATTTTTGGCTTTTATATATATATGCGAAGTTTTATGAATACGCACTTATCATCCCCCCTAACTTAGTGATTTGCATTGTCCTCAATCAAATGGACGAGAGAGTGAAATATGACGAAATAAGGAGTGCGATAAATAAAACAAGAAAAAACCATACTAAAACTGTATATTACAACATAAATGTGTAAGCAAAGGATAACCAACAGGACTAATACAACATAATCGGAGGATCGGGGCTGCCTAGGGTGTGAGTGGGGGCGGGAAGGTCCGGGGGCAGCAGGGTCATATGGATTATAGTAATAGGCAGGAAGGGGGGCCTCGGGACTCGACTGGAGACGGTACAAATCAGCTTGCATACGCAGTACCAAACTCATGTCCCTCTCGTTTGATGACATAAACCCGTTAAAACGCGCCTCGAGAGAAACAACGCGCTCAGTCAAACACGTACCAACCGAAACATTATCCGGATCCGCAGTTTCATCATACTCTTCCTCCTCACCTTCTTCCATCTCAACATCTTCATCAGCAATGTCCTCTTCCGCATTATCCTCCTCATCACTTGAGGTATCTCTGTCTCCTCGCCACGCACGAATCAGTTGGATTTTCTTTTCACTTCGAGTGCGGGATTCTTGTCCAAGTGGCTTGGGCAAGTTGATAAGATCTTGCGGTGGAACAATTCCGGCATCCTTAAGAAAGGAGGTAATGAAACGGCCATAAGGAAGAGGGGCCCTACCCTTTTTGTCGTATGCCACAAATATGATATCATTGTAAAACATGCGAGAAAATTGATAATAGTTGCATGGTCAAACAGATGATACATCATAGTATCTTGACGTGGGCGCAAAGCCGAATCATTTGAAGTTTGCAAAATATTGGAACAAACGATGTGCAAAGTGATGCCTGCCTTGTCGGGTAACCGACGAATAGGAAAGGTCTCGGTATCCCAAACCGCACCCGGCGCGATGCGAGATATACAAACAGCTTTGGTCAGAACGGGATCAGGACTAGGATAAGCAAAATGGGCTGGAGTGACCACACCTTTAGACTCGAGTTTCTGGGCCATAATTTCAAGCGAGAACGGTATTGGAGTCGAGTCTACAAAGGCTTGAGATTCGAAATCAGCGGTGCGGATGAGCGTACCATAAAATTGACGCACTTTACTCTCCCAAATAGCCTCGTAACGTTCATTAAAAAATCTACACCAACCTCGTGACATGAACATGCTTGTGACAGAATTAGGCAGCTGATCCCAAAGCACTTGGCGCTCAATGTGGATTTTCCTTCTCAATCCGAAGAAACAACGGAACCAATTTGCCTCATGGCGAGAACGATATTCGCCATTGTCATCAGGCAGGACTTCAATGGAATTATATTTTTGAGGAGCAGCCATGTCTAGGGCAGACTTGGACAGAAAGTGAGAGATTAGAGAGGAGAGAGAGGTGTGAATTGAAGAGGTTTTAACCTCAGGAAGGGGCGCGACTGCAAATGACCGGATCGATCCAGTTTTAGATTGTACCGGTTCGAATTATACCGGATCGGTTCTTTTTATTCTGGGACGGACCGATCTGGTCTGGTGAATTTCAAAAATTCCCCTGCTTAACTTCTGTGGCGACTTTTATCCTGATTTTTCCACTCCAATACTTTCTTCAATACAATTGATCCTCAAAACTCTCGAAACGCTCACCGAAACCTGAAACACCCCCAAGACATGTATTCGAGTCCCTACTCTAGTTATGACACATATCTACGACTCCTAACATCCTAAGACGATTATACACAACATTCACCCCATATACGTCGGGGGTGCGACGACCTCGCCTTTCTTTTTCAGTCAATCCCCATTAATGGGGTTCGACAAACAGATTGTGTCGGCTTTCATGACGATCGCTTCTAAATATGGCTTGAGACGATGTCCGTTGACCTTGAATGTGTTTTCCCCTTTTTGATCCTCTAGTTCAACAGCTCCATGGGGGAATAATTCCTTCACAATGAATGGACCTGACCATCGTGACCGCAATTTTCCGGGAAACAAGTGCAACCTCGAGTTGTAGAGAAATACTTTTTATCACGAATGAAACTCTTTACGTCAGATGATTCTATCGTGAGATTGTTTCATTCGTTCTTTGGAGATTTTAGCACTTTCATACGCATCATTGCGTATTTCTTCCAACTCGTTCAACTGAAGTTTACGTGTTTCACCGGCTTTTTTCATGTTAAAGTTCACCCTTTTGATAGCCCAAAACGCTTTGTGTTCAATTTCAACTGGAAGATGACAAGGCTTGCAATATACAAAACGAAATGGGGACATCCTAAGGGGATTCTTGTATGCAGTTCTATACGCCCAGAGCGCATCATTCAATCTGAGAGACCAACCTTTCCTATTAGGTTCGACTGTCTTTTCCAAGATATTTTTAATTTCCCGATTGGAGAGCTCGGCCTGGCCATTCGATTGAGGGTGATAAGTTATTCCAACTTTATGGACAACTCCATACTTTCGCATTAGCTTTTCCATCGACCTATTGCAAAAATGAGTACCATTATCACTGATTATTTCCTTAGGAACTCCGAATCGAGAAAGTATGTTTTCTTGAATGAATTTTATCACCACCTTATTGTCATTCGTCCTTGTAGCTATGGCCTCTATCCATTTTGAGACGTAGTCTACTGCGATGAGGATGTAAAGAAAACCAAAACAAGGGGGAAAGGGCCCCATGAAGTCAATACCCCAGCAATCAAACAACTCCAAGACTAGTATTGGAGTCAATGGCATCATGTCACGGAGAGTAATAGCACCCATTCTTTGGCATATATCGCATGATTTGAAAAAAGTATTCACATCCCGAAATGTTGTGGGCCAATAGAGACCGTTTTGCAAGTTTTTTGCAGAAGTTTTATACTTGGAAAAATGACCTCCACATGCTTCCGTATGACAAAATCGAATTACCCCTTGGATTTCTTCATCAGATACACATTTTCGGATGATTTGATCAGCACAATACTTAAATAAATATGGATCATCGTAAAAGAACATGCGTCACCATGTGATGAACTTCCTTCTCTCTAGCGGACTCCAATTGGAGGGAACAAATCCAGTGACAAGGTAATTGACTATATCCATAAACCATGGGAGAGAAAAAGTAGCGAATAGATTTTCATTCGGAAAATACTTGTCTATGGGAATGGGATCAATAGGTACGTCGGACGAAAGGCATGACAAATGGTCAGCAACGACGTTTTTTACTCCTTTCTTATCTTGAATCGAGAGATTAAACTCCTGTAAGAGTAGGATCCACCTTATTAGACGCGGTTTGGCTTCTTTCTTGGTCAGAATATATTTGAGGGTGGAGTGATCAGTGAAGAAAACGATGGGCGACCCAACAATATACAATCGAAATTTATCGAGAGCAAACATGACTTGTAGTAATTCTTTCTCCATGGTAGAGTAGTTAAGCCGGGGGCCAGATAATGTCCTACTAGCATAGTAAATAACATGAGTTTTCTTGTATTTTCTTTGTCCAAGGACAACCCCAATCGCGTAATCACTTGCATCACACATAAGCTCAAATGGGAGTGACCAGTCAGGAGCTTGCATGATAGGAGCGAAAATTAGCATGCTTTATTCCATTCAAACGGAGTATCCTTCATGAGAATATTACTCAAAGGTCTAGCGATGGCGCTAAAGTCTTTGATAAATCTCCTATAAAATACAGCATGGCCTAGGAAGAACTTCACATCTTTAAGCGATTTTGGCAGGGGTAACTCAGCTATTACTTCAATTTTTGCTTGATCAACCTCAATTACCCTAGATGAGACTATGTGGCCTAAAACTACGCCCTCGGTGACCATAAAATGGCATTTTTCCCAATTGAGGACTAAGTCTTTTTCCACACACCGGAATAGAACTCTTTTAAGATTAGCTAAACATTGGTCGAAAGATGGACCGAAAACGCTGAAATCGTCCATGAACACCTCAAGACCTTTTTCTATCATGTCTCTAAAGAGACTTAGCATGCACCTTTGAAAAGTGGCTGGTGCATTACATAGCCCAAAAGGCGTACGTTTATAGGCAAACATACCAAATGGACATGTAAAAGTCGTCTTTTCTTGATCAATTACATCCACTTCAATCTGATTATAGCCAGAATACCCATTTAGGAAATAATAGTAAGGATGGCCTGCCACTCGTTCAATCACTTGATCGATGAACGGCAAGGGAAAATGGTCTTTTCTGGTTCCGACATTGAGTCAATGCAAACACACCACCCGATGGTGGTGCGTTGAGGTATTAATTCTCCCTTAGTGTTTTCAACCACGGTCATACCCGACTTTTTTGGAACGACCTGAATTGGGCTCACCCATTTACTATCAGAAATGGGATAGATAATCCTAGCATCTAACAATTTGATGATTTCCGCTTGAACTTCATCTTTCATGGTTGGGTTTAGTCGCCTTTGCATCTCTCACGAGGGCTTCACCTCTTCCTCGAGATGGATTTTATGGGTACAAATCAATGGACTTATACCTTTCAAATCAAGTATAGTCCAACCAAACGCACTTCTATGCTTCCGCAACACATTCAATAACATGCCCTCTTGTTCTTTTTCTAAACTGGAAGAAACAACAACAGGGAATGTATCATTATCTCCCAGAAAAGCATATTTGACGTGAGAGAGTAGTTTCTTTAACTCAAGACTAGGAAATCTATTTTTGGAGCGAATCATGGGCGACTCCCTCGGGGGTAATTCTTCAAATCTATAAATCCAGTCAACATCTCTTAGATTCTCAAAACTCACTTCTTCTTGTAACCAAGTTTCCAATTCTTCCACCTCACGCTCAAACTCAGTATAAGGACTCTTATTCTCACCACCTTGCACTAAAAAAACTTCCAGTGCATCTCCTCCTATGATCTTCTCGATGTGCTCATCCACTACTTCTTCAATAAGATCAACTTCTAGAATTTCATCCTCATCACCCATTTGGTTAGCGACATTGAAAATATTGGTTCCGAGATTCATGTTTCCAAAAGTGAGTTGCATTTGGCCATTCCGTGTATTGATTAAAGCATTAGCAGTAGCTAAAAATGGATGGCCCAAAATTATGGGAACATGATTTCTCGCATGGGGAGAAGGCTCAGTGTCCCAAATGACAAAATCAATAGGTAAGTATAACGTGTCCACTTGAACTATCACGTCCTACATAACCCCATGAGGCACTTTTACTGATCGATCAACTAATTGTAGAGTGATTCGGGTAGGTTTTAGATCACCTAAATCAAGCTGCTTATAGATAGAGTATGGAAGGATGTTCACACTCGCACCTAAGTCAAGCAATGCTTTTTCCACTCTACTCTCCCCTATGACACATGAAATTATAGGTGCACCGGGATCCTTGAATTTTGGTGGAAGATCATTAAGAAGGACCGAGCACACATTTTGTGCCAAAAATGTTCTTCTTCACCTTAAGCTGTCATTTGACAGTCAAAAGATCTTTGATGACCTTGGCGTATGCTGGAATTTGTTGAATAGCATCGAGAAACGGCAAGTTCAAATTTACTTTCTTCAAAACATCTAACACTTCCGTACGTGAATCCCCTTTTTTGGGTGGTGTTAAGCGTTCAGGGAATGGAGCAGTAGTGGGAAGTTGTATTTCAACTTCAGGTTCAACTCCCTCATCTTTATCTTTCGTATGCAATGGATTCTCTTTAAATTCTGAAGCTTCTTTAGCTTTAGATTCCTTGGGAAGTGTTGGCGCTAGATCAATTACGCGACCACTACGGAGAGTAGTGACAGCTTGACATTGTTCTGGCAAATCCTATGATGTGGAGCTAATTGAGGTTTGTCCTTGAAGATGGGGTTTTTGGCCTTGAGCTTGGAATTTACCCTTTTCCTGAGTATTCACTGCAGATTGCAACCTAGAGATACTAGTATGAATTTTCGTAAACATTCGATCATACTTAGCATTGCTCTCCTTTTGATATTGGATGAATTGATTCAGATTATCTTCAAGAGATCGCCTAGGTGGAGCGACATACGGACCAGGAGGTGGTACCTGCATAGGAGCATGCATCGGAGGGGCCAATTGCTGAAATTGAGGGGGGTGGTGGTGATAAAGTCACATGTGGGTTAGGAGTCATCGTCCCTTGTGGTTGTCCATAGTTTAAACCAGGATGATTCCTCCAAGATTGATTGTATGCATTACCTTGCGGTCCATTAAAATTTCTGTGAAACCCTCCTATCACCTGAACTTGTTCAGTGTACATTGCCTTGTATGTAGGAATGGTCAGACATCCTTTGGTAGAATGACTAGAAGCACAAATGGCACACACTTTCTCATTTCTGGTTTGAAAGAGTCCAGCTACTTATCTTAATCGCACTTCAAGCACGTCTCTGAAATTCTTTTCCAATTGGTCAAATTTTCGATCTAACAAAGTGTCCTTGTCTAAGTGATAAATACCGAACGCAGCAGGCAAGTTGGACACTTGTCGATTTTTATTTTGATTATTGGGGTCAGAAACATCCCATGCTTGCGTAGTCTCCACTACATATTTCAGATGAGCCTCAGCATCGCTCAAGTCTAACTCCCAAAAAGGTCTTTCGCACATGGTTCGAATAAGTTATTTAGATGCTAAAGTAACGCCTTGATTGAAAAATGTAATAACATGATGTTTTTCGAATCCATGATATGGGAAAGCACTAACTAACTCCTGAAATCTCTCCCAACACTTGTCAAAAGCTTCATTCTCATTTTGTCGAAAAGCTTGTATTTGATCTTTGACAAAATTGGTTTTGTGTCGTGGAAAGATCTTTGAGAGAAACTTGGTATGCATATCTCGCCAGGATAACACAGAATTCGTGGGTAGCGACCATAACCAAGTCTTGGCTTTATCCTTTAAGGAAAAAGGGAAAAGCTTTAACCAGATAACATCTTGTGGGAAACCTTGGTCACCAAACGACTCACATGCTTCTTCGAACTCTCTAATGTGGAGATATTGTTTTTTCGAATCCATCCCGTGAAATGTGGGAAGAATTTGACTCATACCATTTCGAAAGTGGAACTGACCAGCATTATACAGGAGTAAAATGCAACCAAGGGTAACAGTTCTCTCTGGAAATAAAAGATCTTTCATGGGAAGATATGGTATCTCTTCCTCTCCGGCACCAACACCAACACTACCGTGGATAGACATATTGCAACCAAAAGATTCATGATTCACACTCGGTGTTTGACTCAAGGAGCGATTTGTGATTGAATTATTAGGCGATGGAGGTGGAACCCAAAAATGAGGAGAATCAGTGGTGTGAGAATTTTTAGAATTTGCTTTGGCAATAGGATTTTCGTGAACTTGGGTGGGAGATGAATTCTGCATATAAGCGCATAAGAGAAGAGATGAAATTTTTTTTTAATTGGAAATAACTTTCGGATTAAAATCACTTTCCTAAATTATACCAATTGACAATCCCCGACAACGGCGCCATTTTGATCGAGTGAAAAAACCGAGCGTCCGTGTAATATGTTAGTCGTTGTTATCGGAATCCAACCTCAATACAAAAAACCTAAACTTGTAACCACACTTCTTAAGGAGTATAGTGGTGAGTCTGGGTATCAAATCCACAGGGAATTAGGACGTGTGAACGTGACGACAAAGGTAAGGTAGTTTAATCCTAAAGTTGATATTAAAATAAAAGAAAAGAAAAAGATGATTGTTGGTTATAAATTTCCAATTGGTGATGAAATAAGATGTGCACAAAAACACTAAGAATTGTAAAGAAATTAGTTTTGAAAATGAGAGAAAATAGGGTGGGGTACAATCCCTCAAACCTTAGTAAATTACCGTATAGAATACTAGAATTGTAAATTGAAATTTTTGACTAAATCCAATCTTTATAGATCCTAAGCATTACATATATGAGGGATCTAGCCCGCATCATATGAAATCAAAGGTACATACAAAGCGATGAATGGACAATTTCACTTCCATAGCATTCTTAAACATCACAAGTACCTAGGGTAAGAGAGATTAAAAGATCGTCTATGTTCGTATAATTTCCAAACACGATTTGGTCAATATTTAATTTACTCTCTATTTTCTACATAGGTAATTCACCTCGGAATGAGTTCATGTACCCCAACCCTTAAGAATTTAGCTGGAAATTATTTTTCTCGAAAGCAAATTCATAGCAATACATGGAATCCAGAAAAAGTAAATGAACTAGAATCCAGAAAACTTCTTCTTAATCAACCTTTCAAACTAGGGTTTATGAAACCTTCTACCAAACAAAGCTAAAAAAGATTTCCTAAATTCTGAATTTCTCTCTCTAATTCGACTCCCCTTGGAATGAGGTAAGGCTTGGTCTTTTATAGCACCAACAAGCACGAATTTTACATCTAGATTTGTTGTTTACGCAAGATTCTGCCAGATATGCACCTTTTGATCTTCATAATTAATTCCAGGATTTCGTACACCCGGACCGGTCCGGATCCCATCGGATCGGTTCGTTTTTCAGCCACCGGATTGGTTCTTTTTTATTTCCACCAGATCGATCCGGATACCATCGGATCGCTTCTGCTATTATCGGTTCGGTATCCATCCGGGGTCTACTGGAATGGTGGCATTTCAGATCAGTCTGATTTATACCGGATCGGTCCGATTTTCTTTAATGTTGACTTTTGTCTTTCCATCTTTTACTGGCCATAACTTTTGATCTCGAGCTCCGATTTGATTATCGTTTCTTCTGATGCTTTTGTGAAATCAAGATCTTCATCTTTCCTTTAGGCGTCGAATCCAAACTCTGGGTATAAATGTACACTTTTGCCCTTTGACTTTTCTTCCTTTGTTCTTTTCCTTTCTTTCGGTTTCTTTCTCTCTTTTCTTGCACTAAATTCCTGTAAAATCCATCAGAAATACACGAAACTCGGGTTATTTGTTAGAAATAGTCAATGGCAATGATATGGAATAAAAATGATTCAATTACTTTGTTCGAGATATCAAAATCACTAACTTAAGGGGCTAAATTCAGAAGAATTTATGCTTGCTCACTTGTGCATAGACTTTAGTGAACATCTCTGAGAACATAACTTACCTTTATAGAATGCACACACCTACATAACCTCTTTTGTACAACACATTCCGTATAACGAGAAATTTAGCGTCTCGATAGCGCACCTTTCTTCTTTCGACTTTACCCGCTTGGAGCATTCTGTCCCTCACATATTCAATAATTGTGCCCATTAAAGGACGACCCCAAGTTTACGTTAAAACATTATGTGGTGTCGACTTCTTCTCGATCAATTATCGGTTCCTCAAGAATTTTTACTGGAATTGTTCTTCGAACGCCTGCTCTTGTAGACGAAGCAAACCTTTCTAGGGCATATGCTCTTCCATTATCACTTCTTGGAATTCTCTTGGCTTTTGTTCCTTGAAAATTTACAAGTTTTGTCTCACTGTTTGTAAATATTTGGCCATTTTCTCAACTTTTTCACCATTGATTCCCAGAACGTGATTTACTACTAGTTATGAATCTATGTGGGCAAGAAGTTGGCCCAAACCTAGCACTTTTATGAATGAAAATATTAATACTTTGGCCTCACTATTGGATGCTTTGAAATTTAATCTCAATGCGTACTCGATACTGTTCTCATATGGGGCTGAAAAAGTTATCCCACACGCATTACCAATTGCACAAGACAAGCCTTCAACTAACAAACTCCAGACTGGCATTATGATGAGAATGGGCCTTCAGTAAGGATATCATTTTTTAATATCAAATTTATATTTAAAATTACCACTCTAGTGTCACCTGCAGTATTCTCGACGATTCATAATTTTGAGCTTTCGTCTTGTTCTGAATTATCAACTTGCATTTCAACTTCATTCTCTTCTTCCAATTCCCATATGAATTTTGCAACAAAATATGCCAAAACCTTGTCCTTAGATATAGTTCTTGACTGGTAGATGATATCAAACATGCCCAACTCATCTAACCAAGCCATTAGCCTACTTAATCTCTTGAGTTTATGAATGACTTATCGGAGAGGTGTGTTGGTAAGTACTACCATCGTATGATCTTGAAAGTATGGATTTATTTTTTTAAGTCATGTATTTGGGAGAATTAAAGTTTCTCCATCTTTGGGTTTCTCATCCCGGCCACCTATAATGCTTTGATGTTATAATATAACGACTTCTGAGTCCCATTATCATCTTGAACGAACGCGGTACTAATTCCCAATTTGGAAACGGTTAGGTACAAATAGAGTTTCTCCTTTGAATGGGTTGAGGTAGAAGCATAAGTGAGACCGAGTAGGATTTCAGTTTACTTGAACGCTCTTTCACATTCTTTATCCCACACAAAGGCTTTCCACAAAACTTTATAAAAAGGAAGACAATTATCGATTGCATAAGAGGTAAACCTAATGAGCGCAATAACCCTGTCTATTATCCTTTGAATCTCCTTCGCATTTATCGAGGTTTTCATATTGATTAATGCCTTCATCTTAGCATGGTTGGTGTCAGTTCACCATTGATTGACTATGAAGCCCCCAAAATTTTGCAGCACGGACATCGAAGACACACTTGGTTGCATTAATCTTCATATTGTCAATGGTGACGAAAGTTCTTTCCAAATCCTTGACATAATTTTTAGCTTTTAAATATCTGTCACCATATCGTCGATGTAAAGCTCCATAGTCGTGACAATCTACTCTTTGAACATCTTGTTAAAGAGCCTCTGATAAGTGGCACATGTGTTTATTAATTCGAAAGGCATTACCTTCTAACATTAGGTCCTTTTATCAGTAATAAAGGATTTCTTCTTGTCATCTCCTTTAAACATTAAAATCTAGTTATAGCCCGAATAAGTATCCATGAACCTCATGACCTCATACCCCATCGTGGCATTCACCATTTGATCAATTTTAGACAAAGGAAAACTATCTTTTGGGCAAGCCTTGTTAAGATTTGTGAAGTCTATGTACATTCTCCATTCACCGTTTTGCTTTGTCACCGTGAGGACATTTGATAGCCAATTTGGATATTAAACCACTTTGATGAAGTTTGCAACTATAACTTTTTCACCTCTTTTTAGATTACTACATATCTATCTCATGTAAACGTTCGTCTATTTTATTTTACTAGCTTTACCTTACTGATAAGGTCAAGATTGTGACAGATAACATCGGGGTCAATCCCCAGTATGTCACTGTGACTCGATGCAAATATGTTATGCCTTTTACATAGTAATTCAGCTGGATATTTCTTTAAGGATGGTTCTAGGTGTGAACCAATATGAACGAGTTTTTCCACACGTCTTCATTGCAAATAATGGATTCTACCTCTTACACTGACTCTTCCTTAATCAATTTATCCTCATCTCGGGAATCAAGGTCACTATTGTTATGAGAGGTGGTTTTCCTCTTATGGACACCTCACTCCTCTTTCGAGGTGAAATATTACTCGTGTGCTTCCATTTTATCACCATTCACTTCCCCTACCTCATAAGGAGTTGGGAATTTCATCATCTGATGTAAACTGGAAGGCAAAACTTCAAAATCTTTTAGACCTACCCATCCCCACGATCATATTATAAGCCCAAAACACATTTCCATCCTAATTTTTTTTATTCTTCTCGTCAGATATCCCATCTAGGTATCTATGCAGACATTTATTTCAAACTTTCCCCATGTTTTCATCTTCACATCACTAAATCCAATCAGAGGATGATGGTATGAGACGATTCTCTTCTTGTTGAGTTTCAAACCTTTAAAGCAGTCCCAGATTGTGTTATTTTCGAGGCTCCCCCATCTACAGGATACGAGACATATTGTAGTCAGGAAATCATGTGCTTACAAATAGTGGGTCATTATTAGGGTCCAGGATCCTTTTAAAACCCATCCTGGAGAACCACACCATGATATTATCAATGTACACCTTCTTCAACTTTCCTTGTTTCCCTCCGATCTCTGCCAGGTTAACATCTATTATTTTTTACCCGACTTTAGCTTCCATAACATGGGACTTTCTATCGACTGATTATGTTCCTCCACATGCTATACCTCCTGAGATCATTTTTATATCAAATGAAATCATGTGGATATTATTTTTAACTTCCCCAGGCTTTGTCCATAGATTTGATTTTTCCTTATCCTCGCCATCTGATAATTTTTTGTTCTGATTCATTTGAAATTCTTCCTTATTTGCCATGTTGTCTCTTGATGAGGAATACCTCTTCCTACTATTGTCTCTACTTTCACCTTTATTGACATACTTTCGAAGCTTCCCCTACTTCAGCAGCTTCTCAATCTCTTTTTTCAGAGTGTAGCATTTATTTATTGTGTGGTCGCAATCCTGGTGGAACTCACACCACTTGCCCTTATCTCTTTTGTGGGAAGGGGACCTCAATTTCTCGGTCCAATTATTTATTGTCTTTTATCTCGTTCAGAATAAGATCGGGACTCATAGTGAGTGGAGTGTAATTTACAAATTTGTCAGTATTTTACTTATTCTTCCTCTCTTTATCTTCTATTTTCCTCGGATATACCCAGATTTGCTACTACCTAAATCCTTTTAGTCTCCCCTCTTGGCCGCCATGGCTTCATCCGTATTCATAATTATCCTGGCCTTATTTATAAGTTCTGTTAGGGAATTTTAAGGATCTTTGGAGAGGTTCTAGTAGAATTTTTTCGGTTGATGCCCACTAATGAGGTCTGTTATCATAATGCTTTCATCATAATCTTCAACCTCTAACTTTTCTTTATTGAAATGAGATGACCCATGATCCATCTACCACAGATGATATTTGGGGTGATGTCTCCACTACAACTCTCTTTTTTTCGATCTTGTTAATACGTTAATCTTGTGATAACTTTGGGGGTGTATTGGAAAATTTTACCTTGATAAGTAGGAGGAATAGTTTTACCTGGGTGGTATGACTTATTTGATATATCATACTGTTCTTCATAGTCCCAGATGTGCTCCTCTTCATATGATGCATCCTCAAGTATGCCTTGTACCTCCTTGCCATGGCAAAGATGATGGGGCTCAGTGATTTGTTTTCTCTTTAGGTCGTATATATCCTCTTTGTTTAGAGTTGGGGGTAGTACTTCAACAGCGAGGGGTGTATCTTTTCTCATGACGAATGGCATGATAGGATTTACGATCGGGTCATTTGGGATCCGACTCATTATATCCTGGTTGAATACCATCAACCGGTGTTGCATGGCCTGTGATTCGTATCGAATATTGTATATTTCCACCTGTTATCCTTATGCATTCTAGCGCTTTTACGGTCCTAAATGCCTATAATTATGCTCATTAACCAGACAACCTTGGAGTTGGATGGATACATGTTTTGCAGGGGTTATTTGTGCTTTTGTAGGTATTGGAACGCTAAAAGTGAGGATCCGTTGCATTTCGGAGAAGTTTCGTCGCTGGACGCTACTTCAAGGGCTTTTTAGTCAATTCACATTTCTTATTCGGCTCTTGGAAATTCCACGGATGCGTAGTTCATTGAGTTAGCATCGCGTGGCCGCAAACGGTGCGTCGTTTGGAGTTCGGACGAAGAAGCTAGGCTCGTTTCCGTAATGGACCTTTTCCCCCTCATCATGGACCAAATGCAGCCTGAAAACAGAGTACCGGTCGACCGCGTACAAGGGACCGGTCGACCGCGGTTTCAACTTTTGCCGTGGGAAGGAGACAGTATTCTTTGGCTTAAGGGACCGGTCGACCGCGCCCCTGCGACCGGTCGACCGGTAGTGCCAGATATTTTGGGCTCTTTCCTCTTTCTTTCCTTTTTCCCTTATCTTTTCCCACTTACTATAAAAACCCATTTTTGGTTTTATAGCAGTAGATAGAACGTTTTTAGATAGTTTTAGAAGATAGAATAGTTAGGGTTTGGGGTTTTGATTGGTTTTTCTTCTTCCCCTCTTGGATTGACACACTAATTGGTTGTAAGATTAACTATTCATCTTCCCTCTCCATTAATCTAGTTGTATTTCATTCTTTCCTTGCCTTGATAGTTAGATTTACATGCTTTGTTAATTAGATTCACATGCTTTATTTAATCGCTTTCTAGGTAGATTTATCGCGTTTATTTACCGCGTTTATTTATCGCGTTTTTAATATGCTTTCTAGCTAATTTAAATTAGGTTGTGCTTGAATTGAACTCACTCGAGTTGACGCGTTGCTTTGCTTTGGTGATGGAGTTTACGGGTCTATTTCGAGTGTGTTGTCCTAGTTATTACGCCTAGGAGATTTGACGGGGCATATCATGTATGTCCCGTGCTTACGACCTTTCGCGCGTAATTTCCGGGATATTTGTTGACGCCAAAATCTTATTAGGCTTTTATGATGATTTAGGGCGTGACAACCCTTGATTTAATTAACTGTCGAAACGAGACGCACGTGTAATAACTCGTCGACCCATGTAACCATTTTATACTAATTAACTCGGGTGAGGGATATTCGACGCAACCTATAGTTTTTACTCACTTTCTTAATATAGCTTTATTTTCCCTCGCCTAGATTACTATTTCCCTTTTATGCATCTTTTCCCTTTTTGTGTATAATCATCTTTTACACTTTTATTTTAGGAGTATTAAATCACTTAAATTCTAACATCTCGTCTCTGTGGATTTTCGATACCCGACTTACCGCTGTGCTTGCCTCGCAAGTGTAGTAGTAACTTAGGTTTTTGTATTGAGTTGGCGAAACGAAAACAACGACTGTGCACTTTACACGCGCACACTTTTCGCCCTCGATCAAAATGGCGCCGTTGCCGGGGACTAGTTTGTTTTAGACTTTATTTGATTTAATATTTCATAGTATTTTCTTTCTATTTGTATTATTTGCTAATATTTTGCAGGACTTCCACATTTGAGCACTTAGAAACGCTCGAATTCTTTCCGCGCGCAACTACTTTGTGGAATCCGCCACTTCGAGCCATTTTTGGGGTAAGCATGTCTTATTCCAATTCTTTCGGTAATCCTTGTCATAATTCTCAAAATTCTCGCAAACCTATGACTTTCGGTGAATACTTAGAATCCCAAAGTATAACAAATTCAAATATGACTTTGGGCGAGTATAACGAAAGTCAAAACTTAGGTTATTGGAATTTTGATGATGATGAGAATGATTTTGGGCCTTTACCTCCTTATAATAGGAATTTTGAAACGAATTCGAATAGTTTTCAAAATTTCTATAATAATGAGTTTTCGTTTAAGTCCGATGGTAATTTTCAAAGTTCCCATTCTAATGCATCCGCACCTCGACCCATGACATTCGGTGAGGGCTTGCGTATGTATGAGAATGAGAAAATTGAAAATCGCTATCGGGAAGAAAATCGTTCGTGGGAACATGAGTTGGATTTATTATTTGAGTCCGACGACGATTTTGCTTTCGAGACTTTTGAAGTCGAGGAATGTTTTGAACCAAATGAGGTACTTGTACCTACTTTGGAACAATCCATTCTAGACTTTGCCCATCTCGTAATAGATATTGAAAGTGAGGATGAAAATGACGTAATATCTATTTGCAATGAAATGATTTCTTCTTTGGCCCCCAAAGAAGAACATTTCATTAAAAATGATATTATTTCCTTTGAAATTCCAACTTCATGCGATGATGATTCATCTCATGATTTTGAATTTCTTTCATCCCCTTTTTCATTCTCTATTACCCCACCGGAACAAGTACCCGATGATTCGGTTTCGAACTTTAATGTTTTAAACCCTATCGCCGATGAGGAGTACTTGCTCGAGTCGCCCTCCACGATCGCATCTTTGCCTTTGTGTGCTCCGCCTCCCATTCCAACTTCAAAATCCTTGGGAGGATATTCGGCTTTTCTCGGTCCCCACTTGTTTTTGTCACCCGCCTTATCCAAATCCCCCATCGTCCCTCCAAAACTTTTAATTGGCGATGGTTCATTTCTTCCGCCTTACACATGCCTTCCGTTGTTAAAACGGAATTCATATTTTTCGGAAGGCATGCTTGTATGTGAGGGTACACCGGTTATCCTCCAAAGTCAAATCGTTCTTATGGTGGACCCTCAGCTATTTAGACTTCTAGTGTACAGT
The DNA here is from genome assembly GCA_949130495.1 of Sambucus nigra. Taxonomy (NCBI): domain Eukaryota; kingdom Viridiplantae; phylum Streptophyta; class Magnoliopsida; order Dipsacales; family Adoxaceae; genus Sambucus; species Sambucus nigra. Next base: position 612,965,109 of record OX422209.1, read on the forward strand.
TAGTGTGAAGTCTAAATAGTAGATTGTATATAGTTAGCTTTTTATTTTCTCTTTTTATTTTTTCTTTCCTTTTTAATTTAGTTTAGTGTAATTAGTAAACTCTTCGTTATTTGTTTTTGCTATGCTCGGTACTAACTTGTTTTGTAGATTCTTTGGACTTGTTCTTATGGGGATCGCTCCACTTTTGGGTAATATCGCTCTTTTTCTCTCTTTGACTTGGTTCTTAATTTACATTGAGGACAATGTCAAGTTTTAAGTTAGGGGGTGTGGGATATTCTATCCATTTCTTCATTTAGTCCATGTTTTGGCTCACATGTTAGTTACTTAGTATGCTTTTCTTAGAAAAATTAAAAATTTCAAAAAGATTTTCTTTCTTTTTTCTCCTTTTTGGGCATTTTGCCTTTGTTTCCGATGATAAATTTCAATAATTGCCCGATCCAATTGACAACCCAATGATGCATGTTCTCGATTTTAGAAGTTATTAGACTTTTGTCTCGATTATTGATATTGTGAATAACTTCATGAATTAAACTTTAATCCCATGAGCACATGCACTTTTATGGTTATATTGATTTGGTTTAAGATTTTTATAACTCGGTAATCTTTTGTTGCATTGTATATACTTACACCGAGTAAGCTTTGTACCTTTCGTCGTTTGTGAGTGTTATACACTATTCTTTCCTCATTGAAAACGTTGAATTCGTCGGTGATCTCACTATTCTTTCATTTGACCGTTCATTAATTGAGTTCATACTTGAAATGTGTTACTTGATCATGATTTTCATATATTGTTTTGATTCGAGAATTGCGTAAACTTTTGGAAATGATCGTAGGCCATCTTTGATATATCACCCATATTAGCCTTGACCTCACCCTTATATGTTTACCCTCGTTAACCCTTTTGAGACTAAATATAGCCTTTCATTTCATACCCCATTCCCATAACCAACTCTAAATTGGAGTTATATACCATACATACACTTTCCATACCTTTGTTTGGAATGTTACTTGGGATTGAATGATGTTGTTATGATGTCGGTTGCAATTTTAGGCATATGAGAGTTTGATAAGTAAAGAAAAGTGATGTGAAAAAAGTGAAGAAAAAGAGAAAGCAAAAAGCAAAAGAAAACAAAAGAGAAAATGAGAAAATGAGAAAAAGAAGAAAAAGAAAGAGAGTTTGTATATGTTGTATATAGTTCAATAAGCTTTGATTACTCTCCCCGATGATATATTCGATGCCTTTTGGAACTTGTTTTCCAATTTTGATATTGCCCATGTCGTCCTATTATCCCTAGTTTTCATCTCCGAACACTTTGAATCCGTACATATACCTTTCATTTCGTACCTTAACCCCAAACCTACATTACAACCATATAAAGTCCTATGTGATCTTAGGTTTATGTAATTTAAAAGTCATAAATAGTTGTGATAATCTGTGAAAATGCATTTCGCCTCTTTTAGTGTGCGGTATCCTTTCATTGAGATTACAGTTTTTCAGTTTATATATAGCGTTCTTCATCTGTGACATGTGTGTGGCCTTGTTTCCATTTACATTTACTCTTTATGCCCGCATGTCCCGTGTATTACCTCCCTGTTTCGAGTGAATTCGCTTGATGAGTGTAATGCCCGTGAGGATTGAATGTATGCTTGCTTTAATGATTATCCAGTTTATTTAAGTTTTTCGCCAAATCACACTTTGCATGTGCTCGCTCCCCTCCCACATTTTAAGGTTTCAATTCTATGAGGTGCATTCTATAATGTTAATGATTCGGACTTTTTCGTGAATTCATTCACTTTGCTAATAATGCATATGAAATCTTTTTCGCTTTTGTTGGGCTTGTCGCATGTTGGTTTGGGCATATTTTGAGGAAACCATATGATGTTTGTGGGTATCATCCCTGAAAACCCTCACGAGACGACACTCGTCCACTAGGGTAACCTAGGGGTTTAACGGCTTATTGCATATGCTAAATGCAATCGTGTTCCCTACGAAAGTGGCAATTATATTTTGATGCATATATACATTTTGTATTTCCTTCTGTGGACTAGTTTTGTTTGTTTCATTACTAGGGACTAGCAATGTGTAAGTTAGGGGGTGTGATTCGTATCGAATATTGTATATTTCCACCTGTTATCCTTATGCATTCTAGCGCTTTTACGGTCCTAAATGCCTATAATTATGCTCATTAACCAGACAACCTTGGAGTTGGATAGATACATGTTTTGCAGGGGTTATTTGTGCTTTTGTAGGTATTGGAACGCTAAAAGTGAGGATCCGTTGCATTTCGGAGAAGTTTCGTCGCTGGACGCTACTTCAAGGGCTTTTTAGTCAATTCACATTTCTTATTCGGCTCTTGGAAATTCCACGGATGCGTAGTTCATTGAGTTAGCATCGCGTGGCCGTAAACGGTGCGTCGTTTGGAGTTCGGACGAAGAAGCTAGGCTCGTTTCCGTAATGGACCTTTTCCCCCTCATCATGGACCAAATGCAGCCTGAAAACAGAGTACCGGTCGACCGCGTACAAGGGACCGGTCGACCGCGGTTTCAACTTTTTCCGTGGGAAGGAGACAGTATGCTTTGGCTTAAGGGACCGGTCGACCGCGCCCCTGCGACCGGTCGACCGGTAGTGCCAGATATTTTGGGCTCTTTCCTCTTTCTTTCCTTTTTCCCTTATCTTTTCCCACTTACTATAAAAACCCATTTTTGGTTTTATAGCAGTAGATAGAACGTTTTTAGATAGTTTTAGAAGATAGAATAGTTAGGGTTTGGGGTTTTGATTGGTTTTTCTTCTTCCCCTCTTGGATTGACACACTAATTGGTTGTAAGATTAACTATTCATCTTCCCTCTCCATTAATCTAGTTGTATTTCATTCTTTCCTTGCCTTGATAGTTAGATTTACATGCTTTGTTAATTAGATTCACATGCTTTATTTAATCGCTTTCTAGGTAGATTTATCGCGTTTATTTACCGCGTTTATTTATCGCGTTTTTAATATGCTTTCTAGCTAATTTAAATTAGGTTGTGCTTGAATTGAACTCACTCGAGTTGACGCGTTGCTTTGCTTTGGTGATGGAGTTTACGGGTCTATTTCGAGTGTGTTGTCCTAGTTATTACGCCTAGGAGATTTGACGGGGCATATCATGTATGTCCCGTGCTTACGACCTTTCGCGCGTAATTTCCGGGATATTTGTTGACGCCAAAATCTTATTAGGCTTTTATGATGATTTAGGGCGTGACAACCCTTGATTTAATTAACTATCGAAACGAGACGCACGTGTAATAACTCGTCGACCCATGTAACCATTTTATACTAATTAACTCGGGTGAGGGATATTCGACGCAACCTATAGTTTTTACTCACTTTCTTAATATAGCTTTATTTTCCCTCGCCTAGATTACTATTTCCCTTTTATGCATCTTTTCCCTTTTTGTGTATAATCATCTTTTACACTTTTATTTTAGGAGTATTAAATCACTTAAATTCTAACATCTCGTCTCTGTGGATTTTCGATACCCGACTTACCGCTGTGCTTGCCTCGCAAGTGTAGTAGTAACTTAGGTTTTTGTATTGAGTTGGCGAAACGAAAACAACGACTGTGCACTTTACACGCGCACACTTTTCGCCCTCGATCACCTGCTAACTAGACATCATAGATCTTAACACTGCCGTAACGTGGTCCATCTCAGATTACAAAGGTGTTTGGCTGGAACTGGTCCCCACATTTGATAGTGGATATAAAGTCATCGTTGATCAGAGAGAAAGTAAACAACAATAACAAGGGTATAAAAACCAAGATAAAGGTAAATCGGATAGGGAAATTGATGAAATTCTCCATCAAGATATTTCAATGGTGATCCAGATCCAATAACGGTGGACTTAAATCACAACCACATATTAGAGATAAAATTAAAGATAAGATGAGAACGATGAAAACGTTCCCACAGACGATGCCAAATTTATGATACTAAGATCATACTCTAGATTCATTCTGGATGTAAGTATTTTAGTGGTGTAATAAAACATTAATTAATGAGTAATTTAGTAGGAGATATGGGAGGAATAGAGATGAACACAAGTGTTTAAGTGGTTTACCATTGGCCTACAAACTGCTATTAGTAACACAATACAAACTCTCTCTCTCACTCTCTCTCTTCCTCTCTCTATCGCCCCTCTCTCTCACTCTCTTGTACTAATTTAGTAGAGTAGTAGTAGTAGTGATTATTGAATTCAATCCTAATGAAGGAGATGGTGTGTGCCTTTTATAGGCTAAGGGGTGTACAGTATCACCTCCATCATGTGGTCCACTCCAGTTAAGGTCGAGGGCCTGTAAGAAAGTGCCAGTTGTCTATCCATAAAGTAAGGTCATCATAGTGACTATTCTCGCACGTTGGGTGTTGATATTCAATAATGATTTTGTGGGGACATAATTGTAATGACCCTGCCATTCTTTCTATGCCTGGATGAACATGTTTGTAGTGGTGTCGTCTGAAGCGATACTACAAGTAAAGATCCGATCGAGAGTCTGTCATGACTCATTCCATACTAAAAGTCGAGATAAGATATGGTGGTCATTTGTGCATGACACATCTATCCTTTACCCTTGAGTCTGATAGCTTGCAACATGAGTGTCGTACGATGCTAACATTCTTCCATTGGTACGAGTGAGGTGCGTCTCCCCTGTGCGATGAGACTAGGTGTATAGGTCATTTACAAATTTATCTGTGGGATGAGACTGTAGTGTCTAATTGTATGATAAGGTGCCATCTGGATGAGACCATACTTATGAATATCTGTCTAAAGCAACTTAAAACCTTGACCTATAAGTATAGGTACATGAAGTTATAATGAAATAATTATGGCTTACAGAGAGTTATGGTATTGCCACTTCGTATATGGACTATACTAAAGACCTAAGGCAAATACATAAGGGGTGATTTAGAATTAACCCACAAATTTTAATGCCTAATTTGAATTAGCCATTCATTTTCACGCTTATTTGAATTTGCCCTCAAATTCTAATTTGACATAATTAACAATGGGCAAAGTCAAAAAATTCCTTAGACTTAACCCCCTATTTTTATGCGATATGTTAGGATAACACCCTCGAGAAGGGGGTTGTGTCAAGAGACTACAAAAATGGAGTTCAAGTCAAATATCAAATTAAAAAGTGGGGGTTAAGTAAAAAAAGCCCATAATTAAATTGACTTGCAAACAAAAATATGGAAATCCCAAATTTGCCTTTGTAATTTATTTCCCTTTCTGTTTAATTGTAATTAATTACATAAATAATTACAACTACATTTTAATTTAACTATCTCAAAATTACTCTAATAAAGAGGTATTTTTTAAAATTTAGATAACACATAATATGATTTCCAACATTAAGAATTTAATACCCGCTTGGTGAAATTGAATTTATCATGAATTGATATTAACATCTTATTTATTCCTCGATCTCAAATTTAACTTATTTGATACTCTACTAGATTAAAAATCCAATGGTAGGGTTTACTAATAGAATGAAAACATATAAGTTTATCGAGGCGGTATCATAATGAAGAAGATCTCCTAGATGCAGATTCCTCCAAAATAGGAACCCAGATATATTCACACAATTACTATCCAACTCACATGGATTATTGACCCAATAAATTGAATCACACCCAGTGAAAAATCATCATAATCATGATGTGAATACTTCAATCCTCATATCCCTCACAATTAAGAATCGATGCACCCTTTGCAAACTATAAGTTTGTGCAAGTATAATCTAGTCAACATCTAGAGTCAAATTTCACCCTTGGTCCTTTTCAATACATTAGTGATGTACCGATAGAATCTTCGTTTAACTATCAGACAATCTCACAAACCATCAGACATGTTCCCATAATCCCGATGTACTATAAGGATTGTACATACAAATTTAACGAGAGGATATCAACTCTTTATATGGGATATGAAGTATTTAGTTACACTAGAACCAAAATTTTGATCTTCTACGATTGAGCCAAACCCAACTCACCAAAATCTCTACTAAGTTAGTTAACTAACATTTATAAACAAATATAAGGTATTCCAATAAACATGATTCATATTTCAAAATGAGCCTAGACAATGCTTTATTAATATATAATAAATATCATTAAATGTGGTTTTGAGAATAAAACACTATTAAGCTCCCACTTAGTCTTAAAGCCACGTGTTCATGCATCTAAATACTAATCCGTTCATATAACAATCAGTAGTTTATACTATATAAGGATCAGTTAGTTCTTTATCTGATGCAATCATGGTCACAATGATATCACCTTTCTCATTGGATCTCTCGATCCAGATAATACCTATGCTCAATTTACTTAGCTCTTTTATGGTTTTTGGGTTCTCTTGAACTTGAGTTCACTCCGTTATTATCACAATATAGTGTAAAGGAACCTTTCACTGAAGAAATCTCACTCATATCACTTAGGAAGCTTTTGAGGCATATATACCCATTAGTTTCTTAGAATTTCCAAAAACTTCGGCTTCCATAGTGGAGATAATGGTAAATTATTACTTCACACTCCTTTGATTAACAACTCCAACTCCCGGAGTAAACACATATTCCGATATGGACTTCCTAGAATGCTTATTTGGATAAAAACTTGAGTCCTTGTATCATATGGTACAAAACTATCGGCTGAGTAAACCAATACATAATTTGTATCCCTTTTTAGGTACTTAAGAATATACTTTACTTCCGTATCGTTCTCCTTACTAGAATTAGACTAAAAATCTGTGGACCATGCGTAATATAAAGTAGATATCCTATCTAGTACGCATAATAAAATACCTAAGGATGTTCACCGCGAATGCATTACATATATTCCTTATGTTCTCTGTCTTCTCAGGTTTCTTTAGATACTGATCTTTAAATAGAGTGATTCTGTCGCATCAACGAATTCTATGTTTTAATAGTAAGTAAAGAGGATAATAAATATAACAAATAAATTAAAGGCATAAAAAATTAAACTATTTTTTTGGGAAGATGCCTAGCATTTTATTTCAAAACTAAGTCCGAATCAACAAAAACACATAATTATTCATACATGCCCTATATAAGGTAAAACTGGTAGAAAACATTTGGGCATTATTAGAGCTGATCAGTTGCGATGTAGATATTCCAATGGGGACTACCATCTTTGTATTCTACCACCCATATTCACATAACCTAAAATATTTCTTGAGGTAATATAGAATAAACGTTTATACATGCGCAGGTATCTCATCTTCTTTAGGTTCATCATCCATCTCGAATGAAAACAATTAAGAAGACATGCCAAGTAGATAATTTCTATTTCTATACAAGGTATGGGAGAAAATGTATTGTTAGAGAGTAACTGGATTTAATACTTATACCATAAAATTTGGAGCCAGACTGAAACATAGAACTGTTAGGGGTATACTAGCATTTCAAGATATGTAAATGAATAATATGGTGCGTGTAACAAGATAGGATTTCAGACAATAACAAGATAATCCATACATTATCGATTACAAGGGATTCAACTGTGTAGACATACCATTATAATATCGTCCAAAGCGTAATATATACTGTGGGTCCCTTTTTATTTTTTATGCAAAAAGTGTTTTGAGGATGACAAAAGAATTTATCTTTTAATGAAAAAACCTTTTTCTAATTTTTAGTTCTCACCAAATTTTGAACAAATCTTAACTCAACTAAATTTTATCTTGATTAATCATAAACATCCATCTAGTTATTAAAGCAAGTAAAATAAATTACAGAATGGAAAACTCACAACACTGGATGTACAAGGAAACCACTAAGGGAAAAAACCTCGAACCGCCCAATCCAGACAATCACTATGAATGTGGATTTACAATTAATAGACATAAGTCTTACTCAACGACTTGATCCCCACGAGACTTGACGCTCTTCTGATCTTCAATCACTCCTCTCATAGTGCCCAAGTAGAAAGTCCTTCCACGATTCTCGTACACAACACACGTGTCCACGTATGTCTCGATGTCCACCGATATGGCTTGTAAAGTCTAGGATGTTGAACACGGCTCTTTCGCTTCTTCACCATAAAACACATCAATGTTCTTTAGAGAAAACCTTCTTCTTGGTGCAATCAAGATCACTATTGCATATAGTAATGAAAACTCAAATTTGTAAACTCTAAGAATGTGTTTAAACTTAAAGACCTTAGAAAATTTTTGTGCAGAAACGTACTATTACGAAAACTATTTTTCAGATTTCACACCTTTGAAATTCTGATGGAAACACGCCTTATATAATTTTCTAAGGCAGTTGCTCGCTTGAACGACTAAAGCTGTCGCTTAAGCAAGATGCCCATGTCGTTCAAACGACATGGTGATCTCTCTCGAATGACTACTAATATTCTTTGATGTTGTTTGAGCGACACGCGAATTAGAGTCCTGATTAAACATTGCTCTAATCCGCCGTTATTAGAATAAAACGAAGTGTAAACTATTTCAAACACATTAAAAATATTTCTTTAATAAAATAACATCCTTAAACATTTTAAAATAATTTCGATTCCCATTAAAATTATGCATTTATACCTGAGTGATCTCGGAATGCAACTAAAGTTGAAGACAAATAAACTTGCACCAATTAAACCTTCGGCATAAATAATTTCTTCAAGCTTTGCCACAGCGTCTTCAATAAACTTCAACACATCATAGTCGATGTGGGATCGTGACAATAAAAAAATGACCTATGACTCAAATGTTTTTTGTTTCGGGAATAAGTCAAAGACATATAATGGACTTAATTTGAAATTTTGTCCGTACAAATATCCCCCTTTGACTATTGCGGGACAAAACCAACAATGAAATGCCTAAGCCGGGCCATCAAGTCGTATGAAGCCTAAATACCATCCCATAAACCCAAAATCAAAAAATACAGGACAAGACTAGTAAATAATGGTCCGACAAGCATGAATTCTCTCTGAATGTCTGAATGTGATGTAGTCTTGAAATCTCTAATCTCTTAAAACATATCTACACACATGAAATAGAAAAAGTACCCAGTGAAGTATGGAGGAACAAATTATATAAAACCAATATGAAAAGTTAAATCCAAATCATTTGTTATGTAAGAAAAACATGATATCAATATGTAAATAACATCTAAATTAGGATACCAAGCTCATCACCCAAAATCTCCCCCTACATAACATACCTCTCTCCCCCTTTTTATCTCGAATAGACAATCCGATGAAAAGGTAAACATATCTAGCATGAGATAAATCAATGAAATATATCTTGATACCAATTACATAACCAACTAATAATGATCAACCATATCAAATTCGTAACTAGCAAACAATAATCACACAACAAGAATCATCAATCTACGCAGGTGTGACTATACAATCCAATAAATCAAAATATGCAAATTTATCAAAGTGAACTACATAACAAAAACCAGAAGAACCCCAGCAGTAACAAAATGTGTAACCATAAGAAGCAGGGTACTGAAACAAAATTAAACAGAAATCCAGGGGTCTCTCGAACGAGACAGCTTAGTCGTTCAAACGACATGAGCTTCTTGCTTGAAGGCTTCATGTAACACAAGTTTATCGCTTGAACGAGGAAATCAAATTCTCACAGTCAGTGCAAAAAATCATACAGTTTTGCCCAGTGAAAAAATTTTGTGAAAAAACTAACTGAAAGGGGCAGAAAACTGTAAAATAGTACCAAAACAATAGAGAAAACTATAAAAACAATGTGAGTTACATGCTAACATAGTACCAATGTGCTCCAACATGAACATGGAATGTATGGGCGTGAACTACAACAAATGAATCACAATTCTAACATATCGAAATGATCAAGAAGCTCTAATTGGTAGCTATAAATCATCAAACTTTATTTTAGCCATATGTGACAATTTAAGTGTGAGCTAAATGAATTAAACAATCAAACATGCACACAAATCCAAAAGTTTGATGATTCTACCAACAATAGCGCCATGGTACGATTTTTTAACGTTAGGATTTGTGAAAACTCGTTTAATTTTATCCATCCAAACTCCCTCAAATATATCATATTTTTCTTTTGAATGAACATAAACCAATTTGACCCAATTTTTGGAATATAACATTTTTATTGCCTATTATTTTTTTCAGGCTCTTTTAAATAGTGGCTTTCACGACGAGTCAATTTTACCCTCTCATAGCCCTTTTCTGTGAACACCCATCATTTTTTTCAATATAATCCTCACAGTAAAGGGTTCTTACATTCACACTTCCTCCTTATGTCTACTTACTCATAGATGACAAAATTGAGATAATAATGCCTCACTAAACTCAAATATGCATGACATGTGTGCAAGGATGGTATATAAACAAAGTCGAATCAAAATTCATATCAACTTCGAAACTACCGCATAACACAATGGTTAAGATCATTCTAAGCATTAATAATGATGATCAAATTGTCCTAGCCACATGGGTAATGAAAGGAAGGGGATCCAAGCACACTAATATACCATATCAAACAAGTAAACTCATGACACAAAAAATAATCCAAAAATATTTTTTTTTCAAAAATATAATAAACCAAAAAACTTTTTGTATTTTCCCAAAAAAATTCTCAAAAAACAATATCTTTTTGTATTTTTCAAATAAGACTCAATGAATGAAAAATATAATACAAAATGACACACATGCCATAACACTAGAATATATAAACCATGATGAAAAGACTAGCGTATGACAAACATGTTAACACAATCATCCTTTAGATCTAGAATGGGAAGAATCAAGTGTACCAAATGAGAACCATGAAGTTTTAGCACTAAAGCCTCTAAATTGAATTTCCTAACCTAAGTAGGTGTGACATAACGGGCGGGGGTTTTGTGAACCGAAAATAATTTATTTCTAAACTTCCTAGGAGCATTCCTAGGGTCATAGCAAAAATGTCTAAGTGACATTTCCTACCATAATGTGTGCAAGTGTAAAAATGGCGGAAATGATTACCAAAATGTCTACCTCTCCTCACGTTCCTAGTGGGCTCTCTCACATGATTAGTATTGGATTTAGGAATGGGAACAAGTCTATCATCGTAGCCTATACCATACCTATCACTTTTGACTTGGACGGTGTCTAACATCCTATCTAGCTTCTCCGACCTAGACTCCAAGTTAAACTTAACCTTACTCGATTCTTTTAATTTCTCCTTCAACTCATTAATCCTAGACTCAAGCACATGCCTAGACTCCTCGAACTCCAGAATCTCCTTTTTCAATGCCTCCATCCAACCACGAAAGTTATCCCTCTTTTTCTCCACATATTCTAGCTTCACCCTAAACATATTATTTGGTGCCCTAAGATCCTCAATCAAAGCATCATTGTTTTCTACGGCACGCTCATTCAACCTAGCTTATAATTTAGAGTTTTCTCTTTTCACTTTAACCGTCTCGGCATACAACCCATTAAATGCAACTATCAACTCTTTCACATCAACCTCCTCTTCATCAATCACTTCACCCTCACTTACTTGGGATTCAACGGCCTTGTAAATGTCTTGCACACGATAATCTTCATGGGAAGATTTATCCTAATCGCTCACATGACATGCTAAGAAAGTAAAAAACTTTCTCTCATTAGGGGAACTCTATCCCTCTTCCGGTTCACTGTCACTTAAGGATGCACTATATGCTATCGATTTCTTACCCTCTTACTTAAGTCTAGTGGGACACTCGACAACTTTGTGACCATACCCCTCACACCCAAAATTTGACTCAACACTAATAAATTTCTCACTTTTACCTTTAGGGATGGAATCTACCTTGTTCTTGAATTTCTCAAACTTTTTGGCATATTTTGATTGATTTTAAAACGTAAGAAATTTTTTGAACTTTTTAGCCAACAAGGGGACATTCTCAAAATCGAAATCAGAATCGTCATCCAAAACTTTAGTTTTGTCCTTTCGATCTTTCAAGGCAATGCCCTATTTCTTTCTTTGGCACTTGCTTGGAGGTAAACATATCTAGTTCATAGGTTTTTAAGTCACGTACATTCTCACTAAGTTTCGTCGAATCAAGCATTCCTAAGGAGTTTAAAATGGCCACTTCTGCATCAAACCTACTCGGGAAAAATCTCAAAATTTTCTTCATCACACGGTTCTCGAGAATCTTTTCTCCTAAGTTAAACGGCGAGTTGACAATATTAGACAACCTAGCATAAAACTCATCAAACGACTCACTTTTCGAACATTTTAATCGTCTCAAACTGTGTAGTCAGGTTTTGTAGCTTAGACGTCGTAACCATTCTAGTGACCTCGTGAGTAAGTGCAAGTGTATCACAAGTCTCTTTCGATGTTTCGCAAGTCATGATTCTATTGTACTCTGACATGTGAGGAAATTATGTACCGACCCTTAGTGTTGTAAAGTGAAAGCCTATGCTCAGCCTCGGTCCATGATTTAATGGGTTTCAAACTAGTGAGCACACCCTCTTGTGTGACTAGTGGTGACCAACCCTTTTTAACCGCTAACCACACACACTCATCAATGGATTTTAAAGCACTTATCATTCTCATTTTCCAATAAGCATAATTTGTGCCATAAAAAATAGGACCAGGAAAACTTAGAAAACCACCAAAATTCATCTCGAAAAACACAAGGGATCAAACACAATAAAAAAATGTTTCTAGATCTTATACCAATTTGTGGGTCCCTTTTTATTTCTTATGCAGAAAGTGTTTTAAGGATGAAAAAACAACTTCTCCTGTTATGAAAAACCCTTTTTTCAATTTTTAATTCGCACCAAATTGTGAACCAATCTTAACTTAACCAAATTTTATCTTGATTAATCCTAAACATCCAACTAGTGATTAAATCAAGTAGAATAAAGTAAAGAATAGAAAACTCACAACTCCGAATGTACGAGAAAACCACTAAGGGAAAAAACCTCGGACGGCCCAAGCTAAAAAATTACTATGAATGTGGATTTACAATGAATAGACACAAGTCTTACTCAACGACTCGATCACCACAAGACTTGATTCTCTTTTGATCATCAACCACTCCTCTCATAGTGCCCACGTGGAAGGTTCTTCTTCCACGATTCTTGTCCATAACACACAAGTCCACGTATGTTTCGGTGTCCACCGATATGGCTTGTAACGTCAAGGATGTTGAGCACGGATCTTTCGCTTCTTCACCATAAAACCCATCAATGTTCTTTAGAGAAAACCTTCTTCTTGGTGCAAACAAGATCACTATTGCATATAGTAATGAAAACTAAGATCTTGTAAACTCTAAGGATGTGTTTAGACTTAAAATCCTTAGAAAACTTTTGTGCAGAAACGTATTGTTACGAAAACTATTTTTCAGACTGCACACCTTCAAAATTCCGATGGAAACACACCTTATATAATTTTCTTGAGGTGGCTTCTCGCTCGAACGATTGAAGTTGTCACTTGAACGAGATGCCCATGTCGTTCAAATAACATGGTGATCTTGCTTAAATGACTAATAATGTCGTTTAAGCGACGTGCGAATTAGAGAGCTAATTAAGCACTGCTCTAATCGGTCTTTATCATAATAAAAAGAAGTGTAAACTGTTTCAAACACTTTAAAAACATTTTTAAAAACATTTATTTAATAAAATGACATCCTTAAACATTTTAAAATAAATTTCGAGTCCCATTAAATTATGCATTCATACCTGAGTGATCTCAGAATGCAATTAAACTTGAAGACGAACAAACATGCACCAATTAAACCTTCGGCATAAATAATTCCTTGAAGATTTTCCGAAACGTCTTAAATAAAATTCAGCACATCATAATCTGTGTGGTATTGTGACGATAAAAAATATGACCTATGATTCAAACGTGTTTTGTTTCTGGAATAAGTCAAAATAATACAATGGACTCAATTGGAAATTTTATCCTTAGATATAGTTGGACATGAAATCCCAAAAATATTAGTGAATAATAATCAAAATAAAGGCTTGGCACACTTAGCTAGAGTGACTCATACATATATAACAAATAAGAATGAGGCACTCAACATTTGAATCCTACATGCTAATTAGAACAACCGTGGTATATTGAGGTCTAATCCCGGAATCGTAAGGTATGCTACTTGGAGTATCACTAATAGTGGTCATAAACTATAGGGTACTATGCAATTATTGTATTAGGTTGTATGAATATACCACAATTAAGGGTAAACAAAAGAGTTATGTGGCTTTTACTGAAGTCATAAGTTGTAACGGTTTATCGATTTTAGGAATAACAGTAATATGATTTCGTAATTTTCTAATTAGAGATGTGCCCCCACGCGCTCATTCAAATATTTTACGCGTCTGGTAGACTCACTCGTGTGCGTGTAATGCACTCACCTTCAACCGTTTGACTTAAGGATTTTGAAAATTTGACCTTAAATTTGAGACGTTTTAGGATTCCATTTAAGTTGGTTCGTAAATGAAAATTGCATAATTTTTTAATATGAATCCAACCATATTCGTTTCAAGAATTTTAGTGAGCAAAATTGAGCTATTGAGTTTTTTTTATAAAAATTACAAAATGTTGACTAAACATAATGATTTTTTTTTTGGCATTATAATGATTTTTTATATGTTGAAAATGTGGCAAAACTAGCCTTGTTTTAGGGATTTTGGTCGAGTAAAACTCTTGAACTTATTTTCTGAAACTTCAATGGTTGGAATAAACTAATGGGGTGTTGATGTTCGTTCTTCACTTGTTGGCAAGTTAGACACTTTGCTACGAAGTGTACAATATATTTCTTCATACCGAGCCACCAATAATGTTGCTTCAGGGTTTGATATCACTTGGTGTTTCCAGGGTGAATCAAAATTTATAATGGTGAGTTTCCTGCAGGATTTGTTCTCGTAATAAGATTTGAGAGGAGCACATACTCGATTTCTGAATTTTAATCCATGCTCTGGGTCCAAAGTCCAATCTTTTTTGGGGAGGTTGTTTCTAAGTTTTTTATTCTGGGAATGCAAAAATTCATCTTGGTATTGAAGATCAATTATTCTTTTCGGTTGAATGGGGCGAGCTATAATGTTTAAAAAATACCAGGTCTTAGAGGAGTTTCGTTGTAAATGGTAATCTCTAATGGTTTTTAAGAACACAAGCATACTATGGAGGCTTCCACAGAATTTGCGGCTTAAGGCATCACTAATTACTTTACCTTTTTCGGGATGGTAAAGTAAGTTGAATTTATAATCCTCTAAAAATTCTATTCACCATCTTTGTCGAAGGTTGAGATCCTTTTGCATGAAGATGTACTTAAGACTTTTATGATCAGAAAATACATGAAATTCTTCTCCATAGGAATAACATCTCCAAATTTTTAGAGCAAAGTCTACTACTGCTAATTCCAAGTCATGTAATGGATGGTTACACTCATGAATTTTAAATTATTGTGATCCAGCAATCACTTCCCTTTGTTGCATGAATACACAACTGAGTCCTTTTAATGAATCACCAGTGTAAACGTTGTAGATACTGTTATAAAAAGGAATGGTAAGAATGGGGGTAGTGGTTAATTCTTCCTTTAGGGTACAAAAGTATTGTTTGCATTCGTAGGTCCATGTAAATCTAACATCCTTTCGGGTGAACTTCATTAATGGTAGGTCAGTTTAGGAAAATCCTTCCACAAAGCGTCGATAATATTCGACAAGTTCTAAAAAGCT
Organism: Sambucus nigra; assembly: GCA_949130495.1. Lineage (NCBI taxonomy): Eukaryota > Viridiplantae > Streptophyta > Magnoliopsida > Dipsacales > Adoxaceae > Sambucus > Sambucus nigra. The sequence goes on from OX422209.1 coordinate 612,980,812, forward strand.
ACGTAGTTCTGTAATGGTAGTAGGTTAAGGCCATTAAAGTACTGCTGTGGTTTTGGCTGGTTCCACTTGTATACTTACTTTAGTGACTACATGTTTAAGGAACTTTACCTTTTTGATGAGGAAATCACATTTACATTGTTTCGCGTAAAGTTGATATATACGAAGGGTTTCCAACACTATACATAGGTGCTTCTCATGTTTTTTCATGGTCTTGGAATAAATTAATATGTCATCTATAAAGATGATCACAAATTGATCTAGGTAAGGGCAAAATATTCTATACATTAAGTCCATGAAAAGAGACGGCGCATTCGCTAATCCAAAATACATGGCTAAATGTTAAAAATGGCCATATCGTGTCCAAAAAGTTTTTTGGGTATGTCTTCTTCCTTAACACGAAGTTGGTGGTATCCAGATCTCAAATTAATCTTTGAAAATATCGTTGACCCTCGCAGTTGGTAAAACAAGTCACTTATCTTGGGCAATGTATATTTGTTCGTGATGGTCACTTGGTTCAACTTTTCATAATCAACGCATAACCGAAAATATCCATCCTTCTTTCATACGAATAAAACTGGAGCTGCCTAACGTATGTACTGACGCCTATAAATCCTTTACTGAGTAGGTCTTCCAGTTGTGCTCAAAGTTCTCGCAATTTTAGAGGAGCCATACGATAAGGGGGTATTGAGATAGGGGAGGTATTTGGCAATAGATTGATAAAAAAAATCAATTTCTCGAGGTGGGGGTATTTGAGGTAAATCTTCGAGAAACACATATTTGTAACTGGTTAAGATGTTAGAAAGGGGGGAGGTTTCTTTTTCACTTATTTAAAAAACTGTAGGCTGGGGGGATTTCATCCTTGAAAATGAAATGAAGTTTAATGGGATGCTTTGAATGTCACCATCTTTACACGACAGTCAATGTGATCAAATTTCGAGGACAACACGTACATTCATATTATTAAGTCTAATTCCATTAAATTAAGGACAATTAAATCTAGGGTTAAAGTCCGGTCCCAAAATGTAAAGTGTGATGTTTAAAAATCCTATTGGTAATGACTATTTTCCCTGTTGGCATTCCTATAGTAAAAGGGTGAACTAATGGACTAGAGGATAATTACAGACGAGTCAGACATGAACGACTAATGAAAGAATGAGTAAATCCAGAATTAAATAATATATTTGCAAAAATATTATAAAAAAGGAAGATCGCCTTCGACCACACTGTGTAATTTGGATTTTTCGCTGGGAGAAAGGAGGAATTCTGACCTTGGTTCTTATTGAGTGGTTCTTGCTTTCTTTCACGGGGAATTTCTTATGGTAAATGGTTAGAATTATTGGTTGGATTTTTTACGGGATATTTGATAGAGTTAGGAGAAGTAAAAGGAGGAGACACGGGTAGAATAGGGCATTGGGGTCTAAGATTTCCTACTTGTTTGCATTCATGACAGTGCATTAATGCTCTACTGTGATTGTGATGAGTATGATTAAACACTTGGTCATCCTTTGGGTTGTTATAAAGATGATCTCATAAATTTGGTTGTTTCCTAGTAACATAAGGATTTAGAGAAGGAGTAAAGGCTCGGGTTGTGTTGGTAGAAACGGGGTGTTTTTCTATAAAGGAGGATATTTCAATCATCCTATTAAACTCTCAAACTTAAAAAGGAATGTTGGAGGATTTGATATTCTGTCATAAATCTTGTTCAAAATGCTTACTATTTTTGGGTTCGATATCCACGTACTCTTAAGCATATCGGGATAATTCGGTGAACTTGGCCGCATGCTAGAATAAAATCATTTGTTGCTATTATAGGCTTAGGAAATCTATGGTCATTTGATCTCTTACTGATCCGAAAAAGTACTTGTTGAAGAATATTTCTTCAAACTGCTTCGAGGTTAGTTCTTTCAAGTTTCAAGAACTTAGAATAGACTGCCACCATAAATTTCCTTATACTTCAAATAGGTATGAAGCTAATCTTGACCTAAATTCAAGGTTAATGCCTACCCCGTTAAGTACCTTTAGTGTTTGACGAATCCATCTTTCTGCTTCAATCGCGTCTAGCTTCCAAAAGAATGCTGGGGGGTTTTGTCTTAAAATAACTTAAAGGCGTTCATTATTCAAGTTTCTTCTAGAGATCAGTATTAATGAGGGGTGGAGGCATTTTTTGTCATTGGGTAAGTATAGTCAATTCTTGTAGACAACATAAAATTCCTTCATTGGTGGTAGTAGGATTAGGCATTTGTCGAATAAGTCATTCCTCTTGAGTTCCACTGGTAATTGCTCAACTATTAACCATCATATATAAATAACGTATCAAAAGATAAATTATAATTAGATATATAGAAACATACTTGTTATATTATATCACATGGGGTTACATAGTATTACACAAGAAAAAAAATGGAAGATTATCTAGCCATTAAACCTATTTTACAAAAAAGAAGTCTTACTAATACAAAGTAACTATTAGTTTAAACTACTGTCATCACTCGGGAATATGGGTTTTGTCTACTTACACTGCACACCTTTAGATTTTATTTATTTATGTCCATATTCCAACAATAGATTTTAAACCATTTAGGGAACCATTAGGCTAAACTGGGGAGATGGGTCAACTTCGGAGGGATCTGAATCATCTGGGGATAAACTACTATTCATAGGGGTAAAGATAGCAGTAGAGGGAGAAAGAGAACCATAGTAAATTGGAGAGTTGGGGGGAGTAATTGTGAATTCATTATGTGGCAATACATCCCTTTTAAAAGGGATTGCTTGTTGAAGAGTGTGAGGATCTGCAAAAAATCTCTAGGCCTGCCGGGTTGCTTGAGTCTCTCCCATAAGGTGACCAATAATTAGACTATGTTTGATCTCAGGAGTAGTAATTTCCCAGACACGATCAATGCTACTTATGTGTGGACAAAGCTATGCATAGCGATCTCTTTAATTTCTCTCTCAAAATTTTCATCAATCAAATCACAAATATCCTGGTAGAAATATTCATTACTGCAAAATAGTATGAGTAACCAAGTGTGATAAAGGAAATATTTATAGGAATAATCATATAAGTCATAGGCGAAAGATTATTGTATTTTATCCCATATAGGCATAAAACCCAATGGTGCTCTAATACCATGATGTCGCACCTGCGAATTCTATGTTTTAATAGTAAGTAAATAGTACAATAAATATAACAAATAAATTAAAGAAAATTGAAATTAAAAGATTTTTATTGAGGACATGCCAATAATCTTATTACATAACCGAGTTTGAATAAACGGAAATACATAATTATTCATACATGCCATAGATAAATTAAAACTCGTAGAAAACATTCGGGAATCATAACAGCTGATAAGTTGAGGTGTAGATATTCCAACAGGGACTACCATCTTTGTCTGCTACCAAACATACGTACGTAATCAAAAAGATTTTTTGAGGTAATATAGAATAAAAGTCCAGAGGTGTGGGAGGTATCTCATCTTCTTCAGGTTCTTCGTCCATCTGTAAGGAAAACAATTAAACAAACATGCCAAGTAGATAATTTTTATTTCTATACAAGGTATGGGAGAAAATGTTTTGTTAAAGAATAATTAGATTATCATTGATATCATAAAATCTAAAGGCAGACTGAAATATCATAGAACTATCAGGGGTATACTGGCATTTAATGATATGTAAATGAATAATACGGTGGAGTTGAATAAGATAAAGGTTCAGACTATAACAAGATAGCCCATACATTATTGGTTACAGGGTCTTCAACTGTATAGACATGCATTACAATATCGTCCAAAGCATAATATATAATGGGACTAGAATCCCCAAAATTTTGAGGAATAATAATCATAATAAAGGTTTGGAAGACTTAGCTAGAGTGGAACTTATACGTATGTAGCAAATAAAAACTAGGCACTCAACATCTGAGTCCTACATGCCAAATAGAATAACCATGGTATACCGGGGTCTATTTCCTGAATTCTAAGGTATGATACTAGGGGTTCCACTAATAATGGTCATAAATTTAAGGGTACTTTGCATTTATTATAGTAGGTTACGGGGCTATACCACAATTAAGGGTAAACAAAAGAGTTTAATATCTTTTATTGAAGTCATAAGCTGTAACAATTTATCTGTTTTAGGGATAACTGAAATATTGAGAGAATCAATATAATGAATAAACATAAATAACACAAATGAGTTCGTATTTGAAATGTGAGTTCAACATTATCACAGAGTGATATAACAATCAATAATTGTGAAAGGCATACACTCAATTTCTTTAATACTGAAATTAAAATCACCTACTCAGAATTTTTCAATTCTGATTTTCTGCATCTAATTTACTGGTATTGGCTGAATAGTATAAAATTATGGAGACTGTAAGTAGGTCATATAGTCCTAAAAGAATGCTTATATGATGTGGTAGGATATTAACCTGCAATAAGTTTCAGTGTAAAAATAACTTAAAGGATGTAATGAATTATTTTTAAAAGTTTTTAAAATAATTTTTTCTTTATTTCTAGTTGGATTTTGATTTAGTGACAAGAGAAAAATAATCTTCATTTGAACTAAGGAATTTTTAGAAAAAGTTTGAGGGTATTATAAGATATTTTGTAAAAGTTTGGGGATAAAATGACACAAGTTTCACCAAGGCTTATGTGTATGGTAAATGGGTACCAAGGGTACCCCCACATGGCACAACCTATGCTGGCAATCCAGCTGGTGCCATGTCATCAGGGGGAGAGAGTAACTAAGTTTAGGTTTTATTTTGGGTTCTTTGATAGTTTTTGTAGAGGTTTTAAGGATTTTATGTCATTTTATGAAAGTTTAGGGACTTATTTGAATATAAGTCATTTGAGTAAGCTTTTAGTGAAAGTTGGGGTACAATTGATATACGAAAGTGTAAGTTATCTCAATTTTTCCTTACGGAGAATTTTGGTAATTTGGTTAGTCTAAGGTTTATCTGGAATTTTCCACGTATTCAAAGGACTAAAGACATGTTTCGGGTATATCTAGAGTGGGTTGTTACCGATTCCATTATCAAAAAGAATAAATCCTTTATTAGAATTTTTCATGTTGAACTTTGTGAGCTCATCATCAATATAGGTGGATTGGGATGACCCAAACATCCTCTTATTTTCATCTTAAAAAAGATTGATTGCAAGGATATCAATACCTTTTCCTAAGTTCTTCATATAAAAATAGATGAACATACATACTCTTATTCAATACAATAATCCCACCTCATTCTCAATTAGGAGAATATCATCCACATGATGTATCACAAATATCACCATATTTCTACCATACTTTTTAGACACACGAGTTTTATTTGGACATTGATCAACACCCAAATAATTGACTGCCTAATTAAACCTTATGTTATAAGACCTTAATGCTTAAATAAATCCATAAATGGACCTCTTAAATGTTCACACTTTGCATTCCCAACTTCTTACTATGAATACCTTGGGTTGCACCATAAAGATGCACTTGCCCAGACTACCGTTGAATAACAAAATTTTAACATTAAACGAATCTTGATAAAATTTATCATGATTGCCGATGAGAAGGTTTTCTCACTATAAATCCCTATCTCTATGAGAAAAAACTTTTTCAATAAGCCTTGTCTTGAAGGCTTCCACTTTCCAATCTATCCATATATTTCCTATTGAAGATCCACTAGTTTACATTGGGTTTTAGACCATCAACAAGTCTATAATATCCCAAATCTAATTCTAATCCATTTTAACATCCCTGGAGTCAAACCAAAGTTAAGAGACCTTGTTTTGGATTTCCTTATCGTAGTTTATAGGAATTAGTTTGTGTATCCATGGGATCGTATCGAAATGCACACCCATAAACACTAACTTGACAGAATGCATAATGATTATCCAACTACGACATGTCCCTAATTGTGATCTAGTATAAGTGACATGTTTATCACGATCCTCGATAATTATACCACTACTGTTAGATAATGTATTATCGATATCGTGCTAAATTTTATCCTTTAAGGGTGGTCTAGCAGCACTTATTTCCATCATGACCGGGTGGAGCCCGCGAAAATGTGTACCTCTCTTGGAGGAAAGAAAAGTGGAAGGGTCTTAGCATGTTGCGCTCGAGGTCACAAAGGATATAATTGGTTGTCAACGGAGTGTAACGTGTGTGAATGTGTAGAGATCAGAGTCATCATCCAATTTTACTCAAAATAAGAAAAATACAGAGCCACCTAAAAATAGATAGCTATACGACAACTAGTTCATGAAAAAACATATGATATATGGGATCAAATACTATGCTATAGAGTGGGAAAGTTTTAAGCATTCCTCTTACCTTTCGATCTCTTATGGTCTTTATATTATACTCTCCTTGTGCTTAGTGCAATAATGTGTGTGTGTGTGTGTGTGTAACAAATGCGTAGTGTGTGTAAAGTAAAACATATGGAGTATAGATGGATATATGGATGGATTTTGATGTGTGTGGACTTGAAGAGAGGAGTGAACATATCTACAGAATGAGAAACATGGGTATGTATTCTCCCCTCACTATTGAAGATATATATACGCATGAATGGGACCGCTAGAAGAAGAATGGACTAAGTAAAAATTAGAAATATAATAATAAAAATGTTTAAAAGGACTATAAATATGAGCGACACCCTGAAATCATAATCTAAGTACGAGAAAGTGAGTACACATAACTGGAACAACTAAAAGGGAAATGGAAGTGAGAAAATTAACTACACGAATAAAATGTAGCAACTATATGAGTGAAATGATAAAATATGGATTTAACTAAATGAAATTAACAAAAATGGATTTGGATCCAAAAATAATTTCGGGATGCCTACATAGTAAAAAAGGGCATCAAAGTCCACGTAGTTCACATAATGAATAAAGGTTGGGTCAAAATCATATTCCTAATTTGGAGTATCTTTTTTCTTTTAGTAAAAGATGATGGAATATAATGAAATGGTGGGAAATATGATGAGAACACTCCAAATTGGGAATGTGGCTTAAACCCCCTTTTAGGATTTTTCTTTATGAAAATTAATATGAGAGTATATATGATAGTTGTAAGAGGGTAATGTGACTGGAGTCTGGTAAGGTACTGAATCGGATGAGACGTGATCCACTCCAATGAACTCTACCTTCAAGGTCTTCAAGAACTTCTGGAGCAGCATCTTGTTGAAATTTCTCCTTTTGGTAAAAATGGAACACAAGCTATAGCTCACTCCTGCAAGAAAATGAACTTCACAACAATAATAGTAACTTTTCTCAAGAGATACTCCTTAGAGTGATGGCTGTCAGTGGGGAGTGAAAGAACAAGGCACTTAGCACTAGAGAGATAGAAGGGAGAGAATACTAGGTGGTTCTGGTGTAATTTTGACAGAGTAACGGTGCTATTGAGTTTTTCAATGTTGCTTGACCTTTCCCAGGAGTCCTATTCATACTTGGACACTAGGGCTGAGTTGGCACTTTTAGGCGCAAAAATTGAGAGGGTTGGTGAGGGATAAGGTCTAAAATGTGCGATTTATCCCTACATGTGGGAAGCCGTCTATCCCCTATGACAGGTGCCACCTGGTGAAAACCAAAGTCAAAAAGCAAATATGTTAGCGCTTAAGGACAAAATATATGATTTGGTAAATATCGTTTAAAACGGTTACTTGTGGTACAAACTTTGGGAACTTGAGAGGTGAGGCCTAAAGGACCTCCTCCTCTAAAACAACTTCTATTGAGAGGGGGGTCTTGAGGACCTCCTTCTCTAAAATCATTTTTATAATAAAATATTCATATCTGGTGAGCAACCTCTTGGTTGCTCATTCTAGTTATGACTGACTGTGGTGTGTAAGGACCTAAGTGCTCCTAGGGTGTTTCTACTAGTATTCTCTAAATCCTAATGTGCTAGGTGGTTGAGATTGCTCAACAAACCTTGTTCCTCAGTCGCCAAGATAAAACTCCCAAGAGATCCCAACTGGCCTATTTGAGCCCTACCTGCTCAACTAGGATACCTGTAAAAGAAAATAAATATTAGTATTTTTATTCTTTAAAAGCACAATCATTCATGATGATGGGTTGCTCATGGTAGCCCCTCCCTTATCCTGGCCTATTTTCTGGAAACTGGGGGAGGACCTTGATGGTTACTCACCCAAGATTTTCTGGAAGGTGCGAGAGAGGACCTTGAGAGTTCCTCATCCAATATTTTTTGGAAGCTGAGGGGGAGAAACTTGAGGGTTCCTCATCCGATATTTTCTGGAAAATGAGGGGGAGGACTTTGAGGGTTCCTCACTCAATATCTTCTGGAAGCTGAGGGACCTTGAGGGTTCCTCGTTCAATCCTTTTTGGAAGCTGAGGAGGAGGACCTTGAGGGTTCCTCATCCAATATTTTTTGGAACCTGAGGGGCCTCAAGGGCTCCTCATCCAAATATTTTCTGGAAGATGAAGGGGAGGACTTTGAGGGTTCCTCACCCAATATTTTCTCGAAGCTGAGGGGGAGGAATTTGAGGGTTCCTCACCCAATATTCTTAGGAAGTTGAGGGACCTTGAGGGTTCCTCATATTTTTTGGAAGTTGAGGGGCCTTGAGGGTTCCTCATCTAATATTTTTTGTAAGCTAAGGGACATTGAGGGTTCCTCGCCCAAATATTTTCTGGAAGTCGAGGTGGGTCTTGAGGGACCCTCACACCAAAATATAGTAAATACACTTAAAATGCCCCTCTATATTATCCCCTCGTGCAAACGGTTTTGTGTTGGGGAGGCCAAAAGGCTTTATACTCCATAAATTCAATTTTTAATTTTTTTGAGGGTCTCTAGGGGTTCCTCAACATTACCCTCAGGGTCATTAAATTCATTGTCCCTACGTTCTAGGTTTTGGGTTCTCGAGAAGTCACACGTCGGTATGGGAACTGTCATCTCATCATTTGGGGAAAAAATCTGATATCCTTTTGGCATTCCTGCACATTTTCCCATTTTCATATAAATATAATTTTTGAATAAAAGCTTCTCCTTCTACCATTTACTCAAAATATTCACTCTGAGTTGAGATTTCCAGTGAGAGAAAAAAGTAAAGACTCCATAACGTTTTCTTTCAAGTTTCATCAAAATACCATCAATGGCTTCATCATCGCCTATTACTTCTTTAAATGTTTATGCCACCGTCATTCCCATAATGAAAGGCTATTTACCTATCTCCATTTATATATCCATGGTGGTGGCCACTAGAATCGCCACCATAACCACCATCCAAGGCTAATCCATCACCTCATCCCCCTCCGATTTATTTTCGGTTGCCGGAATCACCACGCATTCATCGTTAATGGAGTGTTTTTTCTTCTGATGGGTTGATGTTTGAATCTGGTGAAATTAATATGTCTATTGGAGATGGGTTGATTCTTGGGTAGACCACCTATACGGGAATCTCTCCATTTTCTGAAATGAAGGAGGGTTCCTCGTTCAGAGGTTCCTCTCTTAGAACTGAGTTTGCTGGGGGTCCCTCGCGCCCTCAAGTTATTGATAAGGGCTCCTCGATTCTGACTTCCTATTATGTATTTAGTGTATCCGAGAGTTCTTCGTAAGCTTATGATACTAATAAGGGTTCTTCGTTTATGGGTTCTATATCTGGGGTTCACGCCGCTAAAGGCTCCTCGCAAGCGCTACTATCAACGAGGGATTCCTCGCAAACACTGTTGCCGCTGGAGGGTTCCTCCTTTTTGCTTGAAATCAAGGGTTACTCGTATTTTGGTTCCCCGTATAGGATTTATACCACCGATGGTTCCTCGCAAGAATGCCTACTAATGGGGGGTTCCTCGCCACTGCGTAATACTGACAGGGATTCCTCGCAATTTTGTTCCTCATCCAGAGTTCATGCCACTGAGGGTTCCTCGCGACAGTTGTCTAGAATGGAGGGTTCTTTTCCAGCAATAACTTTTTCCAACATTGGAGGATCCTCACTTGGGCTCTTTTCAACCATGGGTTTCTTCACCAAGACATTACACATGGGGGGGTCCTCGTCTGTGTCTTCTGTGACTGTGGGTTCCTCACTTGAGCCAGTGGCTATTATAAGTTCTTCGATCACATCATCTTCTTTTCAAGATTTGGGAGATTATATACGTACCCGTCAGGGAACTTTGGCCCCTACCGTTGTGCATCATTTTTTGGACCAAGTGATGATTTCATGGCGTCTTTTGCGAAATTTGAGGAAAAGTTTGGTGTCAACGTTATCGAGTGACCTCATACGGGTTAGGTGACATATTATCCTATTAAAATTCCTGACTCCATTATCAGAGTTAGAACTGATTGTGGTGACGTCCCTTACTCCAACATTGAAATCAAGGCTACAGGGGGTACCCCAGAGGAGTGGGTTGTGTGGGTTGACCATATTCTGGATGTTCCTTCTTATAAGGCTATCCTTGATGGTTTTGGTCTTATTACTACCATTGATAGTTTAAAGTCTTGTACCGTGGATAAACATAATTCTTCCCTCAAGCTTTTACTATCTCGATGCAGTAGGGAATCTCACACTTTTGTGACTGGTTGGGGCGAGTTTACTGTTACTATGGAGGACATATACGAGCTATACGCCCTACCTTTCTTAGGGGAGAATGTTTTCACTGATGGATATGAGGAATCTCTTGATCAGGAGATGGTGGGGGAGTTGCAGGCCAAACTTGCAGAGTGCTCGAAATATGTGGCTATAAATGTAATTGGCATTACCAAACATTATTTCAACAAATGGTAGAGGTACTGGTTTAGATATTTTAAGGAGCTGCCAAAAGGGGGGACTTAACAGAGCTCTCAGAAGTCAAGATGTTCCCAAAATTCACTCCTCCTCACACTTGGTTTCTTTTCTTTTCACTTTTCTAGCCAATTCTTATTCCCAGGTAAACTCGAAGACTCTCCTTGTGAGTTCCTTTTTAAATTAGATGTGAGGCTGTCGCAGGAGAAAATCAGTACCCCCTCACTGCTTTAGCTCTAGGTTCCCTTTATTCTTAGTTGGATCATACCCATGAATATATTTAGAGGTATTGCTCCCGCTACTATTCCGATAAATTTTCCAATTATTCAGAAATACGCTTGGCACCTTATCACCACACCCAACTTACCTCTTGAGCAAGCTATTCCCATCCTAGTGAAGCTGCTCCTCGATGAATCTACCCAGCTGCAACAAACTGAGGTGCCCTTCACTAAGTCTAAATGCTAGTCCAAAGGTAAAGGAAAGGCAAAGGCTCTTACGGTGGGAATAAGAAAACACCCAGACACAGATGTGTCTAACTTCATTGCTACCACTACTATTGCTCCTTCTCCCCCATTTCTCCCGTGAGGACCAAAGATGCCAAAAGAAAGAAAGGGGTTGTTGTTGACGTTGTCTCTCCCTATACACTAGATCAGGGGGGAGATACAGATGATTTCGGGGTGGAGGAGACTTATAGGACTATCAGGGAGTGAGGTTATGAGCATTTTGGCCTTTCTTCCTAGGGGACATGAGTGACATATATTCCTATTACAGAAGGTTCTACACTAAATCTTCTTTACTTAATGAAACTGGATCTTATGGAGTTTCACATGCTGGTTCCCCCTCCCGCTCATCGAAAGAGGAACTAGTTGACAATGGAAGCACACCTTCCTACGACGATCATAGTTCTTCTTCGAATGATGCAGATGGTTTAGATCTCGATGGTGAAAGTGCTACTTACACATGTGATTTTTTATTAGTTTCGAGGGATTCTTCCAGTGATGATGAAGCATTATATTCCCCTTCAGCGGTCAGCTCTGCCACCAGGCCCCTTCTATACAGTCAGGTCGTGCACTCTACTGCCTTAAGTCATTCTTTACTTGAGACTTTTATGCATATGATTTTTTTTTCTCTTTTCATCATTGAATTGTTCACTAATTCTTTCTCTTACAATGTTTCCATAATTTAAAAAACTCCCTTAGGGTTTTTTAGGACTTTAATATTCATAATTTACATTTTTTTTACTAAGTTCTATATATTGTTATTTCTCTGCAGCTCTCATTTGTGCATCCTACTAGCGCTAGGGTCCCTTCTCTAACCTCACATTCTGCTCAGATACCTATCTGAGTTCATTTAAGTGGTTGGTTTTATTGTTATCTTTTTTTCTAAAACTCATTTCCTTTGTGTTCTTTATATATTTATGATTATAGAGGTTGCTTCCCTCTAGCCCTATTACTTCGCCTTCTTCCACTTTGACAATGGGCACTTTTGCGGCTGAGCCTCTGAATACCTCCTTCTCAGAGGTTTGTCTATTTTCTTGGCCCTTTGTTATTTTTATTACTATGCCTTTGGTGATTATATCCTTTGTAACCTTTTATTCCCTAGGGCCTTACATCTCTTAGCCTTTCTTCTGTAGGGGGGACTCTGCCTTTCTTGAAGATCACTATTCAAGGGTTGTCCCCCTTAGGGAGGATTTCTATTTCTTGGGTCTACGTCTCTATGGATGGAATACCTAGGATCATGTCTATCCCTCATAAGTCCATATATACTATAACTTACACTTCCGAACCTATTTCACAGGTTTCCTTCTTCATTCAAGTATTGGTAGATTCTCCACCCATTATTGTAATGATGATGACATCTTCTAACGTTATTATTATAAACAAGTCTTCAGCACAGCCCCTATTGGGTCGCTGGTCACCTTCCACCCTTCTTCTTTAGAGGGCGATCAGGTACCTCGTTACTTTTATTTTTTGCCTTTGGTCTTGCTTATACTGAGAAGTCATTTTCCTTTGTTTTATCAAATTGTTCACGGCATCATTACATCAGTGCCTCCCGCTACTATTTCTTCAGCAGCCCCTACTGCAGATGAGTTACCTTGCCATGTTTCTTCTAGTGAGAGTCCTGCCATAGTGCCTCTCTTAGTAACTATTTCTTTCATGGGTCTTTAGGATTTTCTATATGCTTATTTTTGTGTTGTTGATTCTTACCTCTTTTTCTTAATGTACAGGCTAGCTTTGGGGAAGCTTCCTTATCTATCATGCCTACCACAAGTGTTACGAAGTCATCCCCTCAGGCTTCATTCACTGTGCCCTCCTTGACTTCTGTGGGGGTAACTGCTCAGGTATCATTTCTTACATTTTCAAGAGAGTATCATTTTCTATGTCTCTATTATAACTTATATTTTTCAACTTTTGTGATCAGGTTGGTATAGCTAAGGTCCCCTCATCTGTGGGACCAGTTGCAAGTTCTGCTCCCATTACTGCGGGGCTTCCGACTTTCACTTCAAATGAAGATACCCAGGTAGATACTTGGTTTGCTATATTATTAAATTTTCTTGTACTGTGCGAATATTTGCTAACACTTACCTTCTTCTCTATTCCCAAGTTAATGTTGCAATTATTTTAGTGACTACGGGACATATTGAGGAGATGGTTGTGGAAGGGGTATTACACTTATCATATCCATCCCTCTTTTCCATTTCCAATTATTCTTCTTGCTTTTATTGTGCAAGTATGCTTACCTTTTCCCTTGTTTAATTATTTCCAGGATAGCAAGGCACTTGCTCCGGTAACTATGGAGCCTGCTGGGGAGATAGGTGTGAGAGAAGTATTATACTCTCATACATTATCTTTTTTTTACTTTTACTGTGCAAGTGCTCTCACCTCCACCCTCATTTCCTTATTTTTAGGTGAGTGAGGAAGCAACTCCGATGACTGTGGAGCATGCTGGAGAGATGGTTGTGAGAGAGGTATTATAATGTCATACCTTCTCTCTTTCAACTTCTCTTTTTTTATCTTTCTTTTACTGCCCAAGTGTTCTCACCTTAACCCCTATTTCATTATTTCCAGGTGAGTGAGATAGTTGCTCCGGTGACTGTGGAGCATACTGGAGAGATGGCTGTGAGAGAGGTATTTAACTGTCGTACCTTCTTTCTTTCTATTTCTCCTTTTTCTTCTTGCTTTTACTGCACAAGTGTTCTCACCTTTTCCAGGTGAGTGAGGCAACTGCTCCGTTGATTATGGAGTATAATGAAGAGATGTATATGAGAGAGGTATTATACTATAATACCTTCACTCTTTATGTTTCTCCTTTTTCTTCTTACTTTTACTGCGTAAGTGTTCTCAGCTTCACCCTTATTTCATTGTTTTCGGGCGAGTGAGGCAGCTGCTCCAATGACTGTGGAGGAAACAGGTAGCCTTGTGTTGCATCCTGGAATATTTAGCCTAGCATCCCCTCTTTGGTTGACCCCCTTTCAGCTGGTGGTAGCATACTCACCCCATTGAGCTTTTGGGTAAGCTTTATATCGTAGCCCTTTTCACAATCTAGGCACAACTCTCATTATCTTCTTTCTTTTTTGACTCATCATGTACACTTGTTTTTAGGAATTTATTGGTGGGTCCACCGAGGTAGCTGATGAGGGAGATTGGAGTTCTGAGGCCACTCTTGTGGCTGGTGATGCTGATTCTAGAGGGGAGTCCTCTTTTCTTCCTTCTGAGATAGAGTCTCATAATTATGAGAGTGATAGTGAGGTGGAGGCTCTTGTATTTTTTTGAGCAGATTGTGGCGTGAAGAGCGGCCAGGATGCTTCAGGACACACGAGCGCCAGATTTTAGATTTGATTTTGGATTATCATCCTGAGAGATTCACCTCTCAGAGTGTACTTCATATTAATAGTCTTACGGTGTGCAACCTGAAGGCCCTTGCAATTCACCTTCATGATTTCTTGACTACTTATCCTGTTGAGCTGACAAGTTCTTTCACTTTATTATTCTTGGAGGCTCTCCGTGATCGCCAGTAGTTCTACCATTTTGAGTTAGGTTGGCTTGATGCCAGGGTTCGTCATTTTCAGATCATTCCTTTCTGGAAGATGGTGAGACTTCACACATCTAGACAAACCAGTGTTCATCAGCGTTAGGCTAAGGCTACGAGGATTCGGGGCTAGATTACAATATTTCAGTCCCAGATTGCATCATTTCAGCTTTAGCTTGACAGACTTGAGTTTGGTGAGCCAGGAGGATGAGGCTAGGTTAGCCAGGATGGAGTAAGAGTTCGTGCAAGAGGCTGGCCCATCATATGATGGCGCCCTCACCCGCAATAACTTATTTTTTGTTATTTTTAGTGGATAGGCTATTTCTTGCCTTGTACTATATTTTTTTGTAAAGGAGTGGTCACTTATAAATGATAAAATGTTGTTCTGGTTCTCCTGCACTTCTCTTTTTCTCTGCCTTTATCTATTACTTTTTGGCATATATTTACTGAGATCTGCTTTAATTTTCTCTGAGCATCTGGTCAATTTAGGCTACCCCTTATACTATGGGGTACTTGCATCAATCTGAGAAAGTCATATACATACACATTTTTTTTAGCATATCCCTATATGACTACGGGGTATTCGCATATTATCTAGGTGGTTTACCATACTAAAGGTGCCCCCTACGTCTGTGGGGGTGATTTCTCACATTATTACAAGGAATAACCTAGAAGGGGGAGGTGACCCCTTCTCCTTCCTTTAGGTTATGTTTCAAAAGAATATTTACAAATAAAATCAAGTAAATGGTGACTGGTCTTTTTCTTTTTTTTTTTAATTAAACTAGACCCTGGTCTAGGGGTCCTTGCTCTATATTTTTCTTGAGGGCTTTCATGGTCTAAAAAAAATATTATAGAGGGGGGTTTGGCCTCCTTCTCCACATTTCTATTGAACTGGTCAAGTAGAGTGTTTCTTAGAGAACGAAAGCTAAACCTAGTTTTTAGTCTATAAATCTTTCAAAAAATTATTTTTTTTTATTATTACTTGGAGGATATCCTCCCACTAGTCAAGTGACAAGAAAAATAAATTGTCTTTGTGTTATATCTAGGAGGACTTTTCTCAATATACTTTCTCTTAGGATGGATGTACCCCCAAAGTGTAATGATCAAAGTTTCTCTTTTTTCAGTCACCCTCTACTATCCTATTAGAGAGAATTTTTGAGAAAAAACCATATTCTATTGGGCTTACCTCACACAGTAGGTGGGTAATCAGAACAAACATCAACAATGATCAAAGGTGTCACTATTCATTTATTTTTCGTTTGTGTACTGTTTACAAGATGGTATTTCTCTATCATTTCTTTCCAAAAAAAAGAATTTTTTCTGGTATGAGAGCAAACCGCTCAGATTCTATCGCAAAAATGAAATTCAATAAAAAAAAACTAGGCATATTACCTTTTCAGCCACTTGCAATTGATGGATTGGAGACAGTCACTCTTCGGCTCTGGAATCTGGAAGAATCCTGACTTCCCTATGTAACACCCTGCCCGCCCGGGGAGAGCGAATGGAGCGCTACTACGATAAACTAAATCAATTCCACAAATAATAAGGTATAGAGCATCTAAAAATCCCATAATACAATTAGAAACTTATATTCTCATCTTCAAATTAATACAACAAATCTCTCGAAATAATTACAACAATCTAACTATCTCGAAAATAAAATAAATCTCCAAATGCTCTATACATCAAAATAAATACAAGTCTTCTCATCTCTTGTATTAAAAAATTCTTCCCAAATAATCCTCGCTAAAATCATCCCAATTGGTCCATAGCACTGAAATCCGTGCTCACCTGCCAACTAAGAAAAAGATGGGGAAGTACACAATACGACAGGAATATGCTCAACAAAGATGTTAGCGATGAACAAAGCGCAACAATACGACTACGAATACTCAAATCAAATAATGCAAATCTCAATAGCATTTTATCAATAAATTTCTCAACAACACATTAACCGGAGTCACCAGGCCTCACCATACCGCGCCATACTTTATCAAGTAGCCGAAAAATGAGTCTTGGCGGGTGCCCAACATCAATGCCATATTAAAATCTCATGACAGCGTGCTCAAAACAACATGAATAATACCTCATGAATGAAAATAATTCCAACAAATTATATTTCCCGATTTCCAAGAATTTTATAATTCAAAATATGAGTTCAATTAACAAGAATTCAACGGAATAAACACTCGCGAGATTTCAGGAGCATATTGTGTAAAACCCCATACCTCAAAATCATCTAATGAATCAACATGAATCATCACATAAATCAACCTCAAAATCTAATCACTCCATTACGTTCCTCTCGCGAAAATAATCAAATATCGTTCTAGCCAAACTTGAGAAAACACCAAATAAGCCTTCTAATCTAAGGATGAAATCTTGAATAAGTTTGGGGCAATGGTTTCTATATGAAAGGGAGTAATTTTGGATAGGTCTTCACGTTGAAAAGTTTGAGAAAAAGTGATTTGAAAAGCCAAGCCACGAATTAGTTGATATATAAAGGATTAAGAGTTTGATTAAGAAAAGAGTTCTAATCAGATACAAACACTAAATTTTTTTTTATTCCGGACGATCGGACTGTTGGAATTGGATGAAATTTTACAGAGAATTAGCTGAAGATGAGAGGAAGCTACAGAAAACAATTCAGCTCGATCGAACCGTTAAATATTTTTAAATATTCTTTTTTACTAGAGAGCTTTATGCTCCGAGGACTCTTAGAGAGTTTTATGTTTTGAGGACTCTTCTATATAATAAAAATTCAATTAAAACTCCATTTTAATTCCAATTCCGAAACCGTTTGAAATTCTCATCTTTAAAAATAAAACCCAACATATTTAAGCAATAAAAATAATTTTACCAAAAACTTTATTTTCCTCTATATTTTGAAAATACCCCAAAATTACGCGGGTTGTTACACTTCCCCACTAACAATGGAATTTTGCCCTCGAAATTCGCCGAATACATAACTCTAAAAAAATCAGGCCAACAATCTCCAAAAATAATCTCGTCACCAAAAGAATAATTTCCTCACATCTAATCTAGATGCCTAACGCAAAATGATTCTCTAAAAATTTCTATCTCCAAATTTGCGCCATAAAAACGCAACAGACCCAAAACCCAAGACCCGAGGGTTGTCGTATACCTAAGCTCCGATACCATTCTGAAACACCCCGCCCGCCCGGGGAGAGCGAATGGAGCGCTACTACGATAAACTAAATCAATTCCACAAATAATAAGGTATAGAGCATCTAAAAATCCCACAATACAAACGAGAAACTTCTATTCTCATCTTCAAATTAATACAACAAATCTATCGAAATAATTACAACAATCTAACTATCTCGAAAATAAAATAAATCTCCAAATGCTCTATACATCAAAATAAATACAAGTCTTCTCATCTCTTGTATTAAAAAATTCTTCCCAAATAATCCTCGCTAAAATCATCCCAATTGGTCCATAGCACTCAAATCCGTGCTCACTTGCCAACTAAGAAAAAGATGGGGAAGTACACAATACGACAGGAATATGCTCAACAAAGATGTTAGCGATGAACAAAGCGCAACAATACGACTACGAATACTCAAATCAAATAATGCAAATCTCAATAGCATTTTATCAATAAATTTCTCAACAACACATTAACCGGAGTCACCAGGCCTCACCATACCGTGCTATACTTTATCAAGTAGCCGAAAAAGGAGTCTTGGCGGGTGCCCAACATCAGTGCCATATTAAAATCTCATGACAGCGTGCTCAAAACAACATGAATAATACCTCATGAATGAAAATAATTCCAACAATTATTTTTACAGATTTCCAAGAATTTAACAATTCAAAATATGAGTTCAATTAACAAGAATTCAACGGAATAAACACTCGCGAGATTTCAGGAGCATATTGTGTAAAACCCCATACCTCAAAATCATTAAATGAATCAACATGAATCATCACATAAATCAACCTCAAAACTTAATCACACCATCACGTTCCTCTCGCGAAAATAATCAAATCTCGTTCTAGACCAAACTCGAGAAAACACCAAATAAGCCTTCTAATCTAAGGATGAAATCTTGAATAAGTTTGGGGCAATGGTTTCTATATGAAAGGGAGTAATTTCGGAGAGGTCTTCTCGTTGAAAAGTTTGAGAAAAAGTGATTTGAAAAGCCAAGCCACAAATTAGTTGATATATAAAAGATTAAGAGTTTGATTAAGAAAAGAGTTCTAATCAGATACAAACACTAAATTTTTTTTTATTCCGCACGATCGGATCCTTGAAATTGGATGAAATTTTACAAAGAATTAGCTGAAGACGAGAGGAAGCTATAAAAAAAATTCAGCTCAATCGGACCGTTAAATATTTTTAAATATTTTTTTTTACTAGAGAGTTTTATGTTCCGAGGACTCTTAGAGAATTTTATGTTTTGAGGACTCTTCTATATAATAAAAATTCAATTAAAACTCCATTTTAATTCCAATTCCGAAACCGTTTGAAATTCTCATTTTTAAAAATAAAACCCATCATATTTAAGCAATAAAAATAATTTTACCAAAAACTTTATTTTCCTCTATATTTTGAAAATACCCCAAAATTACACGGGTTGTTACACCCTACCCCTCTCACTGCAAAGATTTCTTCCCAGTTGGGTTTTAATTTTGACCCCGACATGCTGCATAGGTGATGGGTATATGCTCAGAGGACTAAGTCTCCCACTTGAAACTCTATGGGTTTGACTAGGTTTTCATAAGCTCTAGATAGCTGTTGGGTGTAGACTTTCAAGTTCTTTATTGCCTTATCTCTATGGTCATACAACGCCTACAACTACACGTACTGTGGGTTATCTGGGATGAATCCATTGCTTAGAGCGACCCTAACCGAGGGTACAACTAGTTCTACTGCTTGGACATACACGAGTGAAAATGTAGTAAACCCGATCAGCTTTGTCTTTGAAGTACGGTAGGCCCATAATATCATGGATAGCTTGTCATCTCATGCCCCTAGCATGTATTCCAGCATCTTCTTTAGGATAATGATTAAGGTTTTATTAGTGGCCTCCGCCTGGCCATTTCCTTTTGGGTAAGATATGGTGGAGCTATTGTGCACAATCTTATAATTATCCATGAGAATCCCCATATCCTTAAAAATGAACTATTTCCCATTATCTGTGAGAATAACCTTGGGTATACCAAACTTGCATATGATATACTCCTTGATAAATTGGGTTACCACTTGGGTCGTCACCCTCCTTAGGGGGATAGTCCCTGCCCATTTGGTATACAATTATATATCTACAATAACGAATGCTTTTCCATGTGAGGTCGGGCTGATCTTTCCCACCAGATCAAATGCCCATGTGTGGAAGGGGTAGGGAGCTGCTAGGATTTACAAGCTGACATAAGGGGCATGCACTATGTTTCCATGTACTTGGCAAGCTCTGCACTTCTTCACATAACCAATGGAGTCAGCCTCCATGGTCATCCAATAATACCCCAACATCATCAGTTGATCATATAGTTTGGCACCTCCCATATGGGAGGGAACATGAGTTTCCTTCAACACCTTCCCTATGTCTTCCTTAACTACGCACTTCAGTGCCTTCTCATTATATCATTTCTTGTAGGGATCTCCTTCCACCAAGTATAAACGGGCTATCATCATTCAAAGATATTTTTCATCTGATCTCTCCATGGGCAGCTCACCATCTTTCAGATATGCTATGTATGATTGCCTCCAATCTTCAAAGGTCTTCACAAAATTAGCTTCTCCTAGATGGTTAAAATGGGTTTTGCAATTTAAACATCCGTGTTGCAAATGAGCAACCTCTCCGCTCATAGTGGGCCAGTAATAGCCCCCCCCCCCCCCCTTCCCCCGCTGCAACCAGTGAAAAAGCGAGATGTTAGTATCCCCACAATGCCTTTCATACATCTATGAAAACCTCTATTTAGATTCTTGTTCTCCAACACACCTCTCTAAGAACCCTCCGGGGCCCTTGAAGTAAAGTGTCCCCTGCAGCATGTGGTACTTAACCAACTCTATCATCTTCATCGTCCCCTCTTTTGTCTCTAGTAGCATCACCACTAGGTATCTCCATTCTTCCAGCTCATTGCTTGGGAACAAAGACTTCACTGTGATAGGCACTGTTCTCTGTCATACTGTGACCGTTGCCTCTGTCTCATCCATGTCCAACTTTTATGCTATCGTAGCTAGTGCGTAGAGATGCCTATTCATTGTTCTTGCATGTATCTTAATAGTTACCTCCAGGAATTACCCCAGGAACCTCTATATGATGTATTTGTATGGTGCCAAGTTAGAATGCTTCAGTTCAAACTCCCCATTAACCTATTTCACCACCAGGTTAGAGTCCCCCCGGATGCATAACACTTTGATGCCCCTTCGAAGCGCTTCCAACATACCTAAAATGAGAGCTTCATACTCAGTCTCATTGTTTGAGCATGTGAACTCTAACTTGAAAGAGGGGGTAATCTTATCCTTGTTGTTAGAGAGTATGATTCCCGCACCTCTTGTGCTTGGATGCACGAGCCATCAAACTCCATCGCCCATTTTTCCATTTCTTCCACCATACATGCTTGGAAATCCTCCCCTCGTAACTTTTCATCTGGGGGCTCAAAATCGTCACTTGGAAAATGGGCCAACAAATCTTCTACTGACTAACTCTTGATGGATTTGGGCACCATACACTTCAGATCATATTCTAAAAAAATTAAGAACCATCTTGATGCTCGCCCTACAAGTATCGTCCTTGCCAGGAGGTACTTGATAGGGTCGCACTTGGTGACTATATGAATTGTAAAAGCTAGAAGATTGTGTCTCAACTTATGAGCCACAAAGACCAAGGCAAGATAGTGCCTCTCAATATTGGTATATCGATATTTTGTTACTAAGATTATTCTTTAAAAGTAGTACACTGGCTTCTCTACTTCTTCCTTTTCTTGGGCCAACAGCGCCCCTATGGATCTTTCTATTGAGGTGAGGTAGAGCATCAGCGGTTCCCCATCCTCAGGTGGGAGCATCGTGGATGGAGAAGCTAAAATCCCTTTAATCTTATCAAATGTTTTCTTATATTCCTCCTCTTAGACCCATCTGTCTTTTTCCTTCAATAAGGGTGTAAATGGGTGAGTTACCTCTGCTAGAGCAGGTATGAACCTTCTCAGGTAAGATACCTTTCCCAAGAAGATCTTGAGCTACCTCTAATTCTTCGGGGGTGGCATCTGCATCAACTTTCACCCCTTGTCTATTCACAACAAATCCCAAAAACATTCCCGCAGTGACCTCAAAATCACACTTTGAGGGGTTCATCCGCTTCTTGTACCTACGACACCTTTCAAACACTCTCTGAAGGTCCTATATGTGCTTACTTTCTCTATTGGATTTCACCACCAGATCTTCCACATAAAAATTTAGTATATCATGAAATGGGTTATGCCAGACTGCCATCATGGTTCTCTAGTACGTGGCCCCGACATTCTTCAATCTGAATGGCATGATTGTGTAGAGGAAATTTCTTAGTGGCGTGCGAAAGGTAGTCTTCTCCGCATCCGTCGAATCCATCTTAATATGGTTATAGCCGGTGTACCCATCCATGAAACTATATGTAATACCCCGTATTTTTATGGCTTTTAATTTGGGGATTTATAAAATTTAAATTGAGATATTAATTTAATATTAATCTAAAAATTTATTTTAAATATTTACTACCGTGATGAGATTTAGTAATTATTGGGAATTTGTTGAATATTACTTAATGGGTAAAGTAATATGTATAATTGAATTTATTAAAATTATCATGAGTGAATAATATGACAATTATGGAAATTATGTTGGGACACGTCTGTGTCGTGTCGGAACTAAATTATTATGATGAAAAGTTAATAAAGTATAACTCGTCTGTATGGTCATTTAGAGTGCACCAACGTGTCTAGAAGGGTCGAGATAGTCAGAAAAAGGTACCCAGAGATTTAGTTTGGGCCTCGGGACGTTTTTAGGCCTAATCGGTAACCCGGGAGGGCATTTTGGTAATTTTCCTTTTTAAGACCTAATTATGGACGAAAATTAAAAGGATATATCTAATGGGAGTTAGATTCTACAAGGATTAGAATTGGTAGAGTTGCAGAGAGGCTAAGGAAGGGATAAGGGAGAAGACTCTAAAGGGGAGAACCACCCTATCTACACCACCCTTGCCATCTTTCACCACCATCGCGTATATTGGGAAACAAAGGACGCAACCATACCCGTCAACACCTGAGAATCAAACCTTCATATCTGAAGAAAGTATCTGCCTTGCTACTTTTCTAGTTAATATTTCACCCATGTTAGAATAGGATTGTTAAATCTATATTTTATGGAAGAATTTGATGATTTTGGTAATTTAAATCACATGGTTTAGAGGAAATAAGTGTATTCTGGAAATCTCAACATATGTAGAGGATTACCCACGAAATTGAAATGATTTAGAAGAGAGAAATCTTGAAAAATAATTAAAAGATTGGAAATTTTAATGAAACTAGGGTTCTTGATAAATATTATGAATTGGGCTTTATCCTATACTTTTGATGAAATTCGCACATGCTTTACATAGGAAATCATGTAGGAAGGTTAATATGACCATTAGTTTGATTGTTGGGAGTTTAGGGCTCAATTATGTAGTTTTGGTTGAGGTTGAAGAAGGAAACCCGTAGTAAACAATGGCAGATTTCGGAATACCTGCTTGATTGATCGATCGACTCAAGAATGTTGATCGATCGATTGACCTCTTTCATCAATCGATCTACCCTTCCGGGAAACTGCAAGTTTTTCCCCTTTTTTTTTAATTAGGATAAAATGCGTAGGAATCCTTGAATATTATTTAAAGATCATAACGGGTCATGAAGAGGACTAGTAGGGTCTAAGTAGATTTTCGTTGGATGTAATTTTATATGGGATGAAATCGTGGGTTAACAGGGGGCTTAACACATATTAGAAATCGTTTGCACATTAGCAACAGAATTGAGAGGTTTATCAATGACTTAGATCAGTATGTTATAGAGGGTGTACCTACTGAAATGACACTTAGGAAGAGAGAATACTTCAAGGGACGAGAAGTCATTGCAAAATGATTAAAATTGAACATAAAATAAGATTGTATTACGTACGGTTAAAATATTATTATTAGGTCGTGGGCGAACCTAATTGGAAAATGAGAATATTTATATATATGACTGAGAATATTTAAATACTTACTAAACTATTTTTAAAACTGTTTTACACTCAGTCTCTGACCCTTTTCCTGTCATTTATTTTCTCTCTCTTGGATATATATATGTATATATTACAAGTGTCCAATCACAGGGACGTCACGCATAGGTTCTTTGGATTGGACGTGCTGCAGCTTAGGTTGGAGTTGCAGGACCTTGTAGTAGACGAACTCTTCCTTGATTCAGCTTTAGCTTTAGTTCTTCATAGTTAGGGCATGTGTCGCCCGATTTCCTATTCTATTTGGATTTGTCAGAGATTTGTATTTATTTATATTTCCAGTATTCAATACTCTTTGGGAGTCAATTCTTGTCAAGATGATTTTGCTTATTGTTATTGACTTGGTTTGGTTAATCTAGTTGGTTGATTTCTTTCGGTTGATTGTTATCCTGAGCACTTATGTTATTATTCAACTAATTTGTATTCTAAAAAGGTTTTTACGTTGGGATTTAATAAATGGAATAAAACTTTAATTGTGTTGACATTTAGCTTAATTATTGAGGGTGTTTAAATTGGAAATATTTATTTTGCGACGGTGATGCTAAGAATGAACTAACCATTCACCTTGATTTTAATTTAATAAAGGAGTGATCACTCGATATTTAATTAGGCGGGGTGTCACACTATACATCTCATGGCCTGCGGTAGCATCAACTAAGTTGTCTATGCTTGGTAGAGGAAATTCATCCTTGGGACATGCCCAGTTCAGATTGCAAAAATCTACACTAATTAGGATTTAGCTTTTATCCTTCTTTACCATTGGTACTATGCGACAAAGCCACACAGGGTGTTGAATAGGGTTGATGAACCCTACTACCAATAGCTTCTCCATCTCTGCCTTTAACTTCAAGTCAGGATCAGCCTTTTAGGTAGGTGTTGCTTACCTTACTAGAAGAGAATTAAGAAAAGCATTCAATTTGTGAGAGCTCACCTCTGGATCTATCCCGGGCATTTCCGTGTACATCCAAGCAAACTTGTCAATGAACAATTTGAGCAAGACAATGAGCCCCCCCTTCTATTTTGCCTTTATACTTTCGGAGATTAGAATGAGTCTACCTTCACACCCTTCTACCCCCAAGTTGATCTCCTCTAACTCTTGTAGTTAATCCTTAGGACCATCCAGCATGCATTCTGAAGCTTCCTTTGCTTCCTCCATAAGTTCAATGATGTGAGACTCATCCACCACAAAACACTTTGTTACGCCCCCAAAACATTTCCCGCGCAAATCGTTATAACCGGTATATGACTTTCCCATCATGTAGGACCACTTTTTTGCAAGTTCAAGGAGGATTGGATACTTCCTCCACCTTCCTCTTGCCTTTTTCTATGTGGGGGATCACCCTTGCCCCCAAGAAATCATGGATAGACTTTTTTGGCTTGTCACTTCCTCCAAACACTTGCTTCTCTTCTAGCCTTCACACAGAATTCTTTCTTTCTTAGTCTAGTTCAGTGTAGAATACCGCATCCACCAGATGGGCTTCCTCAACGGAGAAGGGTTTATGTGTTGCCTTGATTATGATCTTTGTTCCTCAGATATTGGCCTTTTCACATGATGGTAGGTGGAGGGCACTATGCCATGGGTATCCATCCATACCCTCCCAATGAGTAGCTGGTAACTGGTATTTTCATTGATGACATGGAATTTGATGTGGGAGGTGAGATTATCCAACTTGATTCCTACATTCACATATTCGAGGGATTGCATTCCAGTGTTGTCAAACCCTGAGATCACTAGTGGCAGCGATACTATCTCCTCTTGGTTTATCCCCGTCTCGTATAACGTATTGATGGGAATGATATTAATATATGCCCCTTCGTTCATTAATGCCCCTGGGAATGAGACTTCATTGATCATAGCTGTAAATTATAATGGGCGGTTGTGAAAGTAAGGCACCTTCTTGTCTGCCTCGGAGAATACCACTTCAGAAGTATACCTCATGATCAACCTCCCAATTGTCCCCTGCCAATTAATTAATGGGTCTTCACATTGCTGCACAGCTTCCAAAACATTCCTTGTGATGACTAGTTTGGTATCATAGTTCACTCCTATTTGGTCGAAGAACCAATTAAACTTGGGCCTCCTCGTTATGGCCTCACATTCAGAATCTAGGTCTACCTCAAATGTCTAGGCATTACAAACATATTCTCCCTCGGATGCACCCCCCCCTTCATCCAGACTGAGGGTCACATCCACTTCTCCCTCTGGGAGGTTTACCTGCTCAATTTATTAACTTCCATCTTCTTCTTGGTCTGGAGTGAAGAACCATTCCTCTTGCTTCCCTTCTATCTCAATTCTCTGTTTGTTTCTCAGTGACAACCTTTCCAACTCTTCACATATTTGATCATCACTCTCCCACTCCATTAACTCTGGAGTTTCTTCTTCATCATACGCCACTACCATATTAGCAGTGGCCACCTGCTCACTAATTGACATCCACAGGAGGAATTTGTAAGGTACCATTGGCCACCTGCTCACCAATGATCCTCCACAAGTAGTAACTATCCTTGGTGGAGTGTTGCACCCACTGGTGTAACTCA
Organism: Sambucus nigra; assembly: GCA_949130495.1. Taxonomy (NCBI): domain Eukaryota; kingdom Viridiplantae; phylum Streptophyta; class Magnoliopsida; order Dipsacales; family Adoxaceae; genus Sambucus; species Sambucus nigra. The sequence continues at coordinate 613,007,364 of OX422209.1, forward strand.
CAATATTTAGGATTGGTTTTATCTGCTATTGTTGGTATTTCTCCATTCAAGTGCCACCCCTCTCGTACCAAGGTATGATAACAATCTATGGCTTTCGCTACTTTGCAATGTAGCGGTGGTGGAGCATCTTTCCCAAACTTTCTCTTGTTACCTGGGCTGCTATTTTTGGATCTGTAACCTCCCTTCTTACCATTGGGATTTCCATCCACATAGTATACTTCTTGCCTCCTCGAGACTTGAAACCTCCCATAAGTTAGTGGCACTTACGTCCTCCAACTCGAGGTCCTGTGATTGATTCTCATGGCTATATTGCTAGCAGCCTTGGTGAACTCTCTAAAGGTTCCATCTCAAGTTTCATTGATCAAATGCAAATTGTATTCCTCCAATACTCCCTCGACACATATTTGCAACAACCTTGACTTTGCAACATCCTCATGGACATCCAGTGCCTTTTTATGTAAACATTTGATATACTGCATTAGCTCCTCACCAAGCTTCTGACCTCTTGCGCCTGGTGTCTCAGTGTGAATTCATCCTCAACTAAAAAGAACTTTTAAAGGAACTGTCGGTGCATCATTTACCATATATGGATACTGTTGGGTGCCAAATGGGAGTACCATGTATAGGCCTTGCCTGTGAGGGTCTTGGAGAACTCCCTCCACCTCAGATCATAGTCATTAGCATGCACTCCCAGATATTTAACGGACATTTTCATGTGATCTCTTAGATTCTCTATGTTGCCACTGAACTTGATAAATTTTTATGGAATATACCCCTCTGGGTATAGCTTCTCGTTCACCTCCTATAGGTAGGGGTCTTGCAGCTCCTCACATAAATGAGGCCCTCTCTTTGGGAGGAAAGCATCTTCCTTACTTCCTCTATAGTAATAGCTTTCGAGGGTGACTCCGCCAAACTTCTACCCTTTGCTGCTGGTGAACTTTATGGGATCAAAACTTGCTCAGGAGCCACCCTTCCCAGCGGAGCTACCTCTACCTGAATTGCCGCTACAGTAGCTGTCCCTCTAGAGGAGGCTGTTGTTGGTGTTACATAGCCTTGGCCCAAACTTGCCAATTCTACATTGTTTTGTTTGAAAAACTCAAAAACCATGCTCATAAGGCTCATACCTGCCATCGGAGCTACTGTCGGTGAGCTAGTTTACCCTCCGAGAGGAGTGGGTGCCTTAGATCCGATCACCACCACATCCTCATGGGTGGTCTAGTCACTTTGAGTTCCATTCCCAGATGGAATGTCTTCAAAAACTAGCTGCTTAGAAATGTTGAAACCTTATTTGTCCATTAAAGCAAGAATACTCCCCAATAGAGTCGCCAAATGTAAGAGGGTAGTGTGATTGGGGTCTGGTAAGATACTAAATCGGGTGAGGCATGCACCACTCCAATGAACTATGTCTTCAAGGCTTTAGGAGTAGCTTATGGTAGAACCTTCTCCTTTTGGAAAAAATGAAACCCAAGGTATAGCTCACTCCCTGCAAGAAGATGAACCTCACAACAATAACAGTAACTTTTATCAATAGATACTCCTAAGAGTGATGGCTGTGAGTGGGGAGTGAAATAACAAAGCACTTAGCACTAGACAGAGAGCAGGGAGAGAATACAATGAGGTTTTGGTGTGATTTTGACAAAGTAACAGTGCTATTGAGTTTTTCTGTGTTGCTTGACCATGCCGAGGGGTCCTATTTATACTTGGGCACTAGAGTTGAGTTGGCAATTTTGGGCGCCAAAATTGAGAGGGTTGGTGAGGGAGAAGGTCTGAAATGTACCATTTGTCCCTACCAGTGTGCAGCCGCTGACACGTGCTACTTGGTGTAAACCAAAGTCAAAAATCAAATATCTCTGCTCTTGAGGACAAATTTTTTGATTTGTTAAATAGCGCTTAAAACGGTTCTTGTGGTAAAAACTTTGTGAACTTGAGAGGGGAGGCCTTAAGGACCTCCTCCTCTAAAATCATTTCTATTGATAGGGACCCCCTTCTCTAAAATCATTTTTTATAATAAAAAATTGATTTCTAGTGAGCAACCTCTTGGTTGGTCATTCTTGTTATGACTGAGTGTGGTGTGTAAGGACTTGAGGGACTCCTAAGGTATATCTACTAGTATTCTCTCAATCCTAAAGTGCTAAGGGGTTTAGCTTTCTCAACAAACCTTGTTCCTCAGCCGCCAAGTCAAAACTCCCAAGAGATCCAAACTGGCCTATTTGAGCCCTGCCTGCTCAACTAGTCTTCATGTACAAGAAAATAAATATTAGTAATTTTATTCTTTAAAAGCATAATCTTTCATGATTTGGGGTTGCTCATGGTAGCCCCTCCCTTATTCTGTCCTGTTTTCTTAAAACTGGGGGAGGACCTTGAGGGTTCCTCACCCAAGATTTTCTAAAAGCTACGGGGGGACCTTAAGGGTTCCTTGTCCGATATTTTTTAGAATCTGGGGGAACTTGAGGGTTCCTCATCCAATATATTCTGGAAGCTGAGGGGGAGGACCTTGAGAGTTCCTCATCCAATATTTTCTGGAAGCTGACGGGCCTTGAGGGTTCCTCATCTAATATTTTCTGGAAACTAAGGGGCCTCGAGGTTTCCTCATCCAAATATTTTCTAGAAGCTGAGGGGGAGGACCTTGAGGTCCCCTCACCCAATATTTTCTGGAAGCTAAGGGAGAGGACCTTGAGGGTTCCTCACCCAATTTTTTCTGGAAGCTAAGGGACCTTGAGGGTTCCTCATCCAATATTTTCTGGAAGCTGAGGGGCCTTGAGGGTTCCTCATCCACTATTTTCTGAAAGTTAAGGAACCTTGAGGGTTCCTCACCCAAATATTTTCTAGAAGTCGAGGGGGGTCTTGAGGGACCCTCACCCTAAAATATAGTGGGTACATTTGAAATACCCCTCTACAATAGTAAAAAGGTATAATTAATGAAATGTTAAAACTATTGAGAGAATTTGAAAATTTTAATAAGAAATAGCACATTAAATATGCAAAGTGACATTTGTTTGAACAGTTAATGTAAAAGGCTTTTGGACCTTCAAGCACTTTCAAATTTTGGTTTGAACATTTTGTTTGTTGATTTTCTTATGTACGGATGATGGTGGTGGAGTTATAGTTACTGGTAGGGCAAGATGATGTAAGGGAATATCTGATAGAATATGTGGGAAAATGGAGAATGCTAAATTCGGATTTGCTTACACACTAAAATTGAGGTTCTTTGTAAGAGAGGTAAGGAATTACTTAAATAGGGAAACCCTAAATTAAGAAAGGGCATGTCTATCCTTAAGAACCTACTGATTGGCAGATCCCTTGGCCTTCCTATAGGCAAGCTGACCATAATTTCCAATCAAGTAAATCATATCTACCTATAGGCAAGTGAGGTGTCTTGCTTATAGGGTTTATCTTTTTTATCCATAACTTTAGTCTATAAATAGCGTTAGTGCACGGTTAGGACCAATGGAAAGAGGATTAAAGATTTATGATCGAATTTAGGAGTTAATTAAGGTCAAATAGGCACAAAAATAGTATTTTTATTATTTTATTAAGGTTTTAAGGAGGACCAGGGATCCTACATTGAAGGGAGTTTATTGGGACCATATGGAAGATTATAAGGGTTCTAGCATAAGGTGTCTTAAGAGACCCTCTATGAGCGAGCTTAGGATAATCATAAGACAGTTAAAAGATAGACACTCGATATATGTGGTGATTATTAACTCCCTTTATTTTGGAAAGCTGGTGGGGATTGGTCCACTGAGGGAACGCAAGATGTGTTGCAGTTTATGAATATGATTACAAATATACTAAAAGCCCAAGGTGTGTTATGACCATACGACAGGTTATGGCATAGTTTAGAGGGCCAAGGTCTGATTCAAAGGACCTAAGTATGAAAGGGTCGAACCCTGATTCTGAGGGCTCGGGTCTTATTTTGAGGACCTAAAATGTGTGAGGAGGGGTTGATTCTGAGGTCTAAGGTATGAACCTGAGGACCTAAAGTTTTCACATGAATTATGACCTAATTTTATAGGGTTAAGGTATTATTTTGAGTACTTAAGGTGTATATGAGTATTGTGGATAAATCCTAAGGTCCAAGTTCTGATTCTTAGGGGCTAGAGTGTATGTAAGGGCCTTTGTCTAATTTTGACGACTAAGGTATGATTGTGAGGACCTATAATGTATGTGAGGATTGTGGACTAATTTTGAGGGCAAAGGTCTTATTTGAGGGCCTAAGGTGTATATGCGACTGATACGAGGATCATAACCTACTTATGAGGGCGAAGATTTAATTTCGAGGACTTAAATGGTATATGTAAACAATAAAAGGATGGTGACATAATTATATGGACCAATGTCTAATTTTAAGGACCTAAAGAATGTATGCAATCAATACGGAGATCGTACCGTAATGATGAGGGCCAGTGTCTAATTTTGAGGAACTAAAGAGTGTACTACCAATAAGGGTATTTTAGCCTAATTTTAAGGGTCATTGTCTTATTCTTAGGACCCAAAGTGTGTATGCGACCAATACGGGGATCACGACCTAATTCTAGGGGGCAAGGTCTAATTATGAGAACCTAAAGAGTGTATATGATCAATACAGGGATCACGAACTAATTCTGAGGGACAAAAGAGTGTGATGAATATTTAAAAGATATACGTGGTGGTACTAGGATACCTAAAAAATTTTAGAGTTTCATGATATGTTTGAACAATTTTTTATGATTTTTGTATCCATAAATTTTACGGATTTTTATGATGTATGTTCACTTTTGGTGGATTTTGAGCTTTCTTATTTTTTTAAGATTTTTTTGAATTTGTTAGGATTTTTTAGGGAATTATTTCACAATTTTAGGGATTTTGTAACAAAAGTGGAGGAGGGGTTATTGTACGTAAGGGTTGCTCCCTGCCTATCGACAGGAGACATAAATTTAAGGAGTTCACGAATCTCTAATAAGCACTTGATGATAGGCATGCCTCTGGACTTGACGATCGGTAGGCCACCTAACACTCTATAAATATAAGCGTGGGCAAAGGGTATTTTACACCTGTAAACCCTTATCATCTCTCTCTCTCTCTCTCTCTCTCTCTCTCTCTCGAATAAGTCATCCCTAATAGATATCGCGTGATTTTGAAGAAATGGACTTTGTCAACGCGTCCTATGAGGATGCCTAGACAAATGTTGAGGTCATCATTCACAGTGCAAAGCCATTTGGGTTGAGAATGTGTATCATGGTGCGAGACCAGTGGAGGATACTAGGATCCTAATAATGAGCCTATGAGCCATTATTCAACTTTTTGAAAAACCCTAGTAGTTAGGTAAGTGACTTTGATTTTGATTTTGATTTTGATTTTGATTTTGATTTTGATTTTGATTTTGATTTTGATTTTGATTTTGATTTTGATTTTGATTTAGATTTAGATTTTGATTTTTAAGATAAGTATTTATTGTTTTGGATCTTGATGCTTTTATGGAATTAATATCGGTACAACTATGGTAGGTTATAATTTCTTATTCGACTATTCACACTTGGGGGTTTATGGGCATGAATAGTTTATGGGAGCATCACCCCACATAGGTGTAGAGTCTAGTACGGGGTGTGGGATTTGATGACTTAATGGATTTCATGGAAGAGACGCCTCAGTTCTCAGTCATTATGTGCTCCTTCGGACAGAGGTGGTGGGATACCACCCATAAATTACACTTTAGAATAGGGGATAGTTTAGTGATTCCAGTGGATATGTAGAATATCCTAAGTTTTCCAAGAAAGGTTATGCAGGTGGACCGTCCCCTGAGTGATTACCAGTTGGTGCGACAAATGGTGAGACTTTTCACGATGTTTTTATTGAGTACCACTCTGGTGGAGAAGAGTGGGGATGGGATTCATTTATGGTTTCTTCCCTTATTATGGGATCACTCGTACATCTATTTGATTAGGGGAGTTTGGCATGGGTGTTTCTTTACTTATCTTTCGATGCGTTTATCCGATTTTACCGGACCAATTTCTCGAGGGCGTCGTATCTCATGGGGGTATTTTTCTTTTTTTCCTTTACTTTTCTTGAATTATTTTTTAATTTTGTTCTTTTTGTAATGCTTTTGTATTTTTTCTATATATTTTTAGGTATGGTTTTAATAAGTGATCAGGTCTAACATCCATTTGATGCCTTTGCTAGACTTGAAGGTGGGTGTGTGGCCAAAAATTAGGGGGTGGAGAAAGAAGAATAGGGATTCGAAGTCCCATCCTTCTTTCAAGGATGTGAGGAATGACTTGAACGCCCTCAAGAGCACGTGGGTTCATTCATTTTTTATTTTTGGATTTTATGTTAAGCCTTATTATTTTGTTAGTTTTGGATTGCATTTTTTATGAGCGGTTTTCACATAGGAAGACGAATTTCTTTTTGTGGCGTCAAAGGATCGAGGTCATGGGTGTCATTGGCTTTCATACGTAGATGCAGCGATTGTCGTCGCATGAGTTTAGGTATAATTAGTAACTCTATGAGCGGGTGATCAAGCAGGTAGGATGGTTATTCCTCCTATAAGTTCTCTAGTTCAATGAGGGACCTAAAGAAGGCGTTAAAGGAGTCAAGGAACGAGAATATGATTAGGTAGGAGTATTTTAATTGTATGGAGACGGTGGAGACATATGATTATTTGGACTTCATCTCGAGTTGATTTATGCCACCAACCATTTATGATGTGTCTATAGATCTAGCTCCAAAGGTTGGAGTAGGGGGTAAAATGATTCCTACGGCGTCGGATCAGGCATCAGGTATCAGTGCCAGGGTGGTGTATCCTCCACCGATTCATGAATTTGGGTTGTAGTTATGGTACTTACTAATGAGGGATATGGAGAGGGTAGATATCCCCTAATGCTGATCTACTAGGTTTTCATCCTTTGTCCACAGAAGTTACTCGTTGGGAGGTAATGTTTATATCTTTGTTATTGATTTTGTCTTATAAGTTCTTCATTGCATTTGCTAATTTTTACATCCCTTCATATTTTTCTTTTCAAACTATGTCGATGTAGACATCTTGGGTGCATGATTTTTTAGAATGGATGGATTTAGTTGATGATCTTGTGGACACCACATTCTAGGACCATCCTACGTCTCTCCTTAGGTCCCTATCACATCCCCAATTCACTATAAATCCTAGATCATACTTCGAGTACCGATCAAGAGGCCATCGGGTTCCCCCAAGCCTCGTTTGACTTCGATCACCTTTGTCGTTAGAGCAAAAGATTAATGAAACTTTAAAAGGAACCAAATTCCATTTCCAACGGTTTGCCTCATGCACGAAACGGCATAACGATTCGGATGAACGAACCACTTTACTACTAAAACTGATCTAGAGGTCGTCGGCCGCCTTGAGACCCGATTTGACCCTAACTAACTTTGTTTTCAGAGTGAAAGCTCAAAAAAATTCGAAGGTCACTGAATCCCCTTTTCAACGGTTAACCCAATGCATGAAATGACATAACGTTCAGACGAACGATTTATTTTCCCTCAAAAACTGATCCAGAGGACACCAGGCACTCTCGGGCTAAGTTTGACCAAAGTCCACTCTTCATCTTGAATGAGACCGAATGAATATTTTAAGGTAAATGAATGCCCTTTCAAATGGTCTACCTCTTGCATAAATCGGTCTTACGGTATGAATAAACGATCCATTTTACTTCGAAGGGTCACAGGCACTTCCAGCCCCCCTGTTTGACCAAAGTCAACTCTCTGAACCAAGTGAATATCTTTGGAACATCAATGTACCTCGTACAAAATTTATAACGGTCCACCCCGTGCACGATTTGGATGAACGATCTATCGTCGTCCCATGATCTCATGTTTAAAGAACCGATGGGAACTTTCAATCCTAGTTTGACCCAAAGTAAACTCCCGGACCCGAGAGCATCCCAAAGGATTCTCAAAGGTATATGAATTAACTTTTTAACAATAATCCCCGTGAATGATTTGGACTTATGAATTTCCTTTTATGACCATTTTTCTGAAAAAATCTACACGAGACTGTCAATTGGCAGACCCTTGAACCTGCCAATCAGTAATGTGTCTCGAGTTACTTGTTAATAGGCAGGACAAGTAAAATGTCAATCAACATTCCCCCTACTCTATATAAGTAGAATAGGATCTCACCTTCTAGGTCACCTCAGAAACATCAACCTCACTGATCTCAACAACATTCTTCTTAAGTCACCGAGGTTTACTTATTTGAAACCTTTCTCCAGCTTTCAGTCCCATCATTTTCACACCCAATTTAGCAAAATCATGTTACATTATTCATTCACTTTCAAGGAAGTTTATCATCAATCAAGATCAATCTTCAAATCTCTAAAGAAGGTCCAAACATTATTCTCGCTCTTTAAATTTCTTTACTTTTGCATTAGTTATATAAATTCTTAATTTAGCTTTTAGTTTAGATCATACACATTAATATCTCGTCCTTTATTAGTTATATTACACATAATATATTTTCTATAAAAAAACAAAACAAGAAAAAGTGGGTTATCCCAATAAATTCTGACGGGATCTTCATGTACGTCAAACGAGTGCCTCGATAAATGGTCGTCTATGACATTTTCTACTCCTTTTTATCATTAATGGAAAGTTCAAATTCTTAGAGTAGTAAGATCCACCTAATTAATGAGGCACAGATTTGCATCCTTTTTGGAAACGAGATATTTAAGAGCCATGTGGCAAAGCATGTAATGGGCGAATCGATGAGGTAAGAGTGAAATTTGTCTAGGGCAAATACTACCGCTAGCAATTATTTCTGTGGTGGAGTAATTCAATTAAGGTCTGATTAAAGTTCGGCTAGAATCGTAAATGACGTGGGCCTTTTTATATCTCCATTGCCCTAAAACAGGCCCTATCGCATAATCACTCGCATAGTACATGAGCTCGAATGGAATGATCCAATCCAGAGCTCGCATGATGGGAGTAGAAACTAGCATTCTTTTTAATGTCTCAAAAGCTCATTGGCATGCTTCGCTCCACTCAAAGGGGTCGTCTTTCACGAGTAGATTACTTAAGGGCCGAGCTATGGCACTAAAGTCCTTAATAAACTGACGGTATAACCCCGCGCAGCCCAAGAAAGAGAGCACGTCCTTTAATGACTTATGTGGGGAATTTCGGCAATGACGTCAATTTTTATCATATTGACCTTGATACCTTTGGATGAAACTATGTGGCTTCGATAACCATGAAATGTCACTTATCTCAATTCAAAACCAAGTTCTTTTTCACACATCAGACTAACACCTTCTTGATATTAGCAAGGCAATGGTCAAAAGATGAGCCGAAGATATTAAAATCGTCCATGAACACCTCAAGTCCCCTCTTGACCATGTCACTAAATAGATTAAGCATGCACCGTTCTAAGCTCACGGGTGCATTACCTAATCCAAATGGCATATGTTTGTATGCAAATGTGATAAAAGGTCATGTGAACGTAGTCTTACCTTGGTCTAACACATCCACATCGATTTGATTATACCCGGAATAACCATCTAAAAAGTAATAGAAAGGGTGGCCCGAGACTCTCTCAAGCATTTGGTCCACAAACGACAAAAGGAAGTGATCTTTTTTAATCCCGCCATTGAGCTTCTATTAGTCAATGTAAATGAGCCACACGATGGTGTTACATTTTGGAATAAGTTCCCCCTTTGCATTTTCAACCATGGTCATTCCAGACTTCTTCAGGATGACTTGAATAGGGCTCACCCATTTGTTGTCTGAGATGGGATAGATGATGCTCGCGTCTAATAATTTAATGATCTCCACTCTCACGATGTCTCTCATCATCAGGTTCAAACACCTTTTCATCTCTCTCGAGGGTCTCACGTCCTCCTCCAAGATAGATTTTATAGGTATGAATTAAAGAACCTCCACCCTTCAAATCCGCAATTCTCCAACTAAAAGAACTTCGGTGCTTCCTCAGAATGGCCATAAGCTTGCCCACTTGCTCTTTACTTACGCTCGAGGAGACAACAACAAGATATTTCTCATCCTCTTCCAAGTAAGCATATTTGACGTCCAAAGGAAGATTTTTCAATTCGAGGGTGGAAATTTCTCATCGGAGGGAACGTGCGCGACTCCCTCGGTGGTAGTTCCTCAAATCGAGAGACCCAACTAATATCTTTCATGTCCTCATCTCTTTCACTCGCATCCAACAACTCTCCAATATCCTTCACGTCTCTCTCGAACTCAGTTTATGAACCATCGCCCTCACTCACCGTAACAAGACATGCCTCTAATGGATCCCTCATGTTATTACCCTCAAAATGTTAGTGTACTACCTCCTTTATAAGATCCTTCTCGTATAACTCATCTTCATCATCCATTTTCTTGGTGATGTTGAAGACATTGGTCTCGAGTGTCATATTAACGAACATGAATTACATTTGCCCATTTCACGTGTTTAATCAAATCATTAGCCATAGCTAAGAATGGGTAGCCAAAGATTACAACAACATGATGGCTCAAGAAAGATGACTGCTCCATTTCCCAAGTGATAAAATTTACTAAAAAGTAGAAAGTGTCGACTTGGACGATCACTCCTCAACAATCCCCCAATTTATTTTCATATAACAATCTGTGAGTTAAAAAGTAATTTATATGGCCTTAAGGTCTCCCAAATAAAGTTGTCTATATATGGAGTAAGTGAAAATAATAACACTTGCCCCTAAATCTAATAGCTTTCTCTCAATTTTGCTCTCTCCAATGGGTCACAAAATGGTAAGTGCACCCATATCTTTATATTTTGGTGGGAGGGTGCTCAAAAGTACCAAACTTACATTTTGTGCTAAGAACATCTTCTTTACCTTTAGTTAACGTTTCACTATTAGCAAGTCCTTAAGAAACTTTTCATGATGGGAATTTGCTTTATTGCCTCGAGAAAAGGTAAATTAATCTTTACTTACTTAAGCACTTCTAAAATATCATCACGGGTGGACCCTTAAAGGGGAGGGACCAACCATTGAGGGTAAGGAGTGTCATTAGGGTGTTTCACTACAACCTTGGGCCTAATTGTGTCCTCTTTATCACTCTTCTTCAAGGGGTCATATTCGGCCTCTTTCGTGCAGGTCAAAACCTCCTTGTCCTTTTTCTCCTCATGTAGGGGAGGTGATAAGTCAACAACTCTCCCACTTTGTAGAGTGGTAACCATTTGACATTTCTCTTTGTTCTCATTGGTATTAGAGCTAACACAGTTTTAACCTTGGGGAGGTCTTTGGCCTTGGGCGAGAAACTCTCCCTTCTCTTGGACACTTAGAGAACATTAAAACTTAGACAACGACACGTTTAAGTCGAAAAAAAATTGAGCATTTTAAGCGTTTATCGTTGACTGAGTTTGCATGAAATAGGCTAAAGTGCCCTCGAGACTCTTTCGGTATGGGATTATATACGACGCATGAGGGGCGCTCGCATAGGTGGATCTTGTTGGTAAGGTAGGAGTGGTGACGGGTGTTGGGTAACATGTGGATTCGAGTTCATCACTGCGTTCGGTTGCCCGTAACTAAAATAAACATGGTTTTATCATAATGGATTGTATGAATTCCGGTGAGGGGCGTTAAAATCACCCTTATAGGCTCCACTGCCTCAACTTGCTTTGGAGCTTCATTTTGTAGGCGGGCATCATCCGACATTCCTTCGTTAAATGTCTCACCTCACAAATAGCGCACACATTTCCTCTAATTGCTAGAGTGGACCCAAATACATCTCTCCCCTTACCTTCGACCACGTCTTCTAACCTTTTGACTAGGTGATTAATTTGAAGTTTTAATTCGACTTACTTGTCCAATTGATAAAGTTCGGATGCAAAAGGAGTCGTTGACATGTTGGTGGCGTACTTAAAGTGGGCCTCCACATCGTCCGTGTATAACCCTAAGAACTCTCCTGGGCACATAGTTTTGACGAGTTATTTAGAACATAAAGTTAACACATGATGTAAGTATGAGATGAGCCTCCACTTCTCAAAATCATGATATGGGAACATGTTAATTAACTCATTGAACCGCTTCCAACATCTATCGAAAATGGTCTGAATTTGAGCCCCAATAGAACTGGCCCTATGTGAAATAAAGAACCTTTGGAAAAACTTAACCTGCATATCTCTCCATATACTTATCGAGTCTGGTGCTAGTGACTAAATCCAAGTCTTGGCTTTGTCCTTAAGAGAGAAGGAAAAGGCTTGACGAGCACTAAGTCTTGTGTGCCCATTTAGTCATTAAGCGTCTCGCACACCTACTCAAACTCTCTAATATGGAGGTAGGGATCCATACCATGAAACATTGGGAGAATATTAATCATCCCATTCCTAAAGTGAAACTGCCCCGCATTATAAGAAAATATAATGCACCCCGAAGCGACGGTTCTTATGGATAGATACAGCATCACTCCATCACCCATCTCGAAACTAGTGTGGTCATACATTAAGTTCTCACTTAATGAATTGATATCCTCATCGGACGCCCTAGACGTGTGAGTCGTGATGGAATAGTGCGGTGTAGGAGGTGGAACCTAGAAATTTAACGTTTGGAGTGTGCGTACTATCGGCATTGAGTTCGACTATGGGATTTTCTTGTACCGTAGGAGGAAAAAGATTGATATTGGATTGACTATTTTGCATTTAAGTCATGAGAGAATATTTTTATTCTTCTGATTTTTTTGTACTTTTGATTTTATGATCTTTTTTTTTTGGGATTTTGGATTTTTTTTTCTAGCTTTTTATGGATTGGAGTCAAATTATTAGATTAATTCGACCTAACATAGTATGTCTACCTAGTCCCGGGCAATGGTGAAAAACTTGACGCGACTCAAAAATTGTCTTTAGTGCGAGTAAATACGGCTCAAGTATAAGCCGACCGCAAAAGTAATAATACGAGCAGGTCGGGTATCAAAATTAGGGACTAAGATGAAAGATCGTGACCACTACTAAGAAAGATGTATAAAACCTAATTATCGACTCGCAAAAGGGAAAAGAAAAAGTGATGATGTTATGGGAAAGTCTAACTAACTAATATGACCTAAATAATAAATGTGAAATAACTAAGTATGCAAGAACAAAAAAAACTTTTGATTTTAAACTATATGAGAAAAGTGGGATTGGAATACACTCCCCCGAAATGTCGGCAATTCGGATGTAAAACTTTAAAAAAATCAAACAAATAATTAAGAGAATACCTCAAATTTATCTAAGCACTAGGTATATGAGGATTTTACTCTGGATCATGCATAGTCAAAAATAAATTTAAAGTGCATGATAAAATTGGTGATACGCGTATCACACCCTTAACACTTCGGTTACCTTCGACAAATAAAGTTAAATGGTGTGCAATATTGGTTTAAATAAGTGTCAAGTCTATAATTATTTGTTTAATTTTATCACGTTTTATGTCTTTCTATAACACCTAGGTTGGTTTCATGTATCCCAACCCGCTAAAAATCTAGTTGAACATAGAAAATCTAATATTAAGCATGAATTGTACGGTGCATGGAATCATTATGATGTAAGGAATGCAAGAACTTATATAAATAATTAATATTGCAGGAGAAATCACAAATATAACCTTGAAAGCATGGATCTTGAAAGCATGTAAAGGAAAAAAATACTTATATTGATGAATGGAGTGAAAAATAATGCCAAAACAATCATTTTTTGATATTCTTATTTTGCCCATATCTTCTTTGCCTCTAAAGCTCTCTAAAAGTAGTCTAACTAAAGTCTAATTACGAGTTAATAACCTTGGGTACGTTTTTTTACAAGTGTTTTAACAAAATAAAACTCTCATTAATAAATAGGATAAGTGAGAAATTTGCGAACAGATGTTCCAAACTGATTCGCTTTGTCCCCGAACCGGTTTGCTTTGCGAACCGATTCCCTCAATCACTAAACCGGTTCAAATGTTGAATTAACTACAAATTTTCCCCTAGACTTTTCTCAACTTCAAATGCTCGTAACTTCTCAGTCGTTGCTCAAAATTGGGTGTCGTTTCTTCCAGTATTCTTATCACTTCAAGATATTCAACATTTCTTTAGGCTCCGCATCCGAGTTCAAGCTGTAAAATTACATTTCTACCATTGGACTTCCTTTTCTTCTTCTTTTTCTTTATTCTGGTTTCTCTCTCTCATTCTCTTGCATGAAATACTTATAAAAACATGAGAAACACATTAAACAAAAAATACGTCTTGAATAGGGTCAGTAGTATAAATATGAGACAAATTCTTTCTAACTATTCCGCATGGGACCATAAAATAACCGAAATTAAGGGGATATATATGAAATATTTACGTTTAATATCTTATACTAATTATTAGGGTTTGATAAAATAAAAAATGTTGCTTTCCAAAAACTTTTATAGATTATGCTTCAAAAAGTAAACAAAATAACTAGATCTAATGAACAGATCTAAGGTCCAGATAACTATACCCTTGAGGATATTGTAGGTGATCCAATATGGCATATAATATATGAAAAAGATGTAGAGGTAGCTCGTAAATAATCCTATGAAGTCAAAAAAATGCATAGTCACCATTTGAAGACTAGGATCCTAAAGCTCTTAAGAAAATACTTCTCTTTATTCTTTATACATTAAATTATTTATGTCCTCACCTTGCCTATAACCAACATTCTCTCTCTATTAGTGTGTATGAGATTGAAAAAAGTAAATTCTTCTATTTTTCCACCTGGAAAAACACATCTTAGAAGTTATATATACTTAGCAGCATAAAACACTCCAAGTTAAATATGTTTCCCCATAAAAGGTCATCCCCGGTTATAATGGGAGAGTACTTCATGAGCAGCTAACCTATTACTAAGGTTTCCATCGTGAATAAAATTCCCTCCTCCAAAATAATTTCAAATAATAGAATTCCTTATTTGAAATGAGATCCTCATCTTAAAAAACCTTAACAGAATGTCGCGATAAAGGTTGGATGAAGGTGTTTGGATTAAAACGGGAATTAAAACCCACTTCTTTAGTAAGGAATATATTGGGGACCCAAAGATAAGTAATTAAATTGACTTCCAAACAGAACATGGAAATTCCAAATTACAACCCAGTAATTTTTTCTTTTAGTTTTAATTAATTCCACTAAATAATAACACCTTCACTCCAATTTAGGTGTCTCAAAATTATTCAAATAAATAGACCTTGATTGCAAAGTTCGATAGCACATAATATGATTCCCGATGTGAATCATAGAAGACCCACTTGGTGAAATTCAATTCAGCACCTATAGATTTTTACCGACATATTATTCATTCCTTGATTTCAAACTTAACTTATTTGATAATCTATCGGATATGAATCCATTGTCAAAGATTACTGGTTTAATAAATTTATAAGTTTATCAAGCAGGTATCACAGTCTATAATATCTACTAGATGCGGATTCCTCCGAAATATGATCTCAAACATACTCACGTAATGATTTTCCAACTTGTAAAGATTTAGATCCAACAAATTTAATCGCATCCATAATAATCAAAGTAATAATTACGAGAATATTACAATCCTCGTAATTTTCAAAATGGGGAATTTATGCACCCTTTACAAACTTTGTGAGATTATGCAAGTTAGTCAAGTCATCTCCTAAAACTAAATCTCATTTGTGGTCTTGTTCAATGCATTCTTGGTGTATAAGTACAATCCCCCTTGAACTGTCAAACATGTTCTAAACCATCACACAAGTTCCAATGGTCAAGATAAACTGATAAGATTATACATCCAAATTTACTGATAGAATGTCAAATCCCTATCTAGGCTGTGAATTATCTAATTTTACTAGAATCAAAATTCTGATCTTTCCTGAGTAGGTCAAACCAAAATCACCAAAATTCCTACTATGTTTAATTAATCGGCATACATATGATATATTTAATCTAAATATAAGTCATTCTATCAAACATGATTCTTATTTCAAAATTAACCTTGTACTCCTTTATTAAAAAAAATACATGTCATACAAGCTTTTTAAAATAAAAACCTAACAGTGTTAGTGTTATCTTAGTTAGTTTTTTAGTTTACAATTGAATGTGTATGATGTGCGTGGTAATTATAAAATTTAAAGTAATTACTTTCTTTAACCTTTGATTTTGAAAAGTATATTTTTATTTGACTTTTATTTCAAAAACTTACATGTTGGACCCTAACTATTTTATAGTATATGCAATAAAAATCCCAATAATTCAATTCGTGCACCTCCCATTGGGACTAGGTAGATTCACCCCTGGTGGACGTCATCCATGGATACATAGATGTTTCTCAATGTACCTACAATAATCTTAGTGAGAGGATAATAATTGAATTTAGCATCCAAGGAGTCTTGTAAGATGATATTTCCAATCCCATTGTTAGCAAAAGATATCGTAAGAAGATTGACTATGACCAAGTCATCGTGCTCCGTAATGATGATTTGGTTGGGGTCAACCTGCCTTACAGCATAAATAGGATTATGGTGGATCAAGTATGTATATATGGGGGACCATTTTCTACAAGTTCATGAGAGTAGCTGACCAAGATAACTTGAGTTATTTGCCCCACCCCAAATCATAACTTAATTTCTACATGGGCAGTTTAGTTAAAGGAGGATACTCGCAGATGTGATCAAATCAGGTGTCAAGAATCTCGATTGAGATATTCAAGAACCTCATGGAAAATCCATGAACTATGATAGATTTCCTTAAATAACTCAAACTCTATAACAAACATATCTATAAATTGTACAACCTGACCCGGGAAAAAGGGACAAAACATTATAATCGTTGAGACACACTTGATAAGAACAAGTAACCTCTTCATTGACGTAGGCACGTTGCCAAACCACGTACATCATTGTTGTGTGTGATTTCATTTACTTTCTACCCTTCGTGATTATTTTCATAAATCTTTTATTGTGAATTTTTGTGCACTCACAATTGGCGCCGTCTGTGAAAAGAGACTTGTGTTTCAACGAAAGCATTCATTACCAGAAAGCCAACAATGTCTCACCACAACAGAAATATTACACAAGCCAGTGATGTTCAGGAAGAGCCTGCCCCTCCTAGGGTCAGGTTTGAAATTCACATATATACGAACCTAAGGTTTTTCCAAGAAAGGCAACCTTCAGAAGAGATCCATGGACCTCTGAGGTCTACTCAAATTTCTAGGTTGGTCGATGCCTATGAAGCCTAACTTCGAGAACATAAAGAGGCGACTCTCTTCCAAGAAGAAGAAATTGCTCGCCTTAAGAGAAGACTGGAAAGAATAAAGAGAGATATCCACAAAAACACAAGGCAGCGGCGAGACAGAACTCTTATCCCTCAGGGGGGAGATTCCCCCAGCCGAGGAAGGAGTACTAGGCATGACCAGGAGAGGACTGGACGTGAAAAATTAGAGCAAGAACAATCAGAGCGTGGACACCAAGAGAGACGCCACAGGAACAACGATCGACCAAGTGAGGATTTGAGTATTTTGGTCTGTAGGGAATGCCAGATCGACCAGAGAGCCTGCTAGAATAGCTCTAAACTCTCAAATGAAGACCCCCTTTTTTAGGGAAATTGAACGTGGAGAGCCCCCTAAGAATTTGTTATCCCCAGATTCAGGGTTTACCACAAAAAAAATAGATCCCATAGACCATGTCACGCAATATCGACAGGCAATGAACTTATGGAGCCACAATGATGCACTAATGTGTAGAATATTCCCTTCTAGTCTACACAATGTAGCACAGAAGTGGTTTGAGAGGCTTCCCCCGAAGTTGAACAAGAATTTTGCATCACTGAGGCTTTTACGACACGGTTTATAACGAACAGCTCCCATCCCAAGCGGATGGATACACTGCTCACTATGAAGAAAAAGCCTCATAAGAACCTCAGAGATTATGCCAAAAGATACTGGGAGATCTTTAATGAGATCGAGGATTGCTCAAAGCAAGTTGTCGTAGCATTATTCAAAATTAACTTGCCGACACCTCTCTGCTGCACCAATCTCTCACCAAGAAGGAAGCTATAAACATCGATGATCTTATGGCCCGTATAAAAAAGTACGCCAAGGTTGAAGATGTGGTCAATCCTAATGGGGGATACAACGGTCGAGCGAAGGTTAAGAAGGGCACGGAGAATAATTACACCGAGAAAAATGGAAGTAAGAACGGGGGGCAAGAATGGCTCCAACGGTGGAGGTAAGAATGACCCCTCCAAAGCATTCCAGGTTGTTAACACAGTATTTAAGGAATCCATTTATAAGATTCTTAACAAGATAAAGGATGACACATTCATTAAATGGCCCAATAATATGGGTGGCAATCCAACCAAGCGAAACAATTCGTTGAGGTGCGCATTCCACAAGGAGGGTGGTCATCGAACCGAAAACTACAAAGATCTGAAGTCACAATTGAAAGAGCTAGTTCAGGAAGAGCACCTTAGTGTGTACGTTGATAAGAAGACATAGAAGGTCTCATCCAAAGGCAACCAAAAGCCAGACAATGTACTTAATGATGATACAGGACACGAGTTTATAGTAATTTATGGGGTGTCAGACCTCAAACATATTCAGGGGAACATTATTAAAATGGAACTCAAGAAGGTGACTATCGTGATGGAAGCTTTTTAGATCGATCCATCCAAGACTCAGGCTAGAAAGCGTTGGCGATAAAAAGATGTTGATTACACGAAACACATCGTGTTCACCTAAGAGGACTTAGTCAGGGTAAGGAACCCACATCAAGACGCATTAGTAATCACGCTCAAGATTTCTAACTAGGATGTCGATAAGCTACTGGTAGACTGGGCGAGTTCATCCGAAGTGATGTATCTGGGCCTGTTCCATAAGCTGAAACTGAATATCACCGACCTCAAAGAAGCCACTATTCCATTGGTCGGCTTCGCAGGAAGGATTACCATGCCATTGGAAAATATCACCTTGCCAATCAAGGTAGGGAACATCTCGAAGTTAATTAAGTTCTTAGTTGTGGACATTGAGTTCCCATACCATGCTATTTTGGGAAGAGGTTAGCTCCACGTCATGAAGGTCATTGCATCCATTTATCATCAAAAGCTAAAATGCATCAGAGATCGTGGAGTGGTCAAAATTCGCGATGACCTGGCTACAGCCCAAAAATGCTTTAACGTAGCTTTTTACCCAAAGAAAGAGAAAAAGTAGAAGCCTGAGAACGAATAGGACAAAGCCCTGGAAGGGGTTGTTCTCTCTAACTAGCAACTACAGTATGGTAAATAAGGGGTGGAAAAGACCAGGGTCCACCCAGCAGACAGGGTTTTTGAAAGCCTGGTAGAAGTTGTAGCCAATGACAACTTGACAGAAAGAAAGTGTTTTATTGGATCTACTCTTACCGATTAGGATAAAAAGGAATTGGTTGCACTCCTTAAAATTAATATATATGTTTTTATATAGGAGCTTTACGTGTTTCCTAGGATTGACCCCAACTTGGCATGTCACCGCCTACACGTTGATCCTACTTTTAAGCCCATCACTTAATAATCTCACCAAACATCTCTCGAAAAGGCCAAGGAAGTAGAGAAAGAGGTAGGGAAGCTACTGGATGCAGGATCGATTAGGAAAGTTTAGTTCCCTATATAGTTATCCAACCCAGTAGTCGTACCCAAAAGAAATGGCACTCTCCCGAAGATAGATTAACTGATCGAAGTCACAAAAACTCATGAAAGGATGAGCTTCCTTGACGCTTACTTAGGATATCATCATACTCCCTTATATGGGCCCGACCAAGATAAGACCTCCTTTATAACCTCAGTTGGTTTGTACTGGTGTAAGGTCGTGCCTTTGAACCTCAAAAACACAGGGGAAACTTACCAAATATTGGTAACAAAGATGTTTAGCAAATAGATGGGAGAGACGATGGAAGTGTACGTCGATGACATGCTTGTCAAAAGCAAGAATAAGGTCGATCACCTCTCAGACCTATCAGCAACCTTCAAAATCCTTAGGAAGTACCGAATGAAGATTAACGCAAGTAAGTGTTCATTCGGGGTCTAGTTAGGAAAACTTTTAGGCTACCTAGTGAGTAAAAGTGGAATTGAGGCCAATCCAGATCAAATCGATGCTATTACCAAGGTCCAATCTCCTCAGACACTGAGAGATGTTCAAAATATTATTAGAATGATCATTGTGCTCAATCGCTTCATCTCTAAGTATTTGGAGCGCTGTCGACCATTCTTACATATCTTCAAAAAGGCAAAGGCCTAGTATGGAGTGAAGACTGCTTGTAAGCTTTGGAAGAGGTCAAGTATTACCTTAGGAAACCCCTACTATTGGTAATTCCATACGATGGAAAACAAATGTACCATTAACTAGCAGTATCAGACCATGTTGTGAGCTCTGCCTTAGTTTTTGAAAAGGGGGGAAAACAGCATCCGATTCACTACGCCAATAAGACGCTATTAGATGCTGAAAAATGGTATTTGCCTCTGCAAAATCTCGCATATGCCCTAGTGATAACTTCAAGGAAGTTAAAGCACTACATCGAAGCTCATTCCATAACAGTAATCACCTCTTACCCACTCAAGGTCGTTCTACGAAAAGCTGACCTCTCTGGGCGTCTTTTGAAGTGGTCGATAGAGCTCAAAAGATTTGACATCCACTTCCAGCCTAGAATGGTGATCAAGGGATAGATCCTAAAAGATATTATTATTTATTTCATAGAAGATCAATCAGCAGATCCTCTAAATGAAGAGAAGTTGATCACATGTGATGCAATGTCCAAAGACTGGACACTGTATATTGATAGAGCCTCAAATTCCAAGGGGTAGGGAGTAGGGATTGTTCTTATTACCCCCAAAGGCACAGTTATCAAGAAAGGAATTACGTTGGGATTTTAATCCTTCAATAACGAAGCTGAGTATGAAGCATTGATCGTCGATTTATGAAAATCCAAAAAACTCGGGGTAAGACTCCTCAACATATTCGATGATTCCAAACTTGTCTCCAAGTAGGTCAATGGAGACTTCAACACTAAAGACAATCGAATGTTACCATACCTCGACGTAGTATAAGAGGACTCATGGGAGACTTTAAGCAGGTGGAGATTCAACAGTTGTCATGAGGACAGAACAGTCACACTGATGCCTTAGCATCACTAAGCTCAGTAATTAACTCTGACCTGGAAAGGACAATACAGATTGAGTTTCTCGTACAGCCTAGTATCGATCATACAGTCATAGCTGAGGAATTCCTCCTCACAGATAAAGCCCTAAGTTGGATTGACCCCATCATCAATTATCTACGGAGTGACATACTGCCAAATGACAAGAGTTTTGCTCATCAAATCAAAGTCAAGGTTGCTCGTTTCTACCTTAGCACTGAAGGTAAACTCTATAAGAAGTCATTCACATGCCCCTACCTCCAGTGCATTCACCCATAAGATGTCGACCAATTACTTAGAGAATTTCACGAAGGCATATGCGGAAGTCGTGCAGGTGGAAGATCGCTAGCTTATCAAGCGATAAAGGAAGGATATTGGTGGCCTCACATGCAGAAAAATATTGGCACATATGTTCCATCGTCTGGCTTTGGAGAAAATTCTTTGACATCTTCATCGAGATCCTATCTAAGAGATGGGGAGGAATAGCATGGTCTGAAATCCATTCATCATCTATCGAGAAAGGATTATAGCAATATGTAGGACATTCAACCTGGTACTTATACCAGAGCTTGGATTTTTTTAAAGTTTTCGCCTCTTTAAGAGCAATCGCTCATCCTTAAAAAAATTAATACTTTAAGCCTCTTTGAGTTTTGTTGGGGCATCTGCCCAACCAGAATTATAACCTTCTCCCCAGACCTCTATGGGTCCCACTTTAAATGAGTATCTCAGCTTCTTGACATTACCTTTTAGCACCCCTATAAAAGATTTCAAGCTCGCCACCTCATTTCGCAGAGCATCATTTTCGGACTACAGGACCTCACCCACTTGGTCGACCTCATCCCTCTCCAGTAATTGGTCCCTCGGGGAATTAACTTCCTCCTGAACAGAGGCCCCTATCTCCTCCATGTCTTGGAGGTCATCCTTTGCAATCACTTAAGTCTAGTTTTTGTATTGTTCATTCCTAGCTCTTAGTGACTTGCATATTTTCACAAAGGCTTTGTGAGCTTCTAGGCCGATATCAGGTCCAAGAATTCTCCTCAATTGAGAATTGGGAGAAATATAGCGATCTAAATCAGCAGACTACAAATAATACACATTAATACCAAAAGCAAGTATATTAGCATAAATGAAAATAGATAAATAAATAAGCAAAAGGGGGAATTTCATTATCACACAAAATAAAGAGAAGGTTAATGGACAATACATGAAGTTATCAAAACAATGGTACAGACTAACAAGACTAAAATTGTACAAGGAAAATAAAAACTTCTAGTCTACAAGATCCCTAGTCTTTCACCTGGTCTACCCCAACTATAGTTTTCCCCTTGTCGATCACTTGTTGTTCCTAGCCAGAACCAGCACTCCTGTTAATCGCAGTAGGAAAAATCTAAGTGTTATCAGTAGCCTGGTCACCACCTTATCCTTCTTGCTCAATATAAGGATCAGGACCGGGAGAGTAAAGGGAAAAAATTCATAATCTACAGATGTTCTAGTAGCTTTCAAACCCTGGTCCCATCCATTCTCGAATGAGACCTTACAAGAGTAAGCCATATGGCATCCAGCATCTTCCTAAGCTTTATAAAAACCTTCACGATAGTTGTCATCCTTGTCTTTAGAAAGGTCGCCCTCCAACTTGGCCACCTTTACAATTAACTCTTTGTTGGCCTCCACTAATTCGAACTTCTCAGCAATGATTACCTTCTGAGAAGCCCCCAGAGCATCATAGGCCATAAACATCTCACTATTCTCACTTTCCCATGCCTGGAGAGCATTGACAAGGGCCACCTTCTTGGCCTCCAAGGCTTTTTTCAGATCTTACTCCCTTCTAAGGCCATCAGATTGATTGTCCATAAGGGTAGTGAAATCAGACAGCATCTGTAACAAGAAGAAGAATAGTAAAGAATCAGAATAGAAATGGGAAAGAGTAAAGGAAAAGAAACATATATGAAAGAATTACCAGATTCATTCCATGTGCAGTTTTGAGGGCAAGTTCAGTTGGCCCCAGCCTCGAGGAATGTTCGTGATCAACAGCGAGCATGAACCTCTTTAGGAGGTTAGGGAAAAAAAGGGGAATCACCCACACTAGATCCCTCAAGATTAGGTATAGTGGGAACACCAGTAGATTTCAAGTCTAACTTCTTCTTAGCCTCAGACTTTTCTCTCCCTTTCCTCTTCTTCTCTTTTTTTTTCCTCTCTCGTTTCTTCTCTTTTTCTTCTCTCATTTTCTTTCTATCTCCTTCTCGTGCTCTCTTCTTTTATCAGATGGTCCGAAACCATTTCCCTTGGAAGAGTCTGTTACAAAAAACTTTAAAGAAAAAATACGATCAAAAAGGACCACATGATGATCATCATCATCATCGGGAAGCCTTAACCTCCTTTTCTTAACTATAGTAGCTATGTCATCCTCCTCTTCCTCTTCCTCTTCCTCTTCCTCTTCTTCTTCTTTTTCTTCCTCTGTTTCTCCTACTCTTCCTATTCTATTTTCTTCTCTCTCTTCCTCTTCTTCTTCAGAACTTTCCTCCTTAGAAAGAATTATATCATAATGACCTGCTTATAGAGCCCTTAAAATTGGAACCTGGATGACTAGTCGAGCGATGAAATTGATAACTGTGTTTTATATTCCAAAAGAAAGGATGCCAACTTGGGATGCTCACCTTCTTCCAATCTCTCCCCTATGCTCTAGGCCTTCACGATATCTTCAGTATCAATTTCACTAATGCCAGGCTCCTGGTTCTTGGCATGAGATCCAATAACAAAAAAGATGAACATCAACCACAAGAATGAGAAAAACTCACAAGAAGTTATCGAATAAAAAAAAGGAAGCTACCTATTTTGACCTCTTCATAGTCATAAATATGAAGTTTAATAGGTCTCTCCCTCTCCAACAGTAGAGGGTGCTGCCAGTTCCTTGCAATGAACCCACTTTCCCAGTAGTCTTTGTGGGAATTCAGAAGATTTACCACCAAAACTCGATTGGCTCTTCTAGTTTTCAGATACAACAAACCCTCTTCAGTCTTTGAGAACACATAATAGTAACATATCTCAATAAGACCCAACTTTGTTCCATAAAGAGTATTTATCCTATGGAAACAGTTTACTATCTTCCATACGTTAGGGGCACATTGAGCAGGAACAATGGCAAAGAACCAAAAAAATCTAAGGAACAACTCATTTGGGGGAAATGTCAACCCCCCTTGAGTTATCAATAGGGTGTGAATCCAGTGCCCCCATAAACTCTATGAACATTATGAAGAAGGGGGCACAGTCGATAATCACCCAATTAGGGATCGTATACTTGTGCCTAAACTCTTCTATAGGTTTCCATTTAACATCGCCATTACTGAACAAGAAAAAACCTAACTACAGTAACTAGCTAATATAGGGAAAAGAACTAAGAAAAGGCAGAGACTATAACTTATAGGCGGTAACAAATCTTTGAGAAAGCATAAAAGGAAGAAAACTTTGACTTTTCAAGCAAAAGGGGAGACTAAGAATGAAGTATGCCTAAGAACGACCAGAAACAGTGAACAAACGCTTGAGTAAGCAAACAACTGATCACCAGAACACTCAAATGATGTGTTTAGACTTCCTAGGAAGATTTTGGCACTTTGGTTTCTCTTTTACGACAAGCGCACCCTTGTTGCAAGACTTGTTATTACAAATATTCCACCACAGACTCTCATTACATTTTTAGGCCTTGGATCTTCGACACAGTTAAAATCTGTTGGCTCATGGTTATTTACCCAAAGATTTCAGGGGTAATTATGAGAGCTCATTTTTTACAAGTTCATGAGAGTAACCGATCGAGATAACTTGAGTTATTTGGCCCGGCCCAAATCATAACTTAATTTCTATATAAGAAGTATAGTTAGAGGAGGATACTCATAGATGTGGTCAAATCAGGTGTCAACAATCTCGATTGAGATATTCAAGCACCTCATGGCAAATCCACGAATTATGATGGAGTTCCTTAAATAACTCAAACTCTGTAACAGACATATATATAAATTATACACCCTGGCCCGCGAAAAAAGGATGAAACATAGTAATCGTTGAAATACACTTAATAAGAAAAAGTAACCTCTTCGTGGACGTAGGTAAGTTGTCAAACCACGTATATCGTTGTTGTGTGTGATTCCATTTGCTTTTTGCCCTTCGTGATTGTTTTCGTAGATCTTTTATTGTGAATTTTTCTGCATTCACAGTATACTTTCTCTGCAAGCGTAGGTAGAACATTCACGACTTGGAAAATAAGGTTGTACCATTGCTCGTCTTCAATAGTATCAAGCTTATAATTAAAGTCGAACATGTTAATAGGGAGATATAATTCCATGTGGTTATATCAGAGTCACTTTACAATAACTGTGGCAACCTGGATATAATTATGATAAATAATAATTACATCATACTTATTTTATGTGATATGGACAATGTGTTATTAGTGTATATAATATTAAGTTATTATGTTTCGTCTAATCCTACCTTCATAACTCATGAATTATCGAATTAATTACAAACATAAAATTTTGAAGTTTCTAGTAGGAATGTTCATGTTTCAAACTAGTTTTGACCCTTATAGTATAACAATTAACTTGAGGTGAAAACTATATAATTGTAATTATATGAGTTAAGTTTGTAACACAACAAACAGTGTGTAAAATAGAGGTCCGAGTAAGTAGTTATGCTGAAATTACAAAGCAAGGGAAAATATGCCCATTCGTCAAGTGGTATTTTGCCTTATTAGTACACCATGTGCAACGATTTGATTGGCTGGTTTGGCTGACTTTAAACCCTTTACATAAACTCATCCTTCATCAAATTCATCCATGATATAATTTAATCTTAAAGAGAGAGAATCGGGAAGTTTAGGAAGAAGAAAGTGAAGAGAAAATTAGAGAAAAATCCATAGAAAATTACGTAAAAATCCCTAAGGTAATTCTATACATAAATCTTGATATTTTCTTTATTACTGATTTAAATGATAAAAATCATCGATTGTTTATTAAACTTTCATTCCTTGATGTATATGTATGGTTAGGTACAAGTTTAAAGAAACTTGAAGGTGTAAACCCTTTTATACGGCTTCGATTGGAAACCTTGTGTACTCAAACTTCTATATCTTTTTGTATACTTACTCGAATGGAGTAATTATAGTTGGAGCTTAAAATAGACTCATATATGTATATAATATCCAAAAATTATGTAAAAATACCAATAAATGAATCTTATGTGATAGTTTGAAGTTTAGGTATAGGTGTAAGTATGCATATCATGTGTTTGAGGTATTGCTTGACATAGAAAATGAACTCCAAAAATTATGAAACTTTAATTTTGCATTATTTAGTATGTTTATTGAAATTGGGTGGAATATAATAGAAAGTTATGATGTAGAAAAATTATGAAAATTCCTGAAAGTTGACTGAACGATAGAGGAGCCTATAGGGCAAGCTTACTATATGGTAAAGAAATGAGCATATCTTGCTCTAGAAAATTTGAAATGATGTGTCGTATTTTTTATTGGAAACCTAATATGATAAGGATTGGATTACCAAGAAGAAAGTTAAGTATGTATGGGCTATGATTTGGATATATTAAATATCTTAATATGAGTTTAGATGGAACCTCATTTATGATAAATATTTTGAATGAGATCATATGATGATTAGAAATTGAGTTATGTTTAAGTTATTCTTTGGATTGTTGATATTCTTATTATGATACTAATATTGTTAGAATGATAGGAAAGAAAGGGGAACCAGTTGAAAAAGTGTCAGATAAAGACAAAGGAAAAACCAATTAAGTGGCTAATGTGAGTGTACTCACTGGTAAGATGTATTTAAACATGGTTATGGATATGATCAGAATATCACTCACTAGTAAGATGTATTTATACATGTTTATGGATATGATCAGAATATTACTCACTGGTAAGATGTAATTATACATAATTATGGATATGATCATAATATTACTCATTGGTAAGATGTAATTATACATTAGTTATGGATATGATCAGAATATTACTCACCGGTAAGATGTAATTATACATGGTTATGGATATGACCAGAATATTATGAATATGAAATTTTTCATTTTAATTTACCGAAATGGGAGGTTACTCCCCGACCCGAAATGGGGGATATTTATCTATTAAAGATAAGGGGTTACTCCTCGATCATGAATGGGGGAGAATTGTCTATTATAGACAGGATATATGAATTATGGTTCAAAAAGGTTGATAATTCATTATGAATGGGGTGAATAAGATTTTTTTATCGCAGACAAGGGGTTACTCCTCGACCAGGAATGAGGGAGAATTGTCTATTTCAGACAGGATATGTGAATCATGATTCGAAAAGGTTGGTCATTCATTATGAATGGGTCGGATAAGTTTATATAATATGACACGGATATGATTATTTACATTTAATTTTATGCAATTGTGTAGTAAGTTTATATATTGTCACATGGATATAATTTATTGCATTTAATTTTATGCAATAGTGTAGTAATGATGCATTCACTGGGCTATTTTGTGCATGGTTCTAGTGTTTATGTTTTTCAGGTCACGTGATGTCACTGTTAAATCTAGGAGTTCGGGAAGGGTTAGCAAGGGATACATAAAGCCATAATTTTGGTCAAATGTAAATGGGGTAATTTAATCCTACTTATCCTTTAAATAAGTTCATATAAGCATAACTACTTTAAAATTGTGAAAAGTTTTAAATTTTATGGATTTATGTTGATGACTGAAAACGGTAACTCGTGTTTATGGTTCATTTAAGGAAATTATGGTTTGACTCACTTTAACTTTCAAACTTAATTATAAGTAACTGGGTTAAGGTGTGTCAATAACATATTTAGAAGAAAGTGGTTACACACTATGAGGGTTGTGCCTTCCTCCCTCCACCAAAAGATGAAGGTCATAAACGATCAGGATATAGTGGATATCTGGGTAAATCAAAAAATAATTGGAGTTATTGTGTCACTGATATCAAGAAAAAAGTATAACTGGGAAAGAAAGTCTCAGATGATGATGAATCTAAGGTCGATCAAATTAAATATCAGCAAAATGGATCTCGACTATGATTTGAAGAGACCGGAGTGGCCTCTATCGACTAAGCAATGGAGTAATTATGAACGATTAATCTAGACTCAGAGTAGTCAAAGAATTACGTCCTCATTTTCTCAAAATTACTAGAAAGGGAAGACAATCATCTCGTGGAGTTCTGAAAGAATAGTGTTACGTGTTTTCTTGGTAGCCTTATAATCTAATAAGCATTGATCCAGAGATTTCTTATCACTAGTTGCACATAGATATTGCTAACCATCTTACCAAGAATAATCCAAGGAAGTCATCTTCAAAGATGGTAAGTGGTGGAGGATGAAGTTAAGAAGCTACTTCATGCCAATTCAATGAAAGAGGTCTAATTCACAGATTGGATCCCCAACACAATAGTCATCCAAAATAAGAGAGATAAATCAAAGGTTTGTGAGGACTTCACCAACCTCAACAAGTCTTACCCCAAAGATAACTTTCCATTTTTTAGGATTGGCTAGTTATTTGATTCAATTTTCATACATCAGTGGATATCTTTATGGAATCCTACTACGTATATCATCAAATACCTATATTTAACACTGACCAAGAGAATATTTCATTTATCACCACATTGGGATTATACTTTTATAAACTGAAGTCGTTCAGCCTCAATAATGCTAGGGAGGCTTACCAAAGATTTATGGCAAAAATGTTTAGGAAGAAGAATTGTTTAATCATGGGATTGTACCTCGACGAGATGTTTATAAAGAGAAAGTTTTCTCCCACTTATATTAAGGAAACTTCCATCACCATCAAGATCCTCAAAAATTACATAATGAATATGAAAGCATGGAAATGCACATTTATGGTTATCTTGTCCAAGTTCCTTTCCTATCTTATCACCCAAGGAGAATAAAGGCCAATCTGGATCAGATTAAAACCTTATAAGAGATCAAGCAACCGACGAAGGTTGAGGAGGTACAATTGCTCATTAGAATAGTGACTGCACGTAATTGGTTTATATCAAGGTCTTCGAATAAGTGTTGACTTTTGTTTAAAGAAATAAATAAATTCATCAAGATAACCTGGATATTAGAATGTGATAAGGCATTAGAGAAGATTAAAAGTTACATAGGCTCCCCACCGTTATTGTTAATGTTATTTAATGGTGAGAAGATCCACATGTACTTGATTATTTCTCAACATACAATGAGTGGTACATTGGTCCTACCAGAGAATGGAGAGTAGCAACCTATGCATTATATCAAAAACACTCTCTTTAAGGATGAAATGAGGTATTTGGCTATTGAAAAAATTAGTTTGAACTTTTTTATGTGATCTAAGAATATAAGGCATTACTTTGAGGGCGACCTTATATCATTCTTCACCTCTTCTCCATTCAAGGAAGTAATAAAGACTCTCAAGAAGGATGATAAAATGGTCAATGGAGTTGGCACATTTTAATATCAACTATGAGCCTAGATTGCCATCAAAGGGTAGGTCTTGGTCCAATTTATAGTAGAATTATTAAGCATCTTGTAAGGAGAAGATATCCAATCTAGACCACTACTGGAAAAATTAAACACTAATATAGGAGACTATGTCCTCCACACTTCAATCAACCATCTTTCCAAATGGAATATTTTTGTGAATGGAGCCTGTAATGAGTGAGGCATTGAAATTTCCATCATTTTTAAGACTCTTCAAGGGTTTCTAATTGAGTAAGCCATTTGAATTAGGTTCAAGGGATTCAATAATAAATCAAAACACGAAGCAATGATAGTTGATCCTAGAAGGGAAATAATGATGAGGAAGACGACATCATAATCCACTATGACTCATACCTGATAGCTAATCATTTGAAGAGAGAATATAAAACCAGAGGTCCTAGATTCCTTTGTCTGCAAAGACAAATCAAGGATCGTACTCAATTACTTCAGATCAATCTCAATAGAATAATTTCCTAGAAATAACAATAGTCATAGTAACACCTTAGAAACATTATCCTCGGTAGTTGATACCAAGAAGGGGGATAAATGGGGTTTTATTCTTAAAACCATGTGTGGTGTTTATTTTTCCTTAAAGATGTGTCAATTTCATTTGGAATAAGAATTATGTTTGTGAGAATGACTTGTATTTATCTTGAATATATTGTATACATGTTGGTTAATTGGACTTAGTATAAATTCTACTGAGTTGGGTTCTACCTAATCACGAAAAATCAAAATTCCCATTCTATTTCAATTAGACAGTTCACAACCTAGATAAGGAGTTTACATCCTATCAGTAAAGTTATAAGTACGGTCTGACAATTCCAAAAGGATCGTCTCAGTACATTAGGAATCTATTGAATAAGACGAAGGCTAATATTTAAGTTAGGTGTCAGTTAGAATAATTTTACATAGTTTGTAAATGGTGCATAAATTCTCAATCCCGAGCATTATGAGGATTGGAATACTCATTCAATTATTTCTTTAATTATTATAAGTACGATTAAATTCATTCATTATAAATCTCCGCAAGTTGGGCAATCATTGTGTGGATATATTTGAGATCATACTTTGAAGGAATCCGCATTTTGGGAGATATCTTAGATTTTAATACCCCCTTGATAAACTTATAAGTTTCCATTCTATTTTTAAACCTGGAAGGTGGATCTTATAATCAAGTAGAGTATCAAATAAATTAAGTTTTAGATCAAGAAATACATAAGACGTTGGTGAAAATCGATTAGTAACGAATTGATTACACCAAGCCAATATTATATGCTTTATGTGAGGAATCACAATATGTACTATTAAAGTTTTCAAATATACCCTCATTATTCGAGTAATTCAAGATAATTAAACTGGAGTGCAATTATAATTATTTAGTAGAATTAATTATAATTAAATTCGAAAGAAAATATATTATAGGAAGTGATATGGGATTTTCATATTTCCAATTGGAAGTCAATTATATTATTCGTCTTGAGTCCTTAGTATAGTCAATTTCCTAAGTAGTAGGCCCAAACTCTCTAAAAATCTTAATTGGCCCAAGATCACTTCATGGATCTATTATATATGAGACATTCTTAAGGGTTAGAGGGGGAGAAAAAAATACTATTCACATTTTTGTGAAGGGGTGAGGAGAGAGAAAGTGATTTCTATAACAAATCATCAAGTTTTCATGTCCGAGAGTGCCTACAAGCAAGGCTTACTTTGGAGGGATAGTATACTATAAGATCCCAGGAATTTGTGGAATTCTAAAATGGTTTTTGAGGATAAAGAAAATCATCTTCTACATCAGATATTTATCCTCATTTAGATCACCTACGAGATCTGCAAAGGTATCATGATCCGAATCCTAGATTCATTCTTTGAATCTATCTTTATGTTTACTTTCTAAAACATGATCAATTGAAGTTCTTGGGGAAACAAAGTTTTATATTATGGCAATTACAAACAAGAAGATGCTGATTATAATTGATTAAACAAAAGTCTCAAAAACATGAAGTGAACGACATAGTACAGGAGTATCAACCACTATAAGAACCTTTCAGTCCTTATAATATAGCCTTTCATCCTAGAAATGCCTATAAAATACTTGAACATCTTTATTTGTGTCCTAATGGGACTTGGGAAGCTATTTAACTATGTTGCAATATCAATCTTGAGCCTTGAAATGACATGTACTTGACCTAGTGCTAGACCAAAGGTCATAATAAAATTTGATATCATTTATGCCAAATTTGTCCCACAAATTTGGTTGATAACCACCATCCCTATGGCTATATGAAAATAGATTTGTTTACTTGGAGAAGAATAACATCGTAATGATGGAGCGCCTCAATAAGTAAATGATGGAAGGGGAATCAAACACCCCTTTCCATTACCACCACAGTATAAATGGTGATGCGGCCAAGGTTCGTAAAGATCCTCTTACTCAGGGGAATAAACATCTTTGGGGATGTTTTATTTCTAATAAAAGTCCTTAATTTTTTCTTCTAAGGAGACCTCAAACTTCCTTAGTCTCTTAGACATTGGGATAAGGCATTTTTTTTAAGTTTAAAGTTTTTCTTAGAAATTACAGAGAACTCTAATTAAAAAAGGACGAAAAAGAAAAGGAGTTGAGAGAATACTTGAGAAAATGAAGAAGTAAATGGGTAAGCTAAATATTTCTCCCTTTTGTTCCTTTGTTATTAGAAGGGATACGAAGTGACAGTTTCACTCTTGAATCCCCTTGGTCACACGCTTCCATTTAATGATGAACTGGGGAAATGCCAATCATGGTGCACGTAACCCTTTACGTGAAAATATATAAATACTTAAGCTTGCGCTTATTCTTAGTGGGACACATGTCAGCTTTAAAGCACTTCAGCCTAAAATTACAAATAGGTGTTAAAGAATAATTAGCATAATCATGTTAACTTGGCACAAAGATCAGCCACTCTAATTATAAGGTAAATTTAAAAGAAATAGACCCAACTTGGACTACATAATAGGATAAGTGGCACTCATTGCCTAGAGTATCCCAAGGCTAAGTCGGTTAAACCCAAGCATGATCGACAACGCTAGGTTTTTTCAACATACTTGGATAGATGTGAATCAAGATTCCCATTAATGGAGTCCCACTTATTCTAAAAATTTATGTCTTGCTGTGTTTTGTTAATATTGGAATTAGTAGACATAATATTATTATTTATGAAAATCCCCTGGGAGGTGATTTTAATTGAGAAATTTGTTTTAGTAATAAATTTCTAAATCACGGTTAAATGTTACAATTTGAACATGATGCATAATCACTAGGTCAAAGTACTATAATATTATTTTACATGTAGATTTAATTGTAAATACCGGGTAGTCTGGGTTAGCAACAACACAAAGAACGAAAAATAATGCATCCACACCTCACTTTTTGCTTGAAGGAACTCGATCCAAATAGAAAATTGGATCAACAGAACAAATTTTTCACTTTTAAGGTTTATGGACTTCTCTTAATTGCAATTTATGTACAAATCAAATAAAAAATGTGAGATGAAAAATATGTAAATAAATACACTCCCGAAAATAAAAATTACATTATAATGAAAATAAAATGGACTGGCAGTAGTATCAAACCTTTTTTAAGTTAAAATTAAAATATAAAAAAATGATCCAATAAAATGTATAATGATAAGAGGGCAAAGGAAGCCCCGTGTTGAAGATATCTTTTGAGTCATTGGGTTCTCAAAATTAATAAACTCACAAATAATGTTTTACGAGATTAAATCCAATCACGTCTATTCCTTTTCGACAAGTAAAGTTATATATGAATTTATTGATTTAAAATTTTTAAAAAACTTAAAAACACAACAAGCCAAGCATTAGTCATAAAGTAAATGAGGACAAAACACAACTACTTTATGACCGTCTTGTATAAGAGAAATGTAACCAATCAAAGACAGTGGTCATTAGACATACAAAACTACAATGAGTACAAAGATATATATTTTCTTATTTTTGTTAAGGTCATTTAACCTTTGGAACCTGCACATTTGTCCACTTTATAGTCCAGTACCCATTTTTTTCATAATAGAAGATCGGTACCTAATTTGACGAAAACCGTCTAATCAAATGTTTATTTGTTAACTCTATTTATTCATACATTGATTAATCTAATCCAATATTTTTTTTATTTTTGTGGAAAGTTATGCACTTTCTAGCAAAAGGCATATATTTTCATGGGACGCTTAGGTATAGTCCAAAAGCATGCATAAATTTTTTTAAATTATTCATTTTCTCTAAAAATGTGTAAGTTTTCATATATTATATGACAAAAATGGAGGAAAATTCATAAGCAATTCGGTTGAAAATTCATAAAAGTTCATTGTTATGAAAATCAAGAAAATCATTCACTATAAAAAAAATCATTTGGGTTTGAATATGTATGTGATGAAAACAAAAAAAATATTCACAAATTAGGATTGAACGCAGGGACGTAGCCAGGAATTCTCGTTAGTGGGGGCTAATTTAGTGGTCATTTCCGGAGGTTCGGTGGCGAGAGTCCCCGAGCCGAATTTTTTGAGTATTTGACAAAAATAACGTAATTTATTTAATCTAATGGAAAGAGAAATAAATATTTAAACGAACATTTACGCCCCAAATTTAAACCAACAATATCCCTAATTATCCTCTAAAATTAGTCCTAAAATAAAAACCAACAACAACATTAAAGCAAGGTCTAACAAACATTAACATTATAACCCTAAAATAGTCAAGTAAATCATAAAATAGTTTGTAATATCAAAGTTTCATAACATCATTCAACCCCAAATAGTTTGATTTGTTAGGTTTAAGTGGTAGAAGGTTTTCTTTATTTCAAGATATGCCTCAATTTAGTATAAAATTATTTTTTTACTCCTAAATTTTGTATAAGCATTTATATATAATTATTTTTTTTAAATCTCTGTGGGGGCTATAGCCCCCACTGGGCCTCAAGTGGCTCCGTCCTTGATTGAACGTTACCTCAGTTTCATAATCGAACAACTCTATAAGAAAGGAACTTGAAAAGAATCTCTCTCTCTCTCTCTCTCTCTCTCTCTCTCAATTGAAGAAAACGCCCTCTCAAATCCATTTTTACTCCATAAATATCTTTTGTATCTTAGTTGTTTGA
This sequence comes from Sambucus nigra, assembly GCA_949130495.1. Lineage (NCBI taxonomy): Eukaryota > Viridiplantae > Streptophyta > Magnoliopsida > Dipsacales > Adoxaceae > Sambucus > Sambucus nigra. The sequence goes on from OX422209.1 coordinate 613,042,128, forward strand.
GAACTTAAGTGTAGGAACAAACAAATTAAAAATGAATACATGGGGGTTTGGTGGAGAATTATAAGAGATATAAATGAGTTTTAACCCTTGTAAGTTTGGGTGGAGGGATTGATGGCTATTGTGGGTAGTATTCTCCCTTAATATTATGGCGGAACCTTTGGCCACATGATTTTCATACAAATTGGCCGCCAATCTTATTTTATGAAAAATGAGTACTAAACTGTAAATTGGACAAATGAGTGGATATTGAACGTTATATGAACCTTTTTGTTACATATAAGTTTTTATTTTTTAAAGTTAGAATCTTATAATATATAAAACAATACATACTAAACTCATTGTTTTGGAAACGTCAACTTTTCGTGGAATTTTAATTATGTTATTCTATTGAATTATGGATTAAATTTCTATCTTTGATACATTGACTTGATGCAGTATATGGGCGATTTAATTATGTACATCTCGGATGCGAAAAATTATAGAGTATCAGAAGTTTTGGGGACGAAACCCTTGAGATGGATGGGTCATGCACTGTAATATGATGTGACCCTAAATTAGATAGGCATCCTTGTCATATTAATAGCCTCTTATTTATATTGAGAGAGGTGCGAAAGGATATAGTGATAATTCATTATTTTCTTGTAACAGTTAAATTTTCATGTTAAACATTTTATGTGTATCAAATAATCGTCCCACATCGGGAGAATTAGTGTCCAACTTACATTACTTAAGTCGTTATGACCTTTAACTAATATCCCAACCTTTTGAATTAAATCCACCACTGGCCTAGGCCCAAGTGATTAAGTCGGGGACAATATTGGTGGCTAGTTCTAGATACGGAACCATCAATGGATGACTCCCGAATGCTAATTGAGTCGCAGTGCCCCATGGTGAAGCTCAAAATAGGATGATTATAGTCATGCAGTAACGTTTGAAGGGTGAAAGCAATTGAATTTGATCAAAGTAATAAACGTCTTGTGCGTATAGAAAATTATTGATCAAAGTGTTAGACATTTTGTTTGTATAAAAAAGGCTTTTTGATTAACCTCTGCAATAATAGTATATTTTGACATACCCCCCCCCCCCCCAAAAAAAATGTTCAAAAGCTAGACATAACTCCTAGAATTAGACGTACGATAAGTTACGTTAAAAAAATCCGTAATTTGTATTTTGACTTACCCCCTATATTTTTGGACAAAAATACTATTTTCTTCATCTTCATCCCTAAGAATCCTAAACATCAGCAACCACCATCCATGTGTTCAGTTGATGACTATGATATTATGACCAATGTAGACTAGAGTTACGGCCATACTCTTACTATTTTCCTCATATGTTATCACTTGATAATCGGTATGATGTGTTATTTTGGTTGGTGAAATTATGTGGGGTTCAAAACAGTTTAGTGCAATTCGATTATCAGTGGGATCATCTAATTCCCGAGTTGTACCCACTGCTATACAGAAACTCTATCTTCGTTGATTGGTAATTCACTTTCGGTTACGATAAAAATCGAATAGCCTAAATTCGAAACTATGTCAAGAGAGAGGGCCAAGCTTTGGGGTTCTAATAACTTGGGGAATACACCACTAGTGGATGGAAAGTTTTGTATAGCTTATTTGGGATGGAAGTCGATGATCAGGAAAAGTAACTCGTTGGAAGCCTTAATCTAGCTTGCACATAGTGATTTCACCAAGACCCCTCGTCAATCACAATAGATTACCTGGGTGGTGAGAATTACACGATAATTGCAATGCATTTTTCTCTTTCCGCCCTTGACTATGCCGCTGGCTTGCCGGAATATTTCAACGACTTCTCTTCTATTTGAATGAAGCCAGTATAGGTATTTCGAGGAGTTTATGGGAGATTTTTATATGACATGGGGTGCACCAAATTGTAAATATTGTGAAGCTAAAGGGGGAGTTGTGGTAAAGGGTGGTTGGTGTCTAGGGTTCTTGGAGATGAAGATGAAAAAGAGGATAATTTTGTTTAAAATGTATAGCGGGTAAGTCAAAATACAAATTTGTGAGTTTTTTTTTTAATAAAACTTAACATTCGTCTAATTCTAAAAAGTTATGTCTAATTTTTTAATATTGAGGGGTTAAGTCAAAATAAATTATTGTTAAAGGGGGAGTTGAATCAAAAAAGCTCTATAAAAAATAATTTAGCATCTAAAGATGTAGCCGATTCGCTCGTGGAGTAGGCCAATCATGTTGATTGAATCAAATAAATGGTTATTTTGCGAGTGTGATTGTCTTTTTTCGAAATAAATTGTTTCCTTTTTAAACTTTTAATAATTTCAGTATATTAATAATTATTAATATGCAACTTTAGATGGTGCTTGACGTTTATATAATTTATGAATTAAAGATAGATTTCTTTAAACAAAGGAAACACCATGGTATGGTGAGTCATAAAATAGGTTAATGTAAGTCTAATTTCAATGCCAGTTGAATAAATAATATATTTTTTTATATGATCACCTATATACGTAACAAATTAATAGTGGACCACGGGACAATGTGGGCATCATCCCAATATGCAGCTTGCTTTCTTATGAAGGGTAAGAGAAAAGAAAAAGAATAGACATTTTCCCCGGAAAAAGAGAAAAGACGAAAAGGAAAAGAGAAAAGGGTCTCATAAAAATGATTCAAGTATGTAGATGTAGAGTAAAGTGGGACCCAATAATTCCAAACTTTTGCATGTCCAACATCCATTCACAGGTGTTATTACGAGTGGGCAATTGGATAAGACATGATGGGGCCATGTTTTGTCCACAATTAGTCAATTATGAGATACGTTATGACCGAAAGCGAGATAAATGACATTTGTGGAAAGGCTATAAACGTGCAAGTTTACGCTGAAAAATGGAAATCTTTGGCATGTTAGCCACCGATCTCATACTAATTTATACATTATTATTGTAAAAATTGTTAAATGTATTTTAAGTGAGTGCTTTAGCACTTTAAAAAATGTCATCTTATTTTATTGTAATAATTCACTTAATAAGATAATGTAAGTCCACCAATACCAAAATAATTATATGTTAATTATGTTTATTTATGTAACTCCTATCTTTTTAATGTGTGCCTCTATAGAATAATTATGAAGGGAATTTCAATCAAACTAGACGAACACCCAATCACCTAGAAAGGTTATTCGGACTGCCAACTTTCTCTGTGCTCATGGACGAATCAGCTCCTTAAGGGAATCGATCGGCATGGTCCTCCCTCGCCGAATGGACGAACAATGGACACAATCAACCCTTTAGGAAAAGGTCACTCACGTGCCCTATTATGCCGATGATGTAAGTGGGTCGTTATACATTAAAAATGTGTTCGCTGACATTGGAACTCACTTCCCATAAGGATAGGGAACGTGGGGATTGTTATCCTCGTAAGGATCAACCATGTGTACAACTGTTACAACTACTTCCAATATTCTTAGGATTGGAATTATAGGATTTTTTATTGTACTAATACTATATAAAGCCATTGGAGGAGAGTAAAGGGAACACGAATAACCGGTGTGTAACATGTTGAATATTATTTCCCAAGTAATAATAAACTTCACCCCCTCTCATCTGCCCTATGGATGTAGGTCAGCTCCTGTTCGAACCACACATCTCTAAGTTTTGATATTATGTGCATGTTATGTTGTTACATGCTTTACATTTGATTGGAATTGTTCCTCTCAACATATTTGGCGTCGTTTGTGGAAATCGACGTTTCCAGCTATGAATAGGCATTAAGTTACTCACGCCATCAATGGCCTCGTCGAATAACAAAGAGTCCTCCAGGAACAGCTCACGCAGATCCTGAATCGACTCCATGTCAATCCGGACCTTCAAGCAAATGAATAGCAAGTTGATCAGGGAGAACAAGTCCCCCAAAATCCCATTAATGAGCAGAATGGGGAAGACAATCTTCCCCCATCTCCGCCTACGGATGCCCTCTCACCCACTATGAGGGTTTTAATCATCGGGATAAACAACTCGCCTCTTGCTCCGGTCAATGGAGATTATGCCAGTCAAACTTCTCTATTAAGTCATGATATTTTGTACTACCCAAATCTACTGGTTTTCAAGATCCCTCTGATGGATGCCTTCAATGGTACGTAAAATCCTCGAGATCATATAAAAATTATGGTTTACATTTATTTCATGGGAATTCCGAATCAAATCAGGTGCAAAGCCTTCGCTACAACTCTCAAATTGTTAGCAAGAACCTAATTTAACTAGTTATCACCTAACTCGGTAATGTGCTTCAGAGAGCTTACGGACCTTTTTGTATGTTACTTCATCGAAAATCGAGTGCATAAGAAGACAACCAATTGCTTGTTCAACATTCTGCAGACAAAAGAAGATCGTTAAGGGAGTTCGTCAAATGCTTCAATGACGAGTTGCTCAGAATTGATCATCCGGATGAATGACCTTTACAACTTTAACACCATATGTTCCTTATCAAATAGCTTACCTACCAATATGATCGGCCTAATGAGGAAAGTGGAAAATCACATCCATGCCAATAACACTTTTAGAAATCGTCTTCACCCCCATGAAAAGAAAGAATCACATGACAATAGATTATGGGATGATTGGGCAAAGGGTATATAAGGATTGGACAGACAAGTTAGTAAAGATCGACCGAGGCTTGATCAGTTCACATCGCTCAACACAACATTGGCATGGGTTTTGAAGACCATATCAGACCTGATAATGTTGAATTGGGCTACCCAATTGAAGAGTTGATCATCGAGGGACTTATCCAATTAATATTATATCCTCCACGTGGATCATGGGAATGAAACAAATAAATAACTCCTCCTCAAGAACGAAATAGGATCTTTGATCCAGAGGAAACAGAGAAGGCTGAGAGGTAAATAGTCGATCAAAGAAAGAAATAGAAATACGATTGGGGAAGGAGTAAATTAAGGAAATGCGGTCGCAGATAGTAGATGCCGAATGAGGTGGAATTGTTCGAAAAGATTTGTCTAGCAGGGTGAAACGACATGATAATGGGAAGATTTGTGGTGGGAGGACAATCCACATATCCAAGGAAAGCCTATCGGGGTCAAAAGCGGGAAGTCATAGAGGTTCAAACACCCAGGCCCTAAAAGACTTGGATAATATCATTTCCACTCCAAAGGATTCACACTATCCGATCACACCTCATAATGACCCACTCTTAATCGACGCAATCATCTTTAATTGGGTCACTATGAAGATCATGGTCAAAACGGGGAGCTCAGCCTACATTATATACTATAATTGTTTTAAGAAAATGAAATTATCAAGTGCTCGTATATGATCTGTTAAGGGTCCTCTCCTAGGTTTCATATGAGAACAAGTATATCTGGAGGGTTATCGAGTTGCCCCTTACTTTAGTCAAGATCATTAAATCCGTCGCCCTGTAGGTTGAATTCCTGATTGTCAAGTCACCATCGACCTACAATGTTCTCTTATGGCAAATAACCCTCGGTCTTCTTAATCTGATCCTTTTCATCAAGTCCCTTACCCTTCGGTTCTCAACACTGAACAGAACAGGGACGGTGCGGGGAAGTCATTCTAACGCAAGGATCTTCTACTTCACTTCATTTAAAAGAAACAAGGAAAACTTCAATGTTTGAGGACTAGACCCAAAAGAAAAGTCGACGAAGGGATCACTAGTTAAATACCTCATCATGATTTCGTTGCATGAAACACTGTCAGAAAGGGTGGTATACGTGGGATTATCCCTGACCGCCAATAAAATGAAAAATTCGGTAGCATTCTTCCGATGAAATCATAGGATCTTTGCCTGGAGTCATGAAGACATGCTAAGCAATGACGCCTCAGTATCAACCCACTACTTGAACATTGAGCCTACCTTCTGACTAATCAGGCAAAAAAATAGGACCTTCGTACCAGAGCGCAACCAAAAAGCACACGTTGAGGTAGGAAAGATATTCGATGCACACTTTGTCTAGGAATTTAAGTATCTCGAATAGATCTCAAATGTGGTCATGCTAAAAAATCGAATGAGAAATAGAGGTTATGTGTGGATTATTCAGATTTAAATGACACATGCCCTTAGGATTGATATCCTCTCCCAAGGATAGATGCCCTGGTAAATGCAACCTTAACGTATGAATTGTTATCATTTATGAACACGTACTCGAGATACAATCAAATACGGATGTACCCCAGAGATGAGGAGAAAGCCTCCTTTGTTACCTGAAAGAGGAACTTATTGTTACCTAACCATGCCATCTAAGTTGAAAAATGTTGGAGCAGCTTACCAAAG